>JAPTHN010000016.1:600000-1013830 GCA_026936325.1 Platynereis dumerilii
TACCCATGCCTTCCCTTAAGAAATAGGCAATTAAGTGCATGGTTGCTGCTAAGAGCATAGGGGCACAACAATATCACTCTCCACACACCAATAACAATTTAAAGACACACATATCGTTTATTGATTGGCGTGTCCTGTGACTTATCTCCTGCTGCATGATTGACCTTAAAATTTTGATGGAGATTTATATATATATTATACAATAGACATATTAATATACAATGTATGTGAATATGTGTGTCTTAAGTATTGTTCCTATTATGGACAACTGTTCCAGAGTTTAGAATTACGAAGACCACTGTAAATTAGAAGCGATAGAAATTTTACGAAATAGGGCAATTCGATATTTTCTGTTAGTGAATAGTTTCCGCCAAAACATGTTTTTAAGGGTGATATGATATGTTTATTTGTAATAACTCACATAAAAAAGAAAGTGCCAAAAAATTACACATCAAATGGTGAGCTACTGGGTCTCCTCGATGGCAACTTGAGCTGCTGATGAGGAGCCCTTGTATAAAATACTGTGGTAATTTTAGATATTAAAAATTGGAGAACCCCCCCTAAATTTTGGAAAAGCAATTTTTTGGGGGAAAAAATTTGTACCAACCATGTAATAATAGATTGTGTGGACTTCAACTATCATCATTACTAGAAAAAAATTATTTGCTGCTATCTCTAAATTTACAGCCAAGTTGCCAAGTTTTTGTTTAAAGCTTTCAAGAGAAGATGGAGTTTGCTAATAATTGTAAATATGTAAATTAATATACATGTATGTATTACTTAGTGCATTGTTGATTAACATTTTTTGATTGAGTTACTCTTGAAATATTTACTGGCTTGTAAGCCCACACCGGACTGGGTGCATCTTTTGACAAAGGTTAATAAAGAGATTATGACCATCCTGTTCAATTGTATTTTTAATGCTTTTTGGATGGCCAAGTTATTTTTTGGTGTGAATGCTGTCTTGGATACTCATACTGTTTTGGGTAGGCCTACAATCTGCTTTGTGTGTCACTGCTCTTTTGGTGCCAATGCTGTTACAGTGTCCTTACTGTTTTGCATGGCCTTGCTGTTTTGAGTGTCAATGCTGTTTCAAACTTTGGGTGCTCACAATGTTTTGGGTTCCAATTTTGGATGTCCATGCGGTTTTGGGTGTCCAATGTCCATGCTGTTTTGTGTGTCAAAATGTTGATGCTGTTTTGAGTGTCCATGCTGTTTTGGCTTTCAATGCTGTCTTGGGTGTTAATTCTGTTTTCCCTGACAATATAATAATAACATGACCTGTGGAGGGCGTTATGGGTGGGTGACAGCTCGAGGGCTTGCTTGTTAGCCCTACAATTTCTTGTCAGCCCGAGGTACCTTTGAGTTACTTCTGCTTTACCTCTGCATTACTTACTTGTATTTACCTCTGTGATACCTATGAGTTACCTCTGCGATACCTATGAGTTACCTTTGAGTTCCTTCACGGTTACCTCAAAGTTACTTCTGAGTTACCTCTGAAATGGTGAAGTTAGTCCCTTTTCCCAGTTACCTCTAAGTTACCTGTGAGTTATCTGAAATGGTTCTCCCAGTTATCTCTTGATTTACTTCTGAGTTCCTTCACAATTACCTCTGAGTAACTTCTGAGTTCTTTTTGAGTTACCTCTGAGTTCCTTCACAGTAACCTCTGAGTTACTTCTGAGTCACTTTTGAGTTACTTTTGAACTAGACTGGATCATATTTCCCATATGAGAGACTAGCAGGGGGTTGGTCGGCAGTTTTTGCCCAGTGAGTGAGTTCACTTCTGTGGCTCCAAGACTAATTTGGTAATTATTACGCACCAAAGAAAAAATAATCCAAGGAAGACTAACATTACCGCCCATATATTTTCTCATTGTAAGGTGCTCTGAATATTGACGAATACTGAGCCTAAATTGAAGAACAAGCCTGTCGATTTTTAAACTTTTAGTTGATTGATAGGCATCATCAAGAGATGATCCTCATAGATTGACATCATTGACTGATATCATCCAGTGATATGATTGATGTCTCTGACTGATATAATACAGTGATGTGATTGACTGACATCACTGACTGACTGATGTTACTGACTGACTGATACCACCGGCTGATGTCAACGGCCGACATCACTGACTGATGTCATTGACTGATGTCACTGGCTGACGTCACAAGCTGGCATCACTGGCACCAACTGGCTGACATCACTGGCTGATGTCACCAGCTGACATCACAGGCAGACTTCACTGATTGATATCACTAGCTGAAATCAATGGCTGACATCACCAACTGATGTCACAGGCTGACATCACAAACTGACATCACTGGCTGATGTCACTGGCTGACATCACCAACTGACATCACTAGCTGATGTCACCAACTGACGTCACGGGCTGACATCACTGGCTGAGTTCATCGCTGACTTCACTGGCTGACATTACTAACTGACATCACCGGCTGATGTCCCCATTTGACATCACTGGCTAACATCGCTGGCTGACATCACCAGCTGACATCACTAACTGACATCAATGGCTGACATCCCAAATTGGCATCACTGGTTGACATCACTGGCTGACGTCACTGGCTGACATCAGTGGTTGACATCGCCGCCTGACATCAATGACTGACATCGCTAGCTGACATCACTGGCTGATGTCAAACTGACATCACTAGCAGATATCACTGGCAGATATCACTAGCTGATGTCACTGGCTGACATCACTGGCTGACACCACCGGCGGACATAACAGACTGACATCACCGACTGACACCACCAACTGACATCACCGACTGACATCACTGACTGACATCACTAGCTGACATCAATAGCTGACATCACCGACTGACATCACTAGCTGATATCACTGGCTGATATCACAGACTGAAATCCCTGGCTGACATCACTGGCAGACATCACCAGCTAACATTACTGGCTGATGTCACTGGCTGATGTCACTGGCTGACGTCACAAACTGACATCACTGGCTGATGTCAATGATGACATCACCAACTGACATCACCAGATGTCCCAATTGACATCACTGGCTAACCTCGCTGGCTGACATCACCAGCTGACATCACTAAGTGACATCACTAGCTGATGTCACTGGTTGACATCACTGGCTGACATCACAAGCTGACGTCACTAGCTGACATTGCTGGCTGAGGTCCAAAACTGACATCACTGGTTGACATCACAGGCTGATGTTCCAAACTGACATCACTGGCTGATATCACTGGCTGACATCAGTGGTTGACATCGCTGCCTGACATCAGCTAACATCACTGGCTGATGTCACAAACTGACATCACTGGCAGATATCCTGGCAGATATCATTAGCTAATGTCACTGGCTGACATCACAAACTGACATCACAGACTGACATCACTAGTTGATGTTCCAAACTGACATCACTGGCTGATATCACTGGCTGACATCAGTGGTTGACATCGCTGCCTGACATCAGCTAACATCACTGGCTGATGTCACAAACTGACATCACTGGCAGATATCCTGGCAGATATCATTAGCTAATGTCACTGGCTGATGTCACTGGCTGACATCACAAACTGACATCACAGACTGACATCACTAGTTGACATCACTGGCAAACATCACCAGCTTACATCACCAGCTGATGTCACAGGCTGACATCACAAACTGACATCACTGGCTGATGTCACTGGCTGATGTCACCAACTGACGTCACGAGCTGACATCACAGGCTGAGTTAATCGGCTGACTTCACCAGCTGACATCACTGGCTGACATCACTAACTGACATCACCGGCTGATGTCCCAATTGACATCACTGGCTAACATCACTGGCTGACATCACCAGCTGACATCACTAGCTGACATCGCTGGCTGACGTCCACAACTGACATCACTGGCTGGCATCACCGGCTGACATCACTGGCTGATATCACTGGCTGACATCACCAGCTGACATCAGTGGTTGACATCGCCGCCTGACATCGCTAGCTGACATCACTGGCTGATGTCCCAAACTGACATCACAGGCAGATATCACTAGCTGATGTCACTGGCTGACATCACAGACTGACATCACAAGCTGACATCACTGGCTGATATCACAGACTGACATCACTAGCTGACATCACTGGCAAACAGCACCAGCTGACATCACTGGCTTACATCACTGACTTACATCACCGGCTGACATCACTGACTGACATTGATTGACATCATTAACCATATCATAACTATCAATAGCGGAGCTCCTAAACACAGAGAGAACTCCCAATAAAAAGAAGAAGAAAGTGGAGCCACCTTGTTAAAATTAGACAGTACTACTTCTGTGGTTGCCATCGAGATGGTAGACTCGGAACTGGATGACACCTAGTATCCCTAAAGACTGGCAGGGCTAGTCTAACTAGCCCTGCTAGTCTAATAACCTCTGAGTTCCTCCACAGTTAGGCCTACTTCTGAGTTACTTCTGAGTTACTTCTGAGTTACTTCTGAGTTACTTCTGAGTTACTTCTGAGTTACTTCTGAGTTACTTCTGAGTTACCTCTGACTCACTTCTGAGTTATCGAGTTACCTAAAATGGTGAAGCTGGTTTCTTCTCCCAATTACCTCTGAGTTCCTCCACAATTGAGATTCCTCTTGAGTGAAGTTCTCAGTGAACCCCGAGTTACGTCTGACTTATCTCCCAGTTACTTCTGAGTTATCAGAGTTCCTTCATGGTTACCTCTGTGTTACTTCTGAGTTACCGAGTTGCCTGAAATGGTGAAGCTGTAGTCCCTTCTCCCAGTTACCACAGAGTTACCTGCGAGATATCTGAAATGGTGAAGCTGGTTCTCCCAGTTATCTCTGAGTTCCTTTTGAGTTCCTTCACAGTTACCTTTGCATAACTTCTGAGTAAATTCTGAGTTCCGTCACAGTTACTTCTGAGTTATTTTTGAGTTACCTCAGAGTTCCTTCACAGTTACCTCTGAGTTACTTCTGAGTTACCAAGTTGCCCGAAATGGTGAAGTTAGTCCCTTCTCCCAGTTACCTCCGAGGTGAGTTACCCGAAATGGTGAACCTGGTTCTCCCAGTTACCTCTGAGTTACGTACTTCTAAGTTCTTTCACAGTTACCTCTGAGTTAGGCCTACTTCTGAGCTATTTTTGAGTTACCTGTGAGTTCCTTCACAGTAACCTCTGAGTAACTTCTAAGTTACTTCAGGGTTCCTACACAGTTATCTCTTGAGTTATTTTTGAGTTACTTCTGAGTCACATTTGAGTTACTTTTGAATAGCCTCCGAGTTCCTCCACAGTTACTTCTGAGTTTCCTCTGAGTTTCCTTTGAGCTACCTCTGAGTTACTTCTGAGTTAACTCTGAGTTCCTTCACAGTTACCTCTGAGTTACTTCTGAGTTACCAAGTTACCTGAAATGGTGAAGCTGGTTCCTTCTCCCAGTTACCTCTGAGTTCCTTCAGAGTTCCTCCACAGTTGAGTTTCCTCTTGAGTTAACCCTGAGTTACGTCTGACTTAATTACCTCTGAGTTATCTCCCAGTTACTCCTGAGTTATCCGAGTTCCTGCACAATTACCTCTTGAGTTCCTCCATAGTTACCTTAGTGTTCTTCTGAGTTGCCTCGAGTTCCTTCACAGTAACAATATTGAAAAAAGGATAATAAATTATTTTTTTCGTTTCCGGATCAAGACTCGGTTGCTATTGCATGCACATGGATCAAATTTGGTACACACATAGCCTATATGGTCCAATTGTGCCTTTTGATGGTCTGATAGATGGGAATTCTATAGTTTTTGAAATATTGAGAAAAATTATTAAAATTTTTTTTTCATTTCTGGCCCAAAGCTTGGCCACTATTGCATGTACATGGGATGCATTTTGATACAAATATCACCCAAATGATTTAGTTGTGCCTTTTGATCGTGTGATTCATGAATATTCTACTTTTGGAAATATCCTGAAAAAATATTAGAGATTATTATTTTTTGTTTCCAGGCCGAAAATTGGCCACTCTTGCATGTACCTCGATGAAATTTGATCCACACATTGCCTGTATTGATATCATCTTTTTTGATGGTCTGATTGATAGTTATTTTTAACAATATTTATTTGAAATATTTAGAAAATCTTGACAATGCTTTTTGATGTGCATTTAACATGAATGATTGGAAAAACTTGGAAAAATATAACGGCACTATATTTTTAGGTTTCCAACCGACAGCTCCTAACCTATACTTCGTACATGCATGAAATGACCACTATATGTACTGCATACCTATATGCAATTTGGAAAACACACCAATTTTATGGTGTAATTGTAATATTCTAAAGGTGTTATTCGCTGAAGGTTTGCTGCTACACTGCCTATGCTTCATATGGAAAGAAGAAGTCTCACTTTCAAATGAACACAGAAACAATGATTTTTGACAACCACATGTGAAATTAATGAAGAGTCTCTGGGAAAATTGGTCTCCCAGTCTCTCTAGGAGAACAAATGGTTAAAAAATGCACTGGAAGGAATGCCTTATCCATTAGGCCACTTTAAAGAAAACCTTTTTGATTGCCAAAAAACTAACAATTAAATGATGCCATAAACAAGACCCATAAGAATAGATGTAAAGATGAATTTCCAAAACATTTCTAGTTCTTAGCAGTTTTTGACATGAATTTTGACAGTATTGAGATATTATTTGAATAAATATCTGTAAAAACTGAATAGTGAATACATTTACTTGATTTGAGGATTTGTTTTTATTGCATGAAAGCACTAATGCAACATCATATTTAAAATATTTTCAGTGGGCCCCGATAAAGTCAATATAAGGAATTCCAGATATTAAGAGTATTGGAAAAATGAATCTGCGTTTTGAGACTTTGGAGTTAGCTGATCAAATGCTCACAAAAAATATAATTATTGGATGATACAAAGTACATCACAACATCAAGTCTCAATCCGTGTCAAGCGACATGAACTACACATCCGTAATTTCACATTAAATATGCCTTTTTCCGAAAATCCTGGGGAGTTCGTGTTTTATATCCGAACTCGAGGTATGTGTCAGTCGACAAATGTTGCTTAAGAAGAGGCCTGCCGCCAACCAACTTCAGATGAGTTAATTTGTTGTCAATTTCTGATGTTTGCCACAGGGACCGGAACTTCTGAATCCACTAAAGCTGCAATAAAACAGGATTTATTAAGACTTAAAAGAAATTTTAAAGAATAATCATATAAATTAACAGAAAATAAGGATAAACCGTGCAATGGAAAATTAAGTGATCATTCTGCGCTTGAAAAAGAAATTCTCAAGACATTTATTTATTTATTTCATTTCACCTCCACAAGGGAGAAAAAGTACAAATAATACACATTGAAAATGAGATAATACACAAAAATAAAAATTATAATTGTGACAGTTTAAATAGCTGTTGTTAAAAGATGCACTAAAAAATGTTCGTCAGAATATGGTTTTACAAAATTTTCATGAAAAAGTAACATTTTTAAAGAATCAACATGACCATCAAATGAATTAGTGCTATTTCTTATAGGAGGATTTAATAATAAAGATATGACTGATTCACCCCTCATTAAAACTCTTGACAATAATGTACCTGGTAAAATTTCATTACATAATAGAAAACGTGACACATAATACAAAAGTAAATATCTACATGGGCTCTCTACCTGCCCTATCCTGTGAAGCAGATTGGTACAATTTCTGTGAACTATATCACAAACTTTATTCAAGCCCATCGCTTGTAACAATTGTGTATTATAAGACCGTTTGCTAAGACCTAAACATTGCTTCATAAGTTTACCTTGAACAGAGTCCATTTTATCAATGTCATTTGAATTCAGATGAACACAATCTGAACCATAAACAAGAGAAGGTTGACATATATGTTTATACAAATGGATACAACATACCTGCAGATGACAAACTAT
Source organism: Platynereis dumerilii (assembly GCA_026936325.1). NCBI lineage: Eukaryota > Metazoa > Annelida > Polychaeta > Phyllodocida > Nereididae > Platynereis > Platynereis dumerilii. The sequence continues at coordinate 607,927 of JAPTHN010000016.1, forward strand.
AAAATGATTTCCTGCACTTACTGAATCGATGGTTTACATGATCAGAACTTGTACCCGTTTTATTATACACACAGCCCAATATTTCAAGGGTGCTAACATTTTCAAGTTTACTGTCATTTGTCAACCATGAGGGTTCAACAACAAATGGATTATTTCCAATAATCAAACATTTTGACTTCTCCTTGTTATAATTAAACCTCCATCTCCTACTGTAATTCACACAAAGGTGTAACATATGTTGCAGTCCAGTGATAGAAGTACTCATAACAGTCACATCATCAGCATAAGCAAAGGAATTGTAAATCATGTTACCAATTCGCACACCAGTGTCTAGTGATGACAATTCCAGTAATAACCCATTTATGAATATGTTAAAAAGATATGGTGACAAAATATTCCCTTGTCTGGTACCTCTGGTTACAATAAATTTACTACTTAACTTACCATTCCATTTAACAACAGCATTCAAATTATTGTACCATTCATACAGAAATAACCACTTGTAAGCAGGAAGGACATCTATCAGTTTAACAAAAAGAGATTTGTGACAAACAGTATCAAAACATTTTTCTGCATCTAAACTAGCCACAAACAGGGGGCTTTGTTGTGATTTACAGTAACTTATAACATCAGTAAATAGGTTGCAAGCCATACTAGTACCTCTACCCTCTCGAAAACCAAACTGGGTATCACACAGTTTTACACTTGGGACAATTAACAGCTCTACAATCTTGGTATGAACAGAACTTAGTGTAACTGGCCTATAGTGTTTTGTTATATTTGGATTTAATGTAGACTTCTTTAGTATTGGAATGATAATACCAGTGGTAAATACAGAAGGAACACAGCTTTTAGATAATACAATACTGTAAAGATTAGCCAAAAGTTCATACAGTTTCATGCATCTGCCATTCTTCAAGTGATCAGAGGTAATTCCATCTATTCCAGGAGACTTCCCTGTTGGTAGATTAACAATGATATCACTGATACTAGAACTTGTGATGTGCTGGTGTATAACTTCATTTCTGCACTTGGTCTTGTGGTGCTCAACTTTAGCCCAATCTGTCAATTGTTCCTCAGTTCTGTTGCCACTGTCTGACATGATACCCTGGTAGAATGTTGCAAAGTCATTAGGACTCAGGTCAGAATTCACTTTGCTCCTTCTTAGGTACTTGATTTCATTCCAGAATGATGACTTCTTTCTATCCCTTAATAAATTGTCCAATTTCCCGAGGTGTTGCTGTTGAGTGTTATTCACAGAGTGTCTTGAGAGCTTGCGAAACTGTTTTTTCACCCATTTATAGAGAGAGAGAGAGAGAAATTCTTTATTTACGTGAAATGGGCTCACATTCTAGCCCCCAGCCCTCTTGGGCTTACAATTCACTTCAAAAACAATAATACATCAAAATAACAGAAATTTTCGTTGAAAAATACAAATTTGAATTAAATTTGAAATGATTTGTTGATATACATATATACACATTAGTCCAATAAGTAATAGCAATCCCAAAAAATATAAACTTTGTTCGAGTTATACTATTAGATATATAATTCAAACTCTTGAAATGTTAATTTTCATTAGGCCTATTTACATATTTACAAATATCATATTGCTAATTTGATGTCGACATATATAATTACAAGTATCGTATTGTTATTGGCAAGTATCGACAATTACGTAAATTAAACTATGTATACAAAGCACTTTGTCTTTTTTCAAAAGCGTTACATATAAAATTAGCTGTTTCTTTAATACAATCATCTTTCATCAGGAATTCAATTTTTCTGTCATCATTTAATAAGTCAAAAAAGAAATTAATTTGTCTTATCCTGTTGAAGAACTCAAATCTAATATCATTATAAAAGGGACAATGAAAGATAAAGTGCATTTCAGATTCAATGTAGTTGAAGTTACAAAAAAGACAATATCTGTATTCTATTGGAGTGTCTTGAAAACGTCCAGTTTCTATTCTTAATGGTAGAATACCGTACCTAAATTGTGATAAAAGGGCACGCTTTCTCCTATTTTGAATATTAATTACAAAATTTTCTACATTATAGCTCTTTTTAAAAATACTATAAAAGCGTAATTTTGGTACAACAGTGATTTCATTTCGCCATCTCTCACAATAATTTCTGTGTAGAATTTCTTTGGCATTCTGTACATTGATAAAAGTGTTATTTTCAAAATTTGTCAACATACTGATTTCTTCACAAATTAATTTGATTTCTTTACTCCAATTTTTGCATATTGACTTATCCCATACAAATATTTTCTTAACTATTCTATCATTCTCAATGTTCAATAATCTGTTCCATAATCGCAACATTTCTAACTTATGACGTGTAATACAAGAAATCCATCCCATGTCCCCATTAATAGCTAAATTTGATGCAAATCTGTGAACTCCTAAAAAGAATCTTATAGCTCTATTCTGGACAATTTCACTTCTTTTAGAAACATTAAAACCCCAAACTCCAGCTGCATAATCTAAAATTGGAACAATTCCTGAATCATATAATTTAGTATAAGTCTTATATCCAAAACCATTGTTTGCTTTGAATTTTGTACATAAACTTCCTAGTGCTCTGTTAGCTGAATTTGCTAGTGAATCAGCTGTTAATTCGAAGTTTAGATGGGTATCTAGAATTGTGCCTAAATACTTGTATTTTTCCACGTAACAAACTTCATCATCACCATAAACAAATTTGTAGTCTGATTTAGTTTGAGTCTTATTTCTGAAATGCATTATTTTTGATTTATCAATGTTAACTTTCATTTTCCATTTGAAACACCAGTTTTCAAGTTTACATATCATATTCTGTAAATCAGTCTCAGTCTCACTTATTAACACTATATCATCAGCATATAACAAACATTTCAAATTTGTGTCTCCAATTTTAACACCAATGCAATCATTGAACTGGTCCACAATATCATTTATAAATAAACCAAACAGAGTTGCTGACAAAGAATCACCTTGTCTTACTCCTTGATTAACTTCAAACCAATTGCTAATATATCCATTAACACAAACACCTGCATTTGCATCAGTATAAATACATTTCAATATATCAAGAAATTTACCAGATACACCATAATTCAGTAATTTGTGAAATAGCAAATTTATATTTACTCTGTCAAAAGCTTTTTCAAAATCAACAAAACAAACAAATGTAGGTAATTTTTTAATTTTCCTATTTCTAATAATGGATGTTATACTGAAAATATGTTCTAAACATGACCTTTTCCTTCTGAAACCATTTTGTTCGTCTTTATACACCTTTTCATTCTCTGCAACATTTATAAGTCGATTGTTCAATACACCAGTAAAAATCTTATAAATTGTTGATAAGAGTGTAATGCCACGGTATTGAAGGGGAATTCTAGGATCAGAAAGCGAAGACTTGGGTATAGGCATAATGATTCCAAATTTCCAATATTCGGGGATGATGCATAAATAAAAGATTTTATTAAATAAAGAGGTTAAAGTTTGAATGGATATCATATTTTTTAGAATTTCATATGGTATACTATCAAGACCTACAGCCTTATTATTTTTTGTATTCATGACAATTTTGTGAACCTCGTATTCAGAAAATTCATGATTCAAACCTTCTAAACCAATTGTAACATTTCTTAAATATGACAGATTATCAGTTACTTCTTGATAAAAGTTCTCATCAAAATTACAATTAACCAAATTATCATTATATAATCTATGATAATCATTTTTCCATTTGTTCATTACAGCATGATGTGAATTAACTACATTTCCATTTTCATCATAAATTTCAAAAGGAATACAAAATTTCTTTTTAGGACCAAGATTTTTCAATAGTTTCCAAAATTCATTTGGATCTTTGACAGAAATATTTTCTATTTTTTCCAAGTTTTCCTTTTTAAATTTCCTCTCTAGTTTTCTATACGTTCGATCAAAATTATTTTGAGCATCATAAAAATCAAGTCTTTCCTCCCTTCTGTTATTTTTTTGTTCTTTTAAGAAAACATCTTCTTTTTCTCGTAAGATATTCCATAAAGATTGCAGTTCATCACACCAAAAAGGTTTACAACATTTTTTTAAACCTTTTTTCTGATTTGGTAATATCTTCTTTTTTTTAAAACACTTGTCCATTTCTTGATAGTAAATTTCACATAGATTAGCATACACACTATCTATATCATTGAGATTTGAACATTGTTCAATTTTTTCTAAAATATAATGAAAATCAAAATTTACTTGGTTTGATGAAAGAAATTGTTCAGGAATATCAGTTATTTGAAATCGCTTAAAGTAAGTATATGGTACGTGATTAAAAATATCATCACTTGTTATATCAATGGAATCAGGAGTGTGTATTGTTGACAGATCTATTACTGGTATTCTAACAGTTATGTTTAGTAATGAGTGGTCAGGAATACAACCAGATATATCAGCATTTTGGATATTACATACATCTTCAAATATATTTTTAGAATTAAGTACTTTAAAAGCTACACAAGTATTAAAGCTGTCAATGGATGTAATAAAATAATCTACAACAGATTTCCCTCTGGTAGAAATAAAAGTATAATTATCATTTTCATTATTCAAACGTCCATTTATAACACACAATTTGTTTTCCAATAAAAATTCAATTAAAGCTTCACCGTGTTTGTTTGATATTTTGTCTAGATTTTTCCTTTCTGGTACATTGTCTAACACTGATATAATATCTTGCTTGGATCCAATTCTAGCATTAAAATCACCACACAAGTACACAGAATCACATTCATAATATATAAGTATCATAAACAACACCGTTTCTGGGTCTGCCACTCTCCACCCACAACCTCCACCAAAATCGCTTCCGGTCTCTCATTCTACTAAGGTCTGGATTCCAGTATGGTTTTGGTAGATGTTTCCGTTTCGGTGTACATCCTGCTTCTGTGGCTGCCACATGCATTACCCGATTGATAGTATGAAGCTGATCATCTACTGACTGTTGAATCATATCATCAGGAATGTTACTAGCCAAAAAGTCAATATGAGAAAGCTTTTCCTCCACGATTCTTGAATAGGCAGCAACTTTCAATTGATCATTCCATTTTGCTGGTATATATTGACAGCTGTAATCATTTTGGTTTTGACTGCTCCTTGGTATTGGAGAAATTGCGACTTTAGTCTCCAAGTATAAAGGTAAATGATCACTAACATTGTCTTCGTCATGTTCCAGAATGGAGCAAACAGATGTTCCATTTGAATGATCCACACTTAAACAATGGTCAATCCAGGTGAACTTCTGCGAAGTGTGACAAAAATAAGTATAGTTCATTTGCTGATCATTCTCAAAGTCTTGCACATTCATACCATTGTCACAAATAAATTCATATAATATCCGCGAGTGCTTATTATAGCCTGGTGTCTTGTACCATGTCTTATTCAACCGATCTCTCAAAGGTAGTTGAGCATTAAAGTCACCCATTATATACAATGGACAGGTAGCACCATATTGGTTTATAATGGACTGCAGTTCATCAAGCACCTCTATGTATAGATCTGTTTGGTTATGATCGCCAGAATAAAAAGGCATATACACATGCAGCACTATTTGTGCTGTACCTTTTGAATTGCAAACTTTCACACCCACAATCCGATCTGAATTAAGTGGTATCTCTTCATATGATAATCCAGCATAAGTTCGACAGATGAGAGCAATACCACCAAAAGGTCTTCCTGAGTAAGTGGGGTCAATGTCATTCATGGATGATTTTGCAAATACACTTAAATCTTTATGTAGCAAATTGTCTTTAATCATTGGTAACTCACCTGGTCTTAACCAGGTTTCACTTATACCAATGATATCACAGTCACAGAGAAGTTTAGAAATATATACATGCGATTGTTTGAATCCTTTAACATTAAAACCAATAGTCCGCAGGCGCTTGCTGTCCCCATCTTGATGCTCTCCAGCTATTGTTGTTAAATTCCCGATTTTCCCAGTTGGCGTTACGGTATCTTCCATTGTGAGACAGCACTCGTTGTGGACCGCCTCTGAAGGGGCGGTTGTTGTCACGAAAGGGATGATTCATCCGACGCTGGTAGAAAGGACGTACAGAGATTCCTTCGGGCCACTGATGTCGTTGCAGAACGAGATCCTTCATGTTCACAGGGATAGCTGCTTTGAATGATCGCCATGTAGCAGAACCATCTTTCCTTGTAACATCTTGAATATTAGCATTATCCACGCCTATGTGTTTAAGAACTTCATCCACATGGCTAATTGGGGTATTAATGTCAGCCCCAGTTATGAAAATATCAGTCAGGACTGTTTGCCTTGAGACATTATTTGGCTTCTTGGCGGCCCGCAGGCTCACTTTGTCATAACTGTTGGATGACCCATTGCGGATTGCATCACGGTAACTAGTTGAAACAGTCAAACCTGGGCCTGGTGATTCACTAACTGAGGGCACTCCTTGTGGACTGCCTTGATTTTGTGCTATTGTCTTGACTGCAGTGTCTTCTAAAATTTTGACTGCAGTGTCATCTTTCTGTTTTGCAAGATTTTTCTTTAATTTCCTCTCTTTCTTTTTCTTCTGTTCTCTTGGGATCTCAAAATCGTCACCTTCAGTGTCTGTAGATGATGAGGCAATACCACAGTTCCTGTCTTCAACATTGAGATGTGCTGGCTGGTTGTTGAACTCTCCGACTTTTTCTTTTAACTCCTTATTTTCTTTCTTGAGCGATATAACTTCATTCTCCAAGACAGACACTCTGCTTGATAGCTCCAACACACTTTCAAGCAACTCTTGCGTTTGCGAAATGGACAGAGGGTCAATGTCTTGTTGACTGTCACTAATGCGATCCTTGATGAATATTTTCTCAGTATCTTTAGTCAAACTCTTATTCACAATGCTGAATCCAAGGTTGCACACATCTTTGGCTGAAGTGCGAACTACAATTCTCTGGGGAACTCTGTGATCTTTCAATTGAGGAAAAATATTAACAGCCTCCTCAATCAGGGCTTCCCGTATAGCATTAATCACTGACAGCTCCAAACAATTAAGAGTGTCTGAGACATCCTTCATGCCATAACTGAAGAGTCTGTCCTTGCTTTCTTTGAACTTTGTCAACAATTAAGAGTGTCTGAGACATCCTTCATGCCATAACTGAAGAGTCTGTCCTTGCTTTCTTTGAACTTTGTCACACAGTCACTGACATTCCAGGTTTTAATATCTTTGAGGATATTGTTTGTGCTCATGGTTGCTTCTGAACTTCAGCAATTGTGACCTCGCAGGAATTTGGTGATGTCACGATGTCCTGAACTGAAGGAGAGTCTACAAGAACTTGGTAACGTCACAATGTCCTGCTGAGGCTTGGTAACGTCACGATGTCCTGCTGCAGCTTGGTAACGTCACAATGTCATGCTGCAGCTATAAATAGCTCTCTGGTCCTGTCTAAAAATAGCCCAGCCAGCAATGGTAGCGTCACGACTGGCAAAACAAATCCTGCTCCAACAGTTGAATTTATAAATCCTCAAATCCAATGAAGAAATAAGTTGTCAATCGAATCCCTTAATTTCTTGCAGGTCCTGGTACATTCATGAACATTTCTGTCCAAAAATGAACACCTTTCACTCCTCAATGACACTAAAAATTCTGCATAAAAATTCCCAATATTTCAAACTGTACTACTGCATTCGACAGCGCCACCTTGCAATTACCGACATATTAAATAGGTCAATGCAAGCATTCACATTATATGAAACATATTCTAACCAGAAAAGGTAATTTAGCGCTATTCTAATTAATAGGTCACCTTGCAATTACCGAAAAGGTAATTTAGCGCTATTCTAATTAATAGGTCACCTTGCAATTACCGACATATTAAATAGGTCAATGCAAGCATTCACATTATATGAAACATATTCTAACCAGAAAAGGTAATTTAGCGCTATTCTTGATGCTAGTAACACTTTTTGACATTTACACAAGAGCTTAGTAAAGTTCTGCAATATAAAGCTGCCATTATCATAATGATGTGTGCTACCTACAAACAACAACTTACCACGACGGCATTGGTCCAGAAGTTGTAACAAACACGGATATACATAATCAGGTTGAAACTCACATGCACATAACGCCCTATAATAGAATAAAAATCATATTATTAACTTCAGCTTCAGGTATTTTTTTCAAAATAGACAAAAATATTTATTTGAAATATACAAGTATGTCAATACAGGAAATAAATTTTGGTATGTTAGGGATTATTGAGAATTTATGACTGGGGGGGGGGGAGTTTTGTCAAAAGTTGCCGTTAAAATTGACACACAGAATTGCAGATTTTTATTAGTACCCCCTTTTGGATCGATGCAGAATTTTTGTACCCCCCACCAGACATGCAAACATTGACAATTACACCTACAGATTTGCACACTGCTTTGCCTGCATAAGTGTGCCTGTATAATGAATTTTTTCTTATGTTGAATAATTCCCAATTTTAAAAATAATTTTAATATACAGCAATATCAATTTACAAAAAAATGGGAATTAAATACCCCCACCCCCCAATTATTTTTCTGAACTATTGGTCCAAACTTGAAGGGTGACCATTAAATATCCAGAACAAGGGAGGGGGCTTGGAATTCTTTTTAAACAAATAATTCATACTCAGTTTTGCTGAAATAAATAAATTCCTTTTGAAGAAATGTTATCTACTAGAACTGACCAAATGCACTTGAAATAAATAATTACTGCTGTACAACCATGAAATAAATAATTATTTATTTACAACTGAACCTGACATTCAGGTGTGGTATTAATCCAAGCCCCCCCCCCCCAAGATATTTTAAAAATATAGTCGCCCCCTAAACCTCAGGCTCAGTGACAGTGAAGCTGACATTTTGACAGTTTTTGACTCTCAACAAATTCTCACAGTATTTACGAACTGCAGGATGCCAGCAACTTTTGGTTCTGCAATAGTCAGTAACATGATTAACCAAGAGCTGAATTGCCTGTATAAACACAGGAATATCAAAATTCGAGCTTATAAATGTCAAGGAACGAAGTGCAATTGACAGGCCTGACAACATTGTCAAACAACAGCTTTATTCCAGCCAATCTTGGCCTAGAAAACGATCGTTTTTGGACAGGATATTGCCCGAAAACAAGACAAACATGTCAGAAACATTGTTAGCCTGCAAACAAAGGCGATTTGTCTACCTGGTCATTGAACAAAATCCAACACAGCACTGTCAGCAGACAATAATCCACATTGAGCAATAATAACAGAATTAAGATGCTCACCCTCCGCTGGCCAGCGCTGGAATGACGTCATAAACTTTTTGTTGACGGTGGCGCCGCCAATCTGTTCAAACCTCCTCTGGTCAAAGATATGACGTTAGCATGCGACGTTGTGGCGACATTTTACAACATTGTGAGGCAATGTCAGGAGTTCGACATTATCTTGCGACGTTGTTGCAATGTTGTAAAAAAATCCCGACAACTTGTTCACGTTGGGGCGACATAATCTCCATACATATCTACGTGACCAACAGACCAACCCTCCACCAATTAGGAACGTCGGGGTTTAAGTCGTGTGCCCACTGGGAAGACACCTCCAATTGGATAAGACACACTTAATCCTGTTGCACAGACAACTAATAATTCTAAAATTCCTCTCATCCTCACTTACCACCCTACAAGTATTAAAATTTCTAAAATTGTCAAACGAAACTTATGCATCCTCTCCAATGATTCAGATGTCAGTCAGCTATTTAAGGTAGATTTTATGAGTTACTGTGCTCCCACGCCATTAGAATAATACACAAAAAATAATAAATCATTCCTTTTGTGGTGTATAAGATTATATTTTTCCTATTTAAGGACAACGTTCTTACAGCTTACAAAAATCCAGACAATCTTAGCAAATCCCTCGTTAGGAGTAAGCTTAAAACTCATGTTCTTCCTGATTCTTTTAGGTGTAGTCGGTCAAGGTGCAACACTTGTCAGTACATAGCCAACATCAACATAGTAAATGGACCATTTTCTGAGTTCCATGTCAAACAACGCTTCAATTGTGAATCAAAAGGGGTCATTTACTATATTAATTGTATGAAATGCAATTCCCAATATATCGTTGAGACAGGTCGCCCCCTTTCGGATCGTGTAATGGAACACATCAGCGACATCCGAAATGTTAAGACTAGCAAGCAAGTGGTCTGTTGCTTTAATAGTAATAACCATAGTCTAGCTGACTTTGCAGTTTGTGGATTGCTTCATGTGAAAGATGTAGAACTTCGAAGAAATAAGGAAGCAAATATTATCCAGACCTTGGGTACGCTAGTTCCCAATGGTATGAATCGGGAAGGTGATTCTCAATATAAAAATTAACCTCCATGTATAGTTTTCTTCAATTCTCATTAGATTTTTAACCGGCCTAACAGTGGAGGCCGGTTAATACAGGAGCTGTAAATGGATCAGGTGAAACCATAAACAGTAGGCATAAACTACAACCACAAGCTTGCAACCACAAACCAGATGTAAACCACGTTTGGCGATGACAGACAAGGTTTTTCCCCATTGTGACCTTAATATTTCACTTACAGTTATGAAATTTGGTACAGGTATGGGACTCTGGGTATGGATTGGGAACATGTCAAGAAACCCAAGATGGCTGCTGTTTTGTGGCGGCCATTTTGGCAGCCATCTTTCTTCATTCTTGAACTGCCCATTGTAACCAAAATATTTCACTTACAGTTATGAAATTTGGTACAGGTATGGGACTCTGGGTATGGATTGGGAACATGTCGAGAAACCCTAGATGGCTGCCGTTTTGTGGCGGCCATTTTGGCAGCCATCTTTCTTCATTCTTGAACTGCCCATTGTGACCTTAATATTTCACTTGCTGTTATGAAATTTGGTAGAGGTATGGGCCTCTGGGTATGGATTGGGAACATGTCGAGAAATTCAAGATGGCTGCCATTTTGTGGCGGCCATTTTGGCAGCCATCTTTCTTCATTCTTGAACTGCCCATTGTGACCTTAATATTTCACTTACAGTTATGAAATTTGGTACAGGTATGGGCCTCTGGGTATGGATTGGGAACGTGTCGATAAATCCAAGATGGCGGCCATTTTGTGGTGGCCATTTTGGCAGCCATCTTTCCTCATTCTTGAACTGCCCATTGTGACCATAATTATTCACTTACAGTTATGAAATTTGGTACAGGTATGGTACTCTGGGTATATGTCGAGAAATCCAAGATGGCGGCCATTTTGTGGTGGCCATTTTGGCAGCCATATTTCTTCATTCTTGAACTGCCCATTGTGACCATTATATTTCACTTACAGTTATGAAATTTGTTACAAGTATGGAACTCTGGGTATGGATTGGGAACATGTCGAGAAATCAAAGATGGTGGCCATTTTGTGGTGGCCATTTTGGCAGCTATCTTTTTTCATTATTGAACTGCTCATAGTGACCTCAATATTTCGCTTAGAGATATGAAATTTGGTACAGGTATGGGGCTGGCATCAGATGGGAACATGTTGAGAAATCCAAGATGGCAGCCACTTTGTGGTAGCCATTTTGGCAGCCATCTTTCTTCATTCTTGAACTGACCATTGTGACCTTAATATTTCACTTACAGTTATGAAATTTGGTACAGGTATTGGCCTGTGGGTATGGATGAGTAACATGTTGAGAAATCCAAGATGGTGGCCATTTTGACAGCCATCTTCCTTTTTTTTAGAAATCTGTTCAAACTGCATTGATTCTATACTAATAGTCTAGCATCTTCCAATTAACTATTTCTCCTATATAATCTTCCAATATCAGTTGCTCAGTGGTTTATGCAATGGCACCTACAATTTCATTGCGCTAGGTCGGTTTTGAATCCGCGGATTCTTGTATATTTCTGTATCAGTTCTTATATCCGTTATTATCGATGTTATATATTATCTATAATGTTGTTAGGTTATTATCGTGATGTCACATTTATGCTCCCATCGTGACGTCATCTCTTTTGTATCTATCGTTAGATTTATATTGTCGTGACATCACATGACGTCATCTGTTTTGTATCTATTTTTAGATTTGTATTGTCGTGACGTCACATGATTTACTTATGACATCATCCCTTAGTTATATGACGTCAACATAGTTGTTTATTTGTTTCCTAGTAGCGGGGAGGGAATCCGTCAGAATTGTGCACTTGGTGACAAGTTTTTGCAATTTGGCATGGTGTTTGATATGGCTAAGGCAATTTCAAAAACCACCGCACACAAAGTGGGGGTCCCCCCTGGTGGCCGGTATGCACAAATCCAATATGGCCGCCATGAAAAACAAAAAATGCCATATCTTCGTCACTATTTGTTCTAAATTCAAGTGCAATACCTTATTTCCAACATTTATGATAATGCCAAATCTGTTTCTGGGGTTGGTTTGGTTGTAAATCGTGATTTAATGGGTCTGTGGTACAGCTCCAGGTTATTTTTTGACAGATTTTCGTATTTTTTGCCCTTCAAGGCTTAAACATATTTCTTGTGAGGTATTTGAATTTCAATCAAGTTTGGAGATTATTTTCTCAGAGCTGAAAGCAAAGTCCAAACTATAACCTGTCTTGTTAAATGGTGCCTTATCTTTTTAAGAACTCAACAATGAGGTAAACTGCTACAACTCTGCTGATGGGGTGTAAAACACAAACTCACTCACTCACTCACTGCTTCGACTCTCATTTTGAAGATCATTGCATACTGTGCAGCAATGTTAATTGAAATTTAATTCCCATAAAAGACATTGACTCTCCTGAAATAAATAAGCAATTATTGAACTTATAGACATGGCAACTATTATACCTCACTGAATGTTGCACATCTGAAGTGAACATTCATCTCAGGCCCATATCTATCTGAACTGTCAGAACTAACATAGACGCATCCAGTTGCTTAGAGCTGCAGGTAAATGTAAACTAGTTATCAAGGGCTTGGCACAAAATCATAATTGCTGCACAGCAACTTACTTTTCTTTTTGGATGGAAGTCAATAACAAGATAATGTGAAAATAGATTCTTTGTGGTTTTCTGACTTCAGACCAACTCCATTGCATTAATACTGGTAGGTGCAAGACAGCCAACATGTTATCATAAAACCATCATGCAGACTCAGACTCAGACTCAGATTAATTTATTTTCCCAAAATAATTAAGTTACATCTCATTAATATTACACATTTCTAAAGTAAAGGGGTATAGGAGACCTCTCAAAGACACAAGTCGCTGCAGAGAGGCCACCCAAAATATCAAAATACAAAATATAATAATGATTACATAAATTATGTCAATCTAAACAGAATACAAAAGGAAAGTTAAACTATTGATATCACAAAAAACAAAAATTGAAATTGAAATTGAAATCGACCAGACACAAGAGATGCCTGCACATGTTTGATAGCTCAGGTAATTGCAAAATGCAGTAGGAAAATCATCTGGAGGCAGTGGAGGCACTAATGACCACAAATATAACAGTTTTGAATCATACACTCTGCCTGATAAGATTGAATAAAATCGTTTTTCACATACAATTTAAAGCCATCTAGGCTATGAGTATAGATTTTACTTTTGAAATTACATTTCATACTATTAAAGCAAGCAGGAAACCTGTAGCTGATACAATACCTTGCGAAGTCATGTCTCACAGCAGGTAAGCGAAAGTCTGTATGTTGTCTTGTCCGATGATGATGTAATTCTTCATTTTTTTCGAAAATAGTGCTAAAGTAATTTGGAAGTAAGTCATTCTCATATTTAAAGCAGAATTTTAAGTCGTGTACCACAAGTATATCACTCAGTTTTAATAATTTCAATTTCTTAAATAATGGTTCTGTGTGGGCATTGAAGCAATTATTTGTGATTAAACGGACTGCCCTTTTTTGTAACTTATAGATTCTCCTTAACTGCCTACCCCATATAAGTATCCCATAATTTATATGCGAGAGAATGAGTGCATTGTATATATTCAATAAAATTTCTGTCGGAAGAAAGCGTTTCAGTCTATTTAGAATGCCAAGTGTTTTTGATATCTTCTTTGAGAGAATTTCACTATGCACTTTCCATTTAATATTTTGATCTATTCTTATGCCGAGATAATTGAAATCTTTAACAAATTCTATTTCGTGGTTATCTAATACCAGATTTGGATAGGACACTCTTTTCTGAGGCATGTGGAAAAGTATTGCTTTTGTTTTGGAGACGTTAAGTGATAGTTTATTTAATTTTAGCCATTCACTGACCAAACTAAGTTCTCTGTTAAGATCTGCCTCAAAACTATAATTAGTTGAATTTAGAGTAGTCGACAGGGCCGTATCATCAGCATCAGATGCCAAGCCTTCGGGCACCAGGCAAAGGAGTGCACTGCCACCCAGCGCTGCAAGAACTGTGGAGACCAGCATCGTCACCAAGACTGCAAGAACTCCCAGCCAGACAGCCTGAGGTGCCCAAACTGCAAGAGCAACCATCCATCCACCTTCAAGGGATGCCCAGCATATCTCCAAGCTAAGAAGACACAGAGACAAGAACAAGACTCCAAGACCTTCAAGACCTCAAGACCTCCTCCGGCTCTGGATGTTCTTAGGCTTGCTGCTGTCCTCTCTGAGGGCATTGCAGCATGTCTGAGTGCATTTATTCCGGCCCTCACCAAGAACTTCATCCATGAATCGATCTCCGCTGTCATCTCCGCTGTCTTCAGAACCACGGTAACACCAGCTCAGTCTCTGCACTTTGCTGGTCTTTCTATCCCTTAAATCCATTTTTCTTATTCAAATATTTCATTGACAAAAACATATTCTCCTTCTCACACAAGTTTTTCCTCTTTCCTTTCAGATAACAGACCCGGTTTCACAACAAGATGCTTCATCATACGCCACTGCGCATGATGCCACTATGCCACATCCAATTTTTTCCTCACAGCTCTCTTCACGGTCACTTCCAACTCTCCACTCAAATTCCATTCCAGCACTGCTCTTCAGCCAAGACTTCTCTTTCCCTCAGGCTGCATTTGGGGGGCACTCATGGCTGCTTCTAGCTGACATGGCTGCCCTCCACTTGCAGTTTGTCACACTCAAAATACAAGTTTCTCACATTTTTCACATTTTTCTCTTTTCCAGCTTCCTGCCTGCCTTGCCTCCTCTGCCTGCCATCCTGATGCTCCCACAAGTCCCAAGCCAACAAGAACAAGTCCAAGCAAGAACACCCTGCGTCAACCTCTCCCTGGCCTGTCCTGAAACGGGTACTCGGTGCCTATGCTTGCAGGAGGGAGAGAAATCCGCAAGGATTACGCAGGGTGCCCTTACTTCACTTATACAGCTCGGATAATGCCACACAAACCCACCCCCTAGCTCCAATAACTACGCTGCATGTGGACTCCCCAGTGGACCACATGCAGCATCCAAAGAAACGAAGGATGTGGAACAGCCACCGGCTGTTGATCGTCTGTGGATCTTCATAACAGATTCACAACTTCACTCTTCGTTCGTTCGTATCATCAGCATATATTATGGCATCAAATAGGTTAGTAGCTCTGTTAATATCATTAATATATATTAAGAATAAAAGGGGCCCAAGAATGGAACCTTGGGGAACCCCACATTTAATTTTTTCTAACTGAGAGTTAGTACCGTTGCAGACCACATATTGCATTCTATTAGATAAATAACTTGTAATCAGCTGAAGTGCTTTCCCATGAACACCATAATAATTCAATTTATAAAGAAGTATATCATGATCCAGAGTATCGAAGGCCTTTGAGAGATCTAAATAGATATTTATCGGAAGTTTGTTGTCATCTAAATCTTTAGTAATTCTATCAACAAGCTCTAGGGCAGTGACAGAGAACTTGCTTGTACCACATCTGACAGGTCAATCCAGTGTGAGACCCACTATTCTGGTCTGACAGCATGTCCAGTCCAACCACCAGTACCAGACTGTATCAGCGCTTAACAAGGGTTAACCTAAAGTTGTTAAGTCATTTTAGTGACATCGTGTCAATGCTGAACATGAGTTAGGTAACTAATTTTAATTAACTGAAGTCATACTACAACATGACAAAAGTTTTTGCCAATAACCTGGTTAGAAGATAAGTTATAGGAGTTAACCACTTTAGGATAACCCGTGTTAGGTGTTCATACAATCCAGTACAAGAGTGGAATGTTGCAGAGTGACTGTTGTCCGATGAATACCGCACAAAATAGTGGCCACTTTTGAATGTTTTAAAAAGAAAGTGACAGCTTATAAAAGTCTGCCTTCCTGTATCATCCAGGGAGATTCTATCTCCCTCAGCTGTTCATAAGTTCAACTCCATCATGCATGCACCAGCTCTTCATTGTACATGTATGTGATGAGAATCAAGTTTGAGTCATGCTGATTTATGGATTAATGCTAAAAGTGACAGATTTACTTCAAGAATACCACTCCAAATAAGACATGAAGTCCAAACATTATCTGAGCACTGTGACTTACTGAGGTCTCAGACTTAAACATCTAAAGGTTTGGTCATGGCTAAACCCAAACAACAATTCAAACTGGCCAAAATTATTGAAAAGATGATTGGCAGTAACAGAAAAGATCTGAAGAAGGCTTAGACAATAGCCTTGTTGAGTAATATGATGTAAGTGCAATATAAGGAATGTCAGCCTCTTCCTGCTAATAGGGTGATATTAATGTAAGACACTAAGTCTGGATGCTCAGAACAGTACAGACTTGACTTCTATTTTTGATAACAGGTGCAAATCTGGATGTTGTGCCTTGTGGCCGTCTTTCAAGAACTTCAGCCATGATTAAGTTCTTTTGAACTGAGGAACATCTGGTAAGACTTTGACTTTCTGAACTTATCCTCCCTTGCTAATGTCTGGGACTTGAGACATTGGTTTTTTTGGGTGTCCAACAGAATAACAATGCATCTGCTCAGGCTGTGCTATTTGGTGTTCTGCAGATTAAGGCCCAGAGCTACATTTACTTTGCATTGATTGAGATGCTTTAAGGACTTCAGACTTTGAATCATTGTCTTCTTTTTCTGTTGTCCATAGAGATCCTTTGGCTCTCCATCCTCTTTCTAAACTTGACACAATGCTCATCGTTTTAGACAATGACAATGACAGTCTCAGAGAGAACTTCCTTGCTAGACAATAGTCACATCTTTTTTGAAGGCCTGTTATACAGAGGGGTAGATGTTTAGACTTTGGGATGTTTCACACAGAAGGAGAGGCATCCAAAATGCATAGTTTGTGTCTCCAAACATAAATCATGGAAAGAGACCACTGCAAGATTCTAGAAGACACCAGCTAATTGATTGTTGCCACTGGCTGTTGATGAGAAGGTGATATCACACCAAAGACCAGTAAGAGATTGGTTGGCAAGTGAGTGCAAATTGCTTTTCTCACTTGACTTAAGCAAAATCAGACATGGACAAGATGTTCATGTGCTCTAGGGATATGGAGCTAAGTAAGTGTCAGTTGATGTGCATACCTTGTCCTCTTTGTGTTGTTTCTTCAAGAAACCACACAAAGGACTAAGTATACACACCAAACTTTCGTATGAAACAATCATGTTCTTGAAGCCAGAGCAAACCAACAGCTCACCAAGGTCTGTGGTCTTCAGATACCAATCTCAATATTATTAGGGAAGCCCATTTTCAAACCTCTTGACTTTTGTCTCCCTAATGTTGTACTGAAACGTCACTTTATTACTTCCTCTGTGCACACCTTGAGCTGCTTAATTCTATGACTAGAACCCACTTAGCTTTATAAACTGATGGAATTCTTCACTACAAGCTGAGATTGCTTCTGCACTGCAGTGGATAAATCTTTCTGACTGACTATGAGAAAACAAACCAGAACATATGGCAGCCATCGCCAGGAACACTGCTTGGTTAAGAGCAAGGACTCAAGTGAAAAGGTTTACTATGTTGGCATGTTTCCACAAGGGTTTGCAGTCCATACTGCCTCACTTTACCATATCAACCCACATACTCATAACATAAAATACAACAGACATTTTTTGCTGAAGTTTGATCGTGTCATCTTCATATCAGTGAGTAGAAGAGATGGTTCTTCAACTTCCAGTTTCCTAGTGAGGTCTTTGTGCCTATATATATAGTCATATATATATAGAATTCATACAGAACACTGATATTGATTTGAATTAACAATTCTCAATTATAATTGATGTGATTTATCAAAGTTCTAATGAGTAATAATATCACATTTGATATCATTCGTTCGCCCTTTTAGAGATCACACTGAAAATGTTTCAAGATCTCTGTTATTAAGCAGAGTAAAGAGAGCTGAGAGTGATGAATGACTTGCATATCAGTCACATGGCAACATATTTATTGAATAAGGGCACATCAGCAATTATTAAGCCTTTGATGTACATAATAGGCTATTAAATATGCATTAAAACATGCATACATATAGCATTTGTGCCCCTTGTGCACCAGACAGAACAGTATCCATTTATTTCATTCTTACATAAATAACACAATTATAGCACCTATTCATCCCCATAACTTTCCATGCCAATAATTAGTCATGACATTGTGCAATTAATTCACATTCATTCAAGTCAGGCACAAGTGAAAATTCCAAAAGGGACAAAATACCAAGTGACGTCATTTTTACATCTTGCTGCTGCAATGAACATTGATTTTGGCATTGAAATTCACATTTGAGCTACAAAATAACAGCAAGAATGCATTTTCCATAATAAAAATAGTGAAAAATGATGTATTACACATCAATATAGCACAAATAGTGACCGAGATATGCTAGTTTTTGTGTTTTGCGGCGGCCATATTGGATTTTGTGCATACCGGCCACCAGGGGGCGGTCTCACTTTGTGTGCGGTGGTTTTTGAAACCCCTTTGGTCATATAAACACCCATGCCAAATTGCAAAAACTTGTCACCAAGTGCACAATTCTTAGAGATTTTGACGGATTCCCTCCCCGCTATAGTGAATTTTCATTAATATTTCACTGAAGAAGGCTTTGATGGCCGAAAATTTTGAAAAATATAATCTTATACACCACAAAACTAATGATTTATTATTTTTTATGTATTATTCTACTGGTGTGGGAGCACAGTAACTCATACAATCCACCTCCAATTGGATGACATTCTTGATTACAGTCCACACTTACAATGTATAACTTTCCCTTTGCCTATGACTGGTGGTCCGATTTTACGGCCTTATGGCCCGCATTTTACGGCCGTATGATCCGCATTTTACGCCCTCCCAGGGCGAAATTGAAATATTTTAGTCGATCTTCAGGGTCCTAATTTCAGAAAACGAAGGAATTTGTGAGCAAGAATACTCAGGTTGACAAGCGAAGACAGCATTGTGAGTACCCGCATATAATGCTGAATTAGATAAAAGGCCAATGCCGACAGTTTGGAATGGTTTTTAAAATTTGCCCAAGAAAACCCAAAAACAGAACCAAAGTTTAATCCTCAAAAATCAGCATTTTGACAATCAGGGGAAAACAAACAGAGTTGTCACTGGGCCACCTCTGAATTACAGTTATACATATAGAGAATGAAATGTGTTATATATTCAATTCAGAGCTGTAGTTTATATTGATAAAGAAAAACTCCATGGCACAATTTGAAAGAAATTTGTAAACAGAAAAATTATAGAAAAATAATTTTCAGTTGAAAAAAATTTTTAAGAGAAAAGATAGAATAATATATACGTAATTAATCAAGGCAGTGGTAAAATTTAAAATAATAAAGAGAAATGTCAACATAAAAATTGACAGAAATTTAAAAAAAAAAAAAATTTTTGATTTTGATGACACTTAAAGTAACTAATATATATACTATACATACTGGTTGGAATCTTGGATGGAAGCAAGGTGTCATACGGGTATTTGACCTTTGAATTTCTTCCCAAAATCATCTTGTTGCAAAATTGCAATTGTTGCTGAAATCTTGCAAATATATTCTTTGGTTTTCTTTCAATGAAAAGAGGTCCTTCGGAGTTCAACAGGGTTTCCTGAAAAATTAATTGTTGCCTATTGAAGTTCACATACGAGGGACGTTCAGAAAGTTCACGGCTTTTTTTTATATGGACACTTATTTTCAATCTACAACTATGAATTTTTTACAGAATAAAATTCAGCAGTTTTGGAATAGATTTCCAAAATTTTGGACAATTTGGTCGTTTTTAAGTCATTCTGTGGTTGCCATGGAAACAGAAAGTTTGGCTAGGTGGAGCAGGTAGTACGGAGATCAAGAAAATCAATGAATTGCGGCTGAGAGAGACCTCACTCTGCCACTTGTATTAGTAAGATTGACGATAATTAACACAAAAAATATAACATTACCTTTTAAAAATACTAGCAAGTACTACAAAAGCATTAATTCATAAACCTGACGCGTTAAAATAAATGTTCCTTGAAGCCCTCCAGGCAAAGTTTTTGTGAAAGCATTTCGGTCATCCAAAGCCTTTTCTCCTCCAGTGCCTGAAACTATTGCCCCTAGTGATTAAAGTAATGTAAAACCAGGTCTTATGTAAAGCTATATGTAAAAGGAAAAACTGGGAAGGATAATGCTGTCCCTTTAGGTCTTTTGCTCATACCAGTGAATTCATGCTTTGACATAAGTCCTGATGTAGTTAAGGACTCACATTCTGGCGCCTGAATCGCTCTTGCCAAATCGGGCATGCAGGACTGCTTTTCCACATTGGTTCGCTGTAAGAATACAAACATTTGGTATGCTTGAAAGTATATTTAGAAGCTAATATTATATTTCGTGTGTTAATTATTGTCAATCTTACTAATACAAGTGGCAGAGTGAGGTCTCTCTCAGCCGCAATTCATTGATTTTCTTGATCTCCGTACTACCTGCTCCACCTAGCCAAACTTTCTGTTTCCATGGCAACCACAGAAAGACTTAAGAATGACCAAATTGTCCAAAATTTTTTAGAAATCTATTCAAAAACTGCTGAATTTTATACTGTAAAAAATTCATTATTCTAGAAAATAAGTGTCCATATAAAAAAAAGCCGTGAACTTTCTGAACGCCCCTCGTATAAGTCACATCACCTTTTATATATTAAATAAAATCTATGGACCGCAAAGGGCTTTGAAGCTGCATGGGCCTACGGTACAGCAGTGTTCGAGGTCTCGAGGCTGGCCTAGTGGCCATATTTTGATAGCCTCAGCCTCGGTCTCAGAGGCTTATGCCTCGGTCTCGGATATCCCAGACTCAACTTCAACACTGCTCTACAGTGCCGCCTGTAAGTCAGTGTGTATTGGATGAAATCCTGGCGGATGCAGCATTTCACATGGCGCCGCGTCCCGAAATAAGCATGGACTGAGGAGGATTCCAATGATTTTTGATGGAGGACCTTGTTTTCGTCACATCCAATTGGGTTTAGTAGGGTTGGTTATATAAGAACTATTTTATCGTTGGAAGTCTGGCATCCTCCTCAAAAGTTGCGAAATATAATAAATATTGAGTCTAGAAAAAAAAAATTTTGAAAATATGTTTAAATCCGGAGCCTACCCTCACATTTATGGGGACACGTTTTTCCCAAATTTTCGCTATTTCACGCTTTTTGACGTTTTTTCATATTCATTCTTGCTGATGAATATACACCAAAATTTAGTTCATAGTGATTGTTTTAATCAATAATGATGTCATACATAAGTAATTACTAGAAGTGAAAGTCAACAGGGCCTATTATAGTCACCAATACTGAGTAATAACAGGGCAAAATCTGCTCCATTTAAGCTCCGAAGTAATATCTTACTTGTGCTATGTATATTTTTGATTATCAGTTATTTTGATACATTTGCCTGTTCACAGTATTGAATTCATTTCATAATTCATTACATAAGATATAAAATGTATACAAATATGCTTATAGACCACTTTGGAAGTGTTCAGTTGGCAGCCATGTTGGTTTTAAGATTAAAACTAATAAAACCATGTTTGATGACGTATCTTGGAGCTGAAGTTTGCCTAGTTATAATTTCAGTGGCTAAACCCCCATTTCTAAGGTGAAGGTATTCAATACACTACCTTTAAGAAGAGATTGGATTAAAACAGTGAAATTATTGGAATGTTCAACATGGCTAGATGGATAATACATATTCCAGCATATAATCTGAGAACCAAATAGGCAGAGAAATGATTGCAGTGGCTGCACCCCTAAAAGCATAGATCTATATTGTCAAGATAGCTTGTACATGTACTATAAATTGAAGAGAATAGTACCCATGCTGAATTCGATTTTTTTTTTAATGTGAAAGATTAAACATTTTTAAAATATTTGTTTAACCCTTGTGGTGGGTAACAAACAATAGTTCCACTGTATAATGCTAAAACTGTAGCATTTTCATATGTGTCAGTGGGAGTTCAATTTATTTCTTTGACATATATGTTCACTTGCAGTTTGGCAATTTTTAATAATGGAGTTTCAGCTGAATGGCAGTGTTCAAACTGTTCATTTATAGTTTCACTTTGAAAATATGAACTGTTGGGATATCTCGCAGTTCCCAAGAAAAAATTAGTATCTATAGGCTATGTGAAACAATTGAGAAAAAAAAGTTTTATAATGTGTAATGAAGGCAATATATTGTTTTGAAGTGTCTAAGGGAAATCGAGAATTATTGTGCCTGCTGAACTATGTGTTGTCTATCATCTCAATCAAATACAATTCCCGATGCAATAACTGTACATATCTGAAAATATATATATAGTCCTCACTAATGAATTGGAATTTAAACTGTTGTTGTTTAACACATAGATCTATGTTAAAACATCAATTCTGAATCATCATCTATGGCCAGATTCAGAACTGCATTTGCATTATATTGTCTTAGAGTGACTGATTTTAGATTTAATCAGATCTATGACATGTCTGCTAGAGTGCCATTTCCCTTATGTCATGACTGGGGGTTCAAATCTCATTAGTCCTCAACCATGATCATATGATTCATACATATCATTATTATTTATTTGGTATAACTATTAAAATTATATTTCATACAAATCATACTACTAGCTACTCAAAGGCATGAATTATCTGCCAAGCCAGAACACTCAAAGAGGTCCAGCAGGCCAGCATCCTGTATAGTACATGTATATCTCACAGTCATTCAAATAAACAGGCTACCACTCTTGCCAAAACCAACTTGCAACAACTGGAGATTGCATGAAAAATAAATAAATACTGTCGTATTGTTTGGTTATCACAGAGATGAAGTGGATATAATCTTGCTGCCAGAGTACTTCTTTTCGGAGAAGTAGCGGGATGCAGCTGCTAAAATCCAGTTATCAATAACTAATAAACTGGTCAAATCTCCATCTGGAATCATTTTGGTCAGCCTAATGAAATTCTGCTATGATACATAATTTATGATTACAAAATACTTGGTATTAAGCCTTCAAATGAGTAAAAATATTGAATATTTTGGTTAAACACATGAGTAACACCACAACAAAAGTTGTAACCACCTCAGGAAGTGCATATGAAACAAGAAGATGGAGATTAGATGGTAGTCAGTTCCTCCCAGGTGGTGCTCTATGTTAAACATTGATGAAAATTGAAATATGTACGAAAATATGTATATATTTCACAGGCCGAAATACAGCGAAAACGCCTAAAAAACGTCATCATATAAATGTGAGGGTAGGCTCCGGAAAGAAAAATCTGATTCTCAAAAAAATGGTATAGAAGTGTTTCTAACTACCATACACAACTTTTGAGGAGGATGCCAGTAAAATTTTGGTCATATAAGCAACCCTAGGTTTAGCCTGATTAACTGAGACTTATGAGTAAGTTATGACTGCACTCACTTGTTGAGCTTTCTTCATTGCCTTGATTTCAGCCAGCACCTGAGCATACGCCTCCACATCTTGGTCTGGTAGAGTAGCCACAATGTCCTTCTTTCTGCTGACCCCTCTCAATGTGGGAGGAGGCTGCCTCATTAGGGCTGTTCAGAATCAGACTTTTTTTGATTTTCTTATGTTTACAAACTTATTCCCATGCTTTTGACCCTGCTGAAGCCAAATATAACAACCATTTTATTCTCGGGTGATTGGAAGCATTGCCACATTGAGCCTGAAGTTTTGGCACTCGGAAACCTAAAAAAACGCCATTTTCGGGCATAATTTGCTTACATTTATGGCCATTACTTATGAACTATCCAACATATGGCAAAGATTTTGGCACCAAACGAAAGCTGAATCAATGCCCTATGTCGTCAGTTATAAATTTGATGTTATACATGTATATTTCTACTGCAACATTGAGCTGGAATTTTTCGGCACCTCATTTTTCAACAGGAATTGTTACATTCTCAGCCATAACATTTGAACTATCTAATACAAGTCAAACATTTTTGCACCAAATTAAAGCCTTTTGCATGTACTGTTTATCAATAATTAATTTATTTTCTAAACATATTAATCTCATCCTGAAGCAAACATTAATAAATACAATGAATATGTATATATATAAGGGTAGAAAGTTAAGTTTTTGGTTAAAATTATTTCAAGTCACTTGATTACATGAATACATGAAGACGTCAAACACTATGATTTTGTTTTGGGTTATTTGCTTGAAGATAAAAGGTCTCTTTCTGTAATGTTAAACATTCTGAAGTATGTGCTATTGTTCTGTCATATTTATGGTGAAGCATTGGCAAATTTATACGTCATCTGACTTCAACGTTCAGCTATGTCTTTTACACATGTTGTCACAGATCATTTTCTGGCCACAATCACACAGGCTATCCCACAAACAGTTCAAGCCATCAATTCCAAAATCTGGCATGGTACTACATTGGCAAATTCAGGTCATTCTTGCAAATTTTATCATATCTTGAAAGAAAAGGTGCACCCTTAATTGTCTCTTTCCAATATGGTGAATGAAACTGGATAAGAACGGTTTTTTACAATCCTTTACAGCTTTCAAATTTTGGCTGCATTAATGATATAAGTACGCGTAGGCCTATGTCATTTGCTGTGCAGACATGAGTGGGAGGGTTAGCTTGGTGGCAGTGTGCTGGGCTTTCAGTCGCTGGGTCCTCGGTTAGAATCCACCTCATGCTGGGTTTTCTATGTAGGATGGTTGTTTCAATCACCCTTTGCCTGATTGTTGTGTCCTCCTCCATTAGTAATTAGCCTACCAAGTGCTTAAATGCAAGATGTGAAGCCCCACTCTCCATCCTCTGCAGACATGAACATTTTGCAATCAAACCAGGTAATAAATTTTTCCTGGGAATAGCACTAGGTCTGCTCCATTGACTGGCTTGTGGAGGTGTTTCTCTAAAAAGTATTTGTGTCAACTCAGAAATGTCCCAATAGTCCCCTCTCAGAAGCTTCTTTGAGGGTGGTATGTTCTAAAAACTTTAGTGAAGTTGAGATTTCCAAGGGCTCTTTCATCACAGCACCCAAACATGGTGCTTGCAACAATTTTGCCACTCTTTTGTGCACACCATTATTTTGTGCACACCATTATTGTTCGCATTAAGTAAATGCACTGGTATCAAATGATGTTGCTAATGCTCTGATGCAGTCAACAAATTTGCTGAAGCTCGTGTCTGCATTGTGTCTGAAGATCTTCAATGGAAGAGGCCCAGTGATTTACCCTTAGCGTAGGACTGCTGACATCTCAGGAGCACATCTAGGTTCTATTCCTGGATCATCCCTAAGAATTTTAACAGACCAGTACAGTTCAAAAGATTTGTTTTTGTTTGAAAGCTGTAAAGGATTAAAGCCTTTCTTGTCCAGTTTTTACCCCAAAATGGAAGGAGACAATTGGTACTGCACCATTTTTTTCAAGATATGATAAAATTTTCAACAATGATCTGAATTTGCCAATGTAGTCCCAATGCATGCCACATTTTGGAATTGACGGCTTGAACAGTTTGCCTGTGTTATTGCAGACAGAAAATAAAAGAATTCTAGACTGCTCACTGCTTTGTGACAACATTTGTACAAGAGTCACGAGTCTGACACTTCCTTACACCTGACTCTGGTTTGTTGTGGCTTACTTCCTCTGATCTTTACCAGGTCAGGTTCTGGGATCTCAACACATTGTTATGTACCAGACAATTTGTTATCTTTTCTAGTGTGATTTTATATGTATTATTGTAATATTATATGTATTACAGCTGAATGTGGAAGTTAGATAATGCATAAATTTGCCAATGCTTCACCATAAATATGACAGAACCTACTTCAGAATGTTTAACATCACAGAATGAGACTCTTTATCTTCAAGCAAATGACTCAAAACAAAAGCATAGTGTTTAATGTCTCCATGTATTCATGTAATCAAGTGACTTGAAATCATTTTGGCCAGAAACTTAACTTTCTACCCTTATATACATATTCATTGTACTTATTAATGTTTGTTTCGAGATGAAATTAATAAATTTTGAAATAAATTGATTATTGATAAACGGTACATGCAAAAAGCTTTAATTTGGTGCAAAAAAGTTTGACTTGTGTTAGATAGTTAAAATTTTATGGCTTAGAACGTAACGATTCCTGTAGAAAAATGAGGTGCCGAAAACTTCAAGCTCAATGTTGCAGTAGAAATATACATGTATCACATCAAATTTATAACTGACTACATAGGGCATTGATTCAGCTTTCATTTGGTGCCAAAATCTTTGCCATATGTTGGATAGTTCATAAGTAATGGCCATATATATAAGCAAATTATGCCCGAAAATGGCGTTTTTTTAGGTTTCCGAGTGCCGAAACTTCAGGCTCTATGTGGCAATGCTTCCAATCACCTGAGACCAAAATGGTTGTTATATTTGGCTTCAGCAGGGTCAAAAGCATGGGAAAAAGTTTGTAAACATAAGAAAATCAAAAAAAGTCTGATTCTGAACAACCCTACTGCCTCATAGATGCAGGAACCAGTGGCTCGAATCCAAACATATCCATTGCTTCACTGGCTGTTACAAAGAAATGCAAATCACTAAATAAACATCAGTGACATATAATTTTTTTTCTTGTGATAATTCTCATTCAAGTCCCACAGAAATGTCAGAGCATGAAACAGTCCCCGAGACCATTTTTTCCATTTCATGATGTGCAGGACCTTGTGAACATGGAGAAGGGAGATAGCTCAATTAAACGCTTCGTAATTATATTGTAATGTTACAAGCTACATCGGCCTACTGTAAGTTCAATGACTAGTGTTTAATTTTGGTTTACAGTAGACTCACTACAAGTGCTTACACAAATGCAGTGGAATGTTCCTTGTGAGGTCACTACCATTTATTCTTGCCATGTTATTCTGTAGTTATAAGTAGTTAGTGAGCACAGTGCTCTTGAAGAAACATTGGGGTTTAAAAAATGAACAGAAAACGGGACCTATACCACCTGAAACTACACGATCAAACGATAATTTTGAGACAAAAACGAAAAAAATCTGTTGGGAATATTTAATGGAGGTGTTTACACACCGCCATTTACATAATTGGTAAGAAAGGGGGGTAATAGTCCGGGCAACTGGTGGAATGACCCACCACAAATTGCAATAGTTTTGTGTCATAAACCATTTGAAAGCTTACACCTTCTACAACATGTCAAAAGTTTACCTAAATATATATTTAGTGGAAGACCCTTTTTCGGATGCTGGAACATTTTCGGGCAGTGCGGAAAGAGGCTTCGGGGAAATGTGACGAAAAATACAGAATAAATTTCAAATATCCAAGGAAAACGATTCAGATTCCATTTAAAAGTAAAGATCTGTTTTAAAATATGTGCTGCATAATATATTGAGTGATCTGTAATATTATTTAGAATAAATTAAGCAGTAAATATCATGCTGTACTGCTGTCGCTGCCACAATCCCGGAAAAATTCATGCCTTCACTTTCATCAAGATGTGCCAAGCCTTTTCTTCTGAAATTCACACATTTGCAGTCAAATGCCTTGTGGGTCAGGTCATATCTTTGAATAATCCCTTTTTTGGTGGGGATGGGATGTATAGTGGATCACTTCTTTGTGAAGTACCTCATTTCTATCACTTCCGTCGACAAGCAGCACAGCTGCACTTGACCAACTCAAGCAATAGAAATATGAGAACTAACTGAATATGCACAGAATGAAGACAGGGACAACTGTCTTTTGCTAGTAGCCATAGGCCCTTGACGAACAGTTTTGTAAAATTGACATAAAAAAGGTGTGGATCCTGAAGGCATGTGAGAAAAAAGACAATTACGAAAAATCCAAAGAACATTCTCACTTATTTGAAGAGACGAGGAAGTCCATTGCACACTGTTTTTGGTCAAGGGCTATGCATGTACATTTAACTATAAAGATAACTGTTTTGTTCATACACTATAGTTGTCCTGATTTGCATCAAATTTTTCATGGAAGGGATGATCCTGCACCTCTTCCTTTGAAAAATTATGATGAAAAAAACAGTTGTTTCACCTTACGAAAAAAAAACAGTTGTTTCACCTTACGAAAAAGGTTTGCAGTTAAAATAACAGGCCTGAATTTGTTCTTTCATTGTGGTTGTCCCCTCTCTTTCAAATCTCTTGCATCAGACCCTGATGATGCCTGCCTTTGATGATGGTCAGAGAGTTTAATGAAATTGACCTGGTTTTGAAGAGATATTATTTGTGGCATGTGGATTTCATCCTGGCAGGATAGCCAATGTAATTAGATGAAGGCACTCTAATGACTCTATATTAGAGATCTCTTGCTGTAGATCTGTGCACATTAATATTTGCATTGTGAACTTGTACAGAGGATGCCACATCCATAAAATCTTTTATCAAGCCCAGGAACCATTTGAATGCAGACCCAAAAGTTGTCTGAAATTGGCTAATCAACAAAGTGTAAAAGGTGCTTGATGGCACTATGGTAAATCCTTCATTATGCATATTGTGAGCTACAGACATACGGCTATATATATAAGTAACTCCTAATGTAGTTGAGGCCAGGAGAGAGGCATGAGTCCCCAAGACCCGAGACCAAGGCAGAGGCCATCAAACTTTTGAGCACTATGAAAAGTTAATGGTTCCAATTCGGCCTTTGCAACACCTTGCAGCGTTTTTTTTGTTTGGTAAACTAACTGGTTCCTGTCAGAATACCCCTCTGTGATTGGTCAATAGACAGGAAGTACGGCTTTTTGCTGTGTTACCGATGTTGGTCACGATTCTCACTACTACCAAAAAATCAGAAAAAAAATTAGAAATATTTTGATACCAGCCACTACCATGACCAATTTCGGTAACAGAAAGTACTATTATCACCCATTTGTTTTCTTAGTGTCGAGGCCTCCAATACTGGCCCAAAGACAGCTGAGACCAAAGCAAGGCCAAGGAATTGGGCATCCTCGACAGAGACCAAGGCCGAGGCATCAAAATAATTATGGCTCGAGACCTCCAACACTGACTCCTATGCAATATTACAGTCCTGGACATAAGTTTTGTCGCATCCAAATGCTATTAACAAAACTGTTAATAACTTGGCTTGTGATAGACTGATTTTGACAAGAAATAGCTTAAATGAAAGCCACAGCCTTCTACAACTTGCTTATATCGCAAAAATAAAGTTTCATCCCAGTCTGAATATTCTAGAAATTAATAATAAGAGACTGTCACAAATGTGCTTGGACAAAAGTCTTGTCGCATTGACAACTTAATGCTGAAAAATGTGTTTTAATGAATAGTGAAATTGCAAAAAGGATGCAAAAATGTAGGAGAATTTAGTCATGGTGTAACTGGATTAATATATCACTTTGCATGAATTCCTGATCTTTGAAGACAATATCCACAGGGATTGGGTAAAATATCAACATTCCATGAGTAAAAATCATCAAGGATGGCAGATAATGCAGACAAATATCATCAAAAGTTCCTCAATATCCTTCAGAATGATCTTCCCCACCTCCTGTCTCGTTTTGGTGGGCATTTGATCAGAGTACACAGTTTCAGGTGCGGGGCAGATGCCAAGGGAGCTTCATAATTGGTCAAAAAATTAACGTAGGGATCAAATTTGCACTCATGTATTCCAATGATAATTATTTTGGACCTGCATTTGATAATGATTGTAATCCGGAACATTTATATGCACTTTGTTAGAGATGAATCGGGTTTTTGTACTTTTGGCACATGGGTTGTACCTCTTGGTGACACAGGCCGAGCTGCACAATGATAAATTTTTCAATTGTTTATCCAAAACAACCTTATAACTGCACAAAAGTTGCACCAATAACACAAATGATCTGTTAAAGCTTACATGAATGTAATTTATCCAGACTTGACTGAAATTGACCATGATAATGAAGAACAAAAATACAGTCCCGGAGCAACAAATTGATCGAGATGGCAATTGGACAATATAATTAATATTAACTTTAGACAAGAACAAATTTTAGGCCTAAATTATTGTAAACTACTGCTAACAGATTCTCGTCTTGATCCGGAATTCTCATCTTGTTCCGGACTATTTTTGCGGCATTTTTACTAGCGGCATTGATACCAGCGGCATTTATCATACCGTATGACAACAAAATCCAACCAGCGGCATTGATCATACCGTATGACACCAAAATCCATTCCACGGCATTGATCATACCGTATGACACCAAAATCCATTCCACGGCATTGATCATACCGTATGACACCAAAATCCATGCCGCGGCATTGATCATACCGTATGACACCAAAATCCATTCCGCGGCATTGATCATACAGTATGACACCAAAATCCATTCCGCGGCATTGATCATACCGTATGACACCAAAATCCATTCCGCGGCATTGATCATACCGTATGACACCAAAATCCATTCCGCGGCATTGATCATACCGTATGACACCAAAATCCATTCCGCGGCATTGATCATACCGTATAACACCAAAATCCATGCCGCGGCATTGATCATACCGTATGACACCAAAATCCATTCCGCGGCATTGATCTTACTGTATGACATCAAAATCCATGCCGCGGCATTGATCATACCGTATGACACCAAAATCCATGCCGCGGCATTGATCATACCGTATGACACTAAAATCCATGCCGCGGCATTGATCATACCGTATGACACCAAAATCCATGCCGCGGCATTGATCATACCGTATGACACTAAAATCCATGCCGCGGCATTGATCATACCGTATGACACCAAAATCCATTCCACGGCATTGATCATACCGTATGACACCAAAATCCATGCCGCGGCATTGATTTTGATATCATACCGTATGACAACAAAATCCATGCCATGGCATTGATTTCAATGTCATCCCATATGATTACAAAATCCATGCAGCACTGATCATACTGTATGACATTAAAATCCATGCCACGGCATTGATTTTGGTGTCATACCACATGACAACAAAATCCATGCAGCACTGATCATACTGTATAACACCAGAATCCATGCTGTGCGAAATTGATCGATCATATGACACAAACTGTCAAAAAATAGTTTCTAGACCTATAACATATGACAAGGATGA
This sequence comes from Platynereis dumerilii, assembly GCA_026936325.1. Taxonomy (NCBI): domain Eukaryota; kingdom Metazoa; phylum Annelida; class Polychaeta; order Phyllodocida; family Nereididae; genus Platynereis; species Platynereis dumerilii. The sequence goes on from JAPTHN010000016.1 coordinate 639,417, forward strand.
GAATTCATTGATTAGTTTTATATTCAATATAGTATACAATAATGGATAAACCTATTGACAAATTCAACAGTGAACAACATCCTCTAGGTTTTGACATATTAACTTTCGAAAGTTTATTCTCTGTCTAATGGCGTAACTGGTTGACAGTGCATGGTTCCGAAGGCCTTGATATTTCTTCTCTTTCTGCTGCACCATGGGAACAGTTCTTGAGAGGCCATAGAGCTCCTCTGGGAGTATCGATCCATAAGATTCAGGTGTATTTCCCTGACTTTTTGCTGAGACCTGATTTCATAGCAGTTTCTTCCTTTATCCGTTTGGACTTGCTCAGTTAAACGTGATCATCACCAAGTCTGGATGTTTCTTTAAACCTGCAAAAAGAGAGAAGTCATTCACTTGTCAGATAGTCATTCACTTTAAGAAATTGGTATTGAAACTGCTGCCCAGCATTAGTTCAGGTGCCAGGACCAGAGTGAGAGTCAAACCCTGGACACAGTCATTGGCAGCCCTGTGCCCACCCTCCTCCCTATGATTGTTAGTTTTTATAACGCAAAGGTTTGTATTATATCCCACAATAGGCAGTGACTAATGTCAGGTCTGCTGCAAAATAAACACTCGTCCTTCGGACTTGTATTCTTCCGCGACCTGACAATCATGAGGTTCATTGCTGTGAACCACACTCCCATTAAGTTTTATTATATGACTGACCAAAAATTTTATTTTCCCTTGAATTTTTCCCCAAATAGTTAATTCCACAGAAGTCTAGGCCTACCACTTTTAGCATTTTTTAAAATCGCACTGAAATTTTGCTGATATAATATTCTGTTTGGAAATAATTGTTTTTTTCTTCAAATCAGTTAAGACCTAAGGCAAAAATCAAAATGGTAAGGAGCACCTGCTTATTATCTTCTTACTGACCACACATACATCACAGAAAAGCGAAGTCACATTTTCTGGCATGCAAAGGTACTGGCTACTGGGCAGTTACTTGTTTTGAAAACATATTTGCTAACACTTATGTTGAAGATGATTCACACTGCATCTATGTATGACATTGCCTTAGGGGCCGACCAGACCAGACGATAGTTGGGGGGGGCTTTGGACTTTACCCCCAGGACGAACCTTTTTTGTTCGTTTGCGGCGCGTCGACGAACAATTTTGTCGCATGCGCACTCGCGACAAACTTTTTTATCGGAATTTTAATATTACAGTACCCTAGCTACAGGTGGAAACAAACTTTTTTTTTATTTCTATGTCCTGAACAAACTTTTTTTTTCAGTGTCAAGAGGGAAACAATCTTTTTTTTCACCAAATATCCATAGCTAATTATTTGTTTTTGGTAGACATTTTTTCATTGTTATCTTGTAGCCTATAAAATGACAGATAACTGTTCCACAAGTCATGCTCAAACATGATATATTGACCACATGTATGCAGCTGATCACTTGTTTTTGTTTATTTGAATCATTGTTATTTTGTATAAAGTGTCATATAAATGACCAAGGATTGTCCTTTTTAATTTCCAATAATTCTCATGGCAAAAATGTACTGAAATACTGTGTCCCGAGTAACAGAAATCTGCATGCCAGGGTCTATTAATGTTAAAGGTATATAGGACAAATGGTCGAAGAGTCTATATGGAATACACGTTAAACAACTTTTTTTTGAGTAGATGTCATGTCATTAATAATAAAGTCCTCTGTGTGTCAGCACGAGTGGGTACATCTCAAAATACCACCATACAACCATTAGTTTTGGTCTTATCTATACCCCATATCGTATTCAAAAGAGAACTGAACTTCACTGAGATGATCAATACGCAACAATGGCCTCAGCCAATCAGAGCCCAGACAGCAGCTCAACTGGTGTTGTCTCAATTTTGTGACGTCACCATGGCCATGACATCACATTGGCAAACAATGCAATGACATCATCAACAATGATCAAACCATTGACTCTGGCATTGAGTATTAACCCTTACTGGACTGAGCAGTCCAAAAAAACAATTCTGTGCTTGTGACGTCATCAGGGACCACGAGCACTTGGATTTATCAGATTGTGACGTTATCATTATAATTAAATAAGAGTATGAAAGCTTTTAGAGAAGTCAACCTGACCTTGTCTCGGATTTCCCTCTCTCAAATACTAATGTACAGTTGTCATGATTAAATTATACCTGAACCTTGTTCTGGAGACTTTTATGCATCCGCTGGAGTCTCAAAAATATTTTCAAAAGAGCCAAAATCAGGCAAAAAAAGATTGGGGTTCTTTGTGTTACATCCATGGAAGTTTTACTTACTGACAGTTTCACTACATCGTTCACTTTAATCTTGCAATATATGTTTACAGCATGTACAGTGCTCAATCGACACACAGTTTTTTGTGAGACACGTTAATAACAATATTTCTGATCTGTTGAGGTCATTCACAGGGATGGAAGTGAATAAGTTGTTTTAATCTTATTAGAGCACTTCAAAATGGGGGACCACAGCAGATTTTAGGGACATAAATAAACATGCCAGGAGTGAACCAGATGGTACGTTCAATCAAAAAAAGTGATTCAGACATATCCCATAATATGATCCTGGCACTTTTTTCTCATCATTCGTGACTACCAAAAATGTTTGGAAAAAAAAAATTATCAAAAATGTTAGAAATTTATAAAAAAAATTACCAAAAATGTTTGAAAAAAAAAAACACTATTACCAAAAACGTTCGAAAAAAACAATTCCAAAAAAAAACGATGTTTGAGAAAAAATGTTAGAAAAAAAAAGTTGGAAAAAAGAAAACATTTCTAAAAAAAAAATTTTTTCAGAATAAAAAAAATCTTCTAAAAGAACATTTTCTTTTTATTAGGCTACCCTTCCACCCTATTTCTCTTTGTCCCAATTTTTTTCTCCAAAGTACAAAAAAAAAAGTAAAAAATATATATCAGCACCCAGACTCTCTAAATTTGATTGCTATTGTTTTGAAGTATTTTCTGCATGTTCGTTTTCCCTTCAAAATATTTTGAAATTTCATATAAAATATGTGAGCAGCAACTTGTCACATCCCTTGGGAAAAACTAGGTCAGTCAATTTGTTGCTGTTCTGAAATTAACAAAACCTCATCAGACATTGAGGCATCACTTACTGACATCAATTTACATCGTTTAGTTGGTTCTAGTCAAGTTTGTATCAGCAAAACCACCAGTGTCATTGTGTTGACTGTTGACTTTTAGGGGCCGACCAGATGATAGTTGGGGGGGGGGGCTATGGACTTTACCCCCGGGACAAACTTTTTACCCTCGGCAATGTATACATTGCCGACGGGTATTGTAGTTACTTTGGGAAAATTTGTCCGTCCGGCGGGCGGGCGGGCGGGCGGGTGGGCGGGTGGGCAGACGGGCGGGCGGGCGTCCGGATAACGGGCGTCCCACTTGTGTATTGGGAGTAATGTCAAAACTATGGAATGTATACTTTTTATTTTTGGGACATTATTATATCTTTTATCCTAGTTGTGCCTTTTAGGGGTTTAATCAACATGAGATTAATACTTTTCTCACAATTATTGAAAAATGTGAAAAAATATTTTTTTGTGTATTGGGTGTGAAGCCAAAACTATGGCATGCATATTCATCATTTTTGGGTAAATATGGTATCTTTTATCCCAGTTGACCTTTTCATAGGTCTAATCCCCATGACATTAATACTTTTCTCACAATCATTGAAAAATGTCAAAAATTGTTCTTTTTTGTTTCTGGGACAGAACTAAAAAAGTGCAGTACTTTTGACACTGAAATTTGCATATTGTATGTATTAAATACCCAAGATGTGTTTTTTGTGGGTCTAAATGCTCTGAGAAAGTTGAACGGACGACAATTTACCAAAAATATGAAAAAATACTATTATTTTAAACTAGTATGATTCAGTCAATTTTGAAGTTAAATCTATGAAATTTTCCAATTAGGTGTCTAACTTATGCCTCTTTAAATATCTCTAATCAGTTGGAATGTTGGTCCTATAAATTTTTATAAAAACCCAAAAATTCAAAAAAATCCCAATTTTCCAACATTTCTGCGTGAAAAGCCAAATGGTAATGGGTAAGTTAGTTAAGTTTAGGTCTTATTGTAGTTAGACACACTATTGACTAATATTCAGAGCCATTGCATGAGTTGTTGCAATTTTTTCCATTGAAATGTATGATTGGAAAAATGCAAAAAAATCAATAAAATGTCTATTTACTCTCCATTTCTTTCTGATGTCATACCAGTCGTTGACACTTTTTTGTCAAAATAAACCTGACATGTTTCACATCATCATCATGCTGATTTTCAACAATATGAAAATTTTATCCGCAGCAGAGGTCAATATTAACAAAATTAAGGATTTTCCGATAATCGTATATCAGTAAATATTGGCCCTGGTCAATCAAATTTGCCACAATAATGTCTAAATTTGACTTTTTCTACCTCTCCTCATGAAATATTATCAATAGGAAATATATAAATTTTATATATAATTATGTGGACTTTCAAAGCATTAATTAAGTATATTCAAAAACATGTATTAGTGTGTTAATATTTTAAAATGTTGACAATAAATCTTTAACTCCCAATTATTATAACTTTATGGTTAATATCTAAACTCAGTGATGTAAATTTTAGAAGATAAATTAATGTCAGCCCCTTTTATTTAGTTGCATGAAAATTAAATGTGAATGAATCAGACAGATTGGCTTTTGTTGAATGGAGCACTGGAGAAGTCTTGATTATGTAATGTTATGTCACAGGGTAATTGTCTTCCCTGCTAATCCTTTGACAAGAAATCTTAAACTCTCAATTCTAACTTAATTGCTTAAATCTAACCTCAGTTAAATGTAAATTTTAACATATGAAGTACTGTCAGCTTACTTTTATTTTTAGTCTTTAATGAAAACTTAATATGAACATATAAGAGAGACTGGCAATAAGACCACTATGTATATATAGAGGGTTATTAAAGAAAATTACTTGGCAATGCATGCAAACCCCATTTCTGCAAATTGCAGTGTGTAATTTTACATTTTAAGACATTATTGTATAAATCTGTCTTTTAATTCATTTTAAAACTCACTCCAATTGTATTTATAGCACTTTAAAGAAATATTGGTTAGGGGGTAAAAGTGTCATTATTGGAAGGGGTCCAGTTTTTGTTTAATGGGCCTGGAGACACTCTGTCTGTGCTTCATTGTACCCCTCCCCTCCAGCCATTCATGTTATGTAACATTGTGTCACTAATCCTCTCCAGTGACCAAAGCTAGGAACAAAGGAGCACAAAAGCAGTGCACAGCACCCTCAACTTTTTAACAAATTTTCTTTTTTCTTAGAAATATGTCCTAACTGCATTGACACCAACTTTGTAGTTTTATATTGAACAAATAAAGAAATTTCCAATTTGAATAAAAAATTTAGACCTAGTAGAAGCTGAAATATGACTTTTTGTAGCCCATACATGCTGTACGCAGAGTTGGGACATGTTTCTTTTGTTTTGTTTTTCTTTACAACTATTGTTATTCTTCAAAGTTTGACCAGCATTTAACCTTTGTATTAACTAGCAACTTGCTTAGTCTTAAAAGATACATATATACTGGCATAAACCTTGTTTTAGTCTTACTATTTACAATGGTTTTGGTTGGAGACATCTTATCTATGATTTATGTTTTTAGACCCATATTCCATATTTGTAATTTATGATAAGAATAGCTAAGACTAGATAGAGTAGATAGATAGATGGATAGATAGATAGATAGATAGATAGATAGATAGATAGATAGTAGATAGTAGATAGATATAGATAGTAGATAGATAGATAGATAGCTAGATAGATAGATAGATAGATAGATAGATAGATAGATAGATAGATAGATAGAAAGATAGAGAGAGAGAGAGAGATAGATAGATAGATAGATAGATAGATAGATAGATAGATAGATAGATAGATAGATAGTAGATAGTAGATAGATATAGATAGTAGATAGATAGATAGCTAGATAGATAGATAGATAGATAGATAGATAGATAGATAGATAGATAGATAGAAAGATAGAGAGAGAGAGAGAGATAGATAGATAGATAGATAGATAGATAGATAGATAGATAGATAGATAGATAGATCAAGATGTCATCCAAGAGATTCAGACATATGTGTCAAAAACACCTAAATTCAGCAAATGGGACTGAATGTGCCACTTTACAGAGCTTTTGGTCGTTTTTATTGTTATTCGGACCTATGATCTGACTGTCACCTGGCCCTGGTTGTTTGTATTATCTATTTGTAAATGTAGTCAGCAAGGTTGTTCCAGCGTTTGATTGGAAGCTGCTTTATTATTAGAATTATTCTTCTAGTTTACATGTAGGCCTATTGGAGCTAATATTTGAAATGAAACTAAATAAAGATGGCTAAAATTATATAATTTAGTGCACAGTAAGCTTTGGAGCAAATTCTCTGTGTTTTTCCGTGATTGTTCCTGCTTCACCAGACATATTTTCCCCGACATCAATTGCATTTATTGCTGCATTAATGGAATCCTTAAACTGACTTTAACATTTTTTTTTTAAATGAAAAAAGGTCTCTTTCCATGTGTTATCACTTATCACAGATTCAAACCAAATTTCTCGTTTTTTATCTGAATATAAAGGGTGGCAACCTGGTATAAAACCAGGGTGGTTTGATTGACTGATCTGCGAATTGAGTGATTGCTTAATTAATTGTTTGACTGACTGATCAAATAATTAATTTCCTTGTGCAACTGGATTTTAATATTGCATTAATAACATACAGTATTTGTATATTACTATCAGATCTGTAGATTTCATGGAATGGGTGTAGACAAATTTCAGTCATATCCAATAAATTCTAATTTTAAAATTAATAACATTTAAAAATGAACTTCTGTATGCAATAAAAGCACAGTATTTTTGAAGATTGTTGGATGTTTGGGGCTTTACATCCTGTATTTACGCACTTGGTAGGCTAATTAATTAGGACAGGAAGAGGACACGGCAATGAGGCAAAGGATGATTGAAACAGCCATCCAACATAGGTCCAGGTGACCCGGCAAGAGCTGGATTCGAACCCTAGACCCAGCGATTGGCAGTCCAGCACGCTACCAATAGACCAACCCTCCCCCTCAAAACCCTGTCTTTGTTTACAAATCAAGTATTGCTTAAGTTTTTTTGAACTGTATTTAAGTGTCTGCTCTGCAGTTACGGAAAGTCAGGGAAACTCATGAAAAACATTGTGGTTATGGATATTCAACAAATTGCCAAAAGAAAATGTTGGCCTTGATTCTCGCTAAAATTTTTACAGATTTTCATTATGGCACTTGCTGTGACCTGGTGGAAACAGACATCAATTTAAAGTTTTTAGGGACCTTGCCCCCTCAAAGCCCGCGCCTCCTGAGGGCCACTTGATTTCACTGCCTCCAGAATAGCCACTGATTAGCCGAGGGTATGCTGCCGCGCAGCCTATGTTTTTATTCGTTTGCGGCGCATCGACTAACATTTTTTTTCCGCATGCACACTCGCAATAAACTTAATATCAGAATTTTAACATTACGGTACCCTAGCTACAGGTGGAAACAAACTTTTTTTTATTTCCATCTGCTGAACAAACTTTTTTTTTCAGTGTCAAGTGGGAAACAATCTTTTTTTTTCACCAGCTATCAATAGCCTCCCCCCCAAAGATCATCTGGTCGGCCCCTTATGGACTGTAGAAAAAACAATGCTAAATTTCTGTCCAATGGCAATGCTTGATGTGACAAACTGTAGATAGAATAGGCCTGCACTTAGACCAATTCTTCTGGACAGACGAGTTTGGCCGCCCTCCCATTGACTCAATGCATTGAGGTTGTGGTCATGCGCGAACTGGATGCGCGCTAGTCAAGTAGCGGTTGTTTACTTCCTGTACAGGCACTGGCTGGGCTGAGAGTCAGCTCTGTGGACTGGGACAAGGTAAATATGCATTTTAAACGATTTTTGCCGGTTTTATATCATCAGAGAAGTGTCAGAGTACTTGTTAGCTTCATTAAGAATCATCAGAGATGAAATTTGACACAGACTGGGCCAGTTTTGGCTGCCGTAGGCCTATAAGCTGCATTTTGGTGCAGCTGTCAAAATGCAGAGCTGTCATAACATAAGACCGTCAATGAGATGGCATGTATTAAATGTTGTTATGACAATTAATTGCATTGATTTAACCCATCTATATACTGAATAGCAATTATCTGATGCCAGTTTGTACTAGACTGAATTGCCTTAGAGTAAATTGCAATCATCCAGGTATTCTTCAGTCTGTCACTTCAGCTCCATTCAAAGTCAGAGCTGTGTTAGTGTGTATTTAGTTGTAAAGTTCATAGAAAAAAAAACCATGGCTAAAAGTTGTTTGTGCATTTTATCACGAATTATAAGGCCTGTAAATGACTGATTTAGTCAATAATATTGACAATAAACCATACCCAGGCTTCCCAGCAGCAATGACAAGAAATAAAGGGATTTTATGGGAAGTTTTGGATGAAATTTATAGGGCATTATACAGCTTCAGGAATGAATCAATGTATAATATAATATTGAAAATAAAGCACCTTTTAGCTTCAAATTTAATTATATTCAATTAGGCTCAGTACATGTATTGAATTCACTGAACGGGTCATAACTACAGAATATACCAAATTTTACTGTTGAGGCAAAACAAAGTGACTTGTTGATCAAAGAGTGAGCATCAATTTAATGACAAAATGCTTGAAATGCTTAATAGTAACACTCATTTACATTTGACAGGAAATTGGGCCTATAGGAAATATGAGGCTGCTGAGCAGGCCTCCATAGTCGGGTAGCTATGAACCGACACACTCGATTTGCCATCCTAAAACACGAGACTTACTCCCTCTCCTTAGGTCTCATGAATTATGACTCTTTTCGGCATTATTTTCACACAAGTGAATGTGGCTAGCTCAGAAAAACTCCATTCCACAATGCCTTCATTGGACAGTTTGATTTAATACATTAACAGTATTTTAAGAAGTTTTAATGATAGGTTTTTAAAGTTTGACACAGTTCACATAATTTTATTGTTTATAGGTATTTTTGTCGATTATTTATGCAATTTCTAGTATTGGGGAGTCACCAGATTCATTTTTGACTCTTTGACTCCACCAAAAAACGAATTTCTACTTCAACTCAACCCATAATTGTACTTTGGATTTGACACCCATACCAGCGGCCATGAGCCAAACTTGGGTGGTAATAAACATTCAATTCAAATTCATTCATATCAAGTTAGAAGACACTATTTGAAATGCCATAATAATGTAACATTTTTTTCTGAAATACGCCTTGCGCAGACATCACAATTGTTCACAACAGTTACAGTTCTGCACCAGACCACTACCAGAGGTACAGATACACCTTGTACTGTTGGCCAGTATCATGCAGACCATAGAGCTGTGGCAAATGATTGAAATGCCTGTGACGCCTTGCAATTTGAATTATTTTCTTTGCAGGGGTCGGCAATGTTTTGCAGATGGCCACCAAGTTGTTGGATTCTAACGTGGATGGGATGTTTCTGGTAAATATGTGGAACTTGAAAACTCTTTGAAAAGCAAACCAACTGAACAACACAAATCAGCATTAAATTATGCCGTTAATGTCATTCCTAAATTCTAACAGAAGCAGGACACCAATGCCTTTATTTCTGTAAATGTATTTACCCTGTAACTTTCATAATATAAATTGAATTATGTATCTTATTTTCTTGCAGAGTGAAGACTCCCCCAACAAGCCCGCCTGCTAGATACCCAAGGGAACAGGATGTCCGGGCTTGTGTTACTTGAATCGCCTTGTTCCAACATGCAGCTGAGACTCTGAGTAGATTCAAAAGGTGAATTTCTACAACTTTCATATACATTTTGTGACTTTATAATTCTGAAAGGTCAGTGTTAAAAATTGAAATAATCTATTATGTTTGGTATTAAATAAGCAACAGCTTAAAATTCCTCTACTTCCTTTTAATTTGCAGATTTCGAACAATGGAAAGCTGACTAAAATCCATCTGTGCATCTACCAACCCAAGTGCAATTCAAGAAAGACTCGCAAGATTTATATCAATACAATAATTTTTTATTACATCAGATACAGAGATAGCCATACAAGTTATATTTACATGTGTACAATAAAATTACAATAAATTTTAAAAAAACTGTGAAATTTCCAAGTTCCAGTTCTTGTTTCTCAAGTTCAACAATCATACATGTATGCAATGAATATCCACTCCAGGGGCGGATGCAGCAAAAGGGAAGGTCCAGTGCAAACGAGAACGCACATATTCACGTCATATTCATGCATGACCCCCCCCGAATCCGCCCCTGATATAACATTTAAAGGAATGAATGATCTATAATACCGAGAATACCGAGAACTAAGTATGACGAACAAAAGTTCCACAGCAAGAAAATTTGTCGGAACTGTTGGGTAATTGAGAAGAAATAAAGAACTGTTGGGTAATAAAGAACTGTTGGGTAATTGAGAAGAAATAAAGAAAAGGTCTGCGGAAATTTAGAAAAAATTGGAGGAAATAAGAATAACTCGGGGGGGGGGGGGATTTTTTGGAAAATTAAAGTCATTATGTCATTGAAGAAATTTGGCTTACACACTATATAGGCGTAAATATTATGGTCCGCAGGGGTTTTAATCTTTCTAAAAATTCCCAGTATTGTTCTCTTTTCAATTTACATCATCATATTGCTCACTTGCCTAATAGTTCAGAGATGTGATAGGCTCTAAGGGGCCATCTAGATGTTTTTGAGAGGGGGAGATACAGGATTTTTGATGAAAAAAAAAGTTTGTTTGACACACAGTACAGGCATTACAAATCATTCACATCACCAACTTCTATTTTCCCACAACAGTAGTGCTTATCTCGCAGCCAATCGCCGGGTCTACGGTTCGAATCCAGCTCTTGCCGGGCCACCTGGACTTACGTTGGACAGCTGTTTCAATCATCCTAGCTTCGCCTCATTACCATGTCCTCCTCGCAGGCTCCTCCTTTCCTAATAAGCCTTCCAAGTGCATAAATAGTCTACAGGATGTAAAGCCCCAATCATCCATGCATCCTGCACAGGGGCGTATCTAGAAATGGCCTGAGGGAGGGGGGCATAACATAGGATGAATACGGGGCGACATGCGGCTTTTCCTATCTTTCCCATGATAATTTTTTGCCTAAGGGGGGTGGGGGCATGGCCCAATGCCCCCCCCCTAAATACGCCACTGATCCTGCACATAAATGGCCACAGAAACCTTTTTCACTGCATTTATACATTTCTTCAAAATATAGGCAGAGTCACAGTGTGAATCAAAAGCTATTTGCTTGATCAATCAGTCTCTGGTTGGACAAAAAAGCATGTGGTTCCTCACCAAAAAAACTTCACCAATTCTAAATAAAAACAAAAGCTTGACACCGCAATCTAAAATTGTGATAAAATTGTCCTTGAGGTAAAATCCATGGCTAAACCCCCCCCCCCCCCCACATACTGTCACCAGGTCCGTCCCCAAACAACTTTTGTCCAAGAATTCATGACTAAATTTAAGATGATGCCTGTGTGCAGTCTCACTTGCAGATGGATGGATGATTGGGAGATTGGGACTTTATGTCCTGTATTTATGCACTTGGTAGGCTAATTAGGACAGGAGGAGGACAAGGCAATGAGGCGAAGGATCACTTTTTCCTCAGATTCAAGAGGCCAAAATTGAAGCAGTACGCCAATATTAAAGCTTAAAATACTTGTGTATAAAGCTTAAAATACTTGTGAATAAAGCTTAAAATACTTGTATCAAACTCGGCGACAAGTTAGGATTGCCTAGAATACATAGGCCTAACAATAATTATTCATGATTGCACTGATTGTGCCTTTGGTAGAAAAATAATGTCCATTTGTTTTAGGTACATCAAGTCGTTTCTTGGGGGGTGATGCAGTGATGTTGCCTTTAAAAAGATGGCTTCAAATGGATAAGCCTGTGTCCTGTTCTGCTGCAATGCAAGCGGTGCAAGGTGGTCTTTTGATAACTGAAAGAAAATAAGTCATTGAATGATAAATTGTTCAAATTAACAAATTTATACAGTTGAAAACAAAAATCACAGCATAATACCAGTCATAAGTTGTGTCGGTATTAATGCTGTTCAAAAACAAAAATTATTAATTTACGCTGCCCATGATGAGAAAAGCTCACTGTGTATAGGCCTAAATATAAGCCTACAGATATATGATACACATTCATGACAAATTGATACTCACTTATATTACTGGTTCATCCATGCTCTGGCTTCTTTCAAAATCCACCACAACTTGAGTATGTTGAGAACTTGATTCTTGAGATCAAAGTCAACTGCAAAGAAAGGAAAACCAAACTATCAATGAATAATTCAGGAAATATTAGAGTGCTATCAATGAAATATTAATTATGACCTGATTACTCTGATTATTTGCTATGCTTTCACTTTTAATCACTTTGTAAAGGAGCCAATTGGCAATTGACATTAATTGCCAATTAAAAATTGCTTGCTGTACCATAAGCAGCCCAATTCCAATTAGGCCCATTTGAAGTGTCAATGATCAATGGACATGCCAAACAGGCTGTAGATCATTGCAATCAGGTCTACCACATGAAAAAGATGCAATTACATAGCTAAATGGCACTTACCACCATAAAGCAGTGCTATCTGCTTGTGTATTGGGCCCCATTATGCCTGTAGAGCCGTGGAATGCCGTGGATACATCGCGGCCGCCGTGTCATTTAAAGGTGGATCTGCACAATTCATGGCCCTAGCATCATCCTTGGTCATTCCCCCTTCCCCCTATCATATATTTTGGGTGTATTAATCATTCCTAGCCCTGGAATCGGCAATACAATCATTCTGTGCCATGCTTGCAGCTCTGACTCCATGCAACAGGAAGTAAACAACCTCTTCTGACCGCAACGTCATGTCACGTGACCAGGGCCATGACATATTGATGGAAATTTGAGCCCGCTAGTCCATATAGGACGTCCATGGGCCTGCATGTCCAAGAAAAAAAATTCACATTCAGTCTTCGTCAATGCGTCTACAGTTATGAAATCATCTGCGGTAGGTCCATAATCATAAATGTGTCACTCACCTGAAGAGTCCCCTTGTTCAGCTTGTTCTTCTGTTTCTTCAAATAGGCCCAACCAAAGCTATACAAACACAGCCTAAGCTTGAAAGAAAAAATCCTTGTCACTGCTTCAAAACAAATGAGCTGTTGACCTGCACTGAACATTGTGACGTCATCACAATCAAACAGTCATTCCATTGTGACGCTGCAGTGATGACATCACAAAGGCATTGTGACGTCACCAGTTGGCAGGTGGATTTTGAAGCAGCTGTCAGTTTATTGATGTCCAGCTGATTACATATTTTTGACTACACTCAAGAGGAGAGCTGACAATATACGTGAATTAACTTCACGCATTTTCACCATAACGTCATAATGGGTAAGTGACATGAAATCCTAAACTTTTACATGTACTTTAGGTTGTCTTAGGCTTAGTAAACCCATGGAAAAATGTCTGATAAATTTTCAAATAGTACCTCTGGTATCTTTCTTCTTTTTTTTATTTTCTGGTATTTAAAAATAAAGTTTGGCCTGTCAAGATTTTTTTAAATTCAAGGTTTTTGTAGTTTTTTTTTTCTATAGACCTATATAATATTCAAATTTAATAAATCAGCCGATAAAAAAAAAATTGGGGGGGGGGGAATTTAATTAATTTTTAGAAAACAAAAAATTGAGGAAAAACAATTTAGATTTTCAAGTTGAAATATAAATTGCGAGGTTCCAAAAACAAGATTCTGAAAAAAAATCCAAACAAAAATTATTCTTAAAAAAAAAATTCTAAAGGCCTATCTCAAAAATAATGGACCCCCTGGGAAGATAATGCCATTTTATGCTTTAACTTGAACAATGTATAATAGACGGGACAGGTCACCGAGCATGTTTGTCCCTTATGGCAAACATGCGAGGAGTGAACCAGCCAGATGGTTCAATCAAAAAAAGTGATTCAGATATCCCATAATATGATCCTGGCACTTTTTTCTCATCACGCGTGACTATCAAAAATGTTTGAAAAAAAAAAAAAATTACCGAATATGTTCGAAAAAAAAAATTACCAAAAATGCTCCAAAAATAAAAATTAACAAAAATGTTGAAAAAAAAAAATTACTTAAAATGCTTGGCGTAATTTTCCAAAAAAAAAAAAATTGCCAAAAATGTTCGAAAAAAAAAAAAATGCAAAGAAAAAAAGTTTGAAAAAAAAAATTACCGTAAAAAATAATGTTCGAAAATCACCGTTATAAAACGTTTGGAAAAAAAAAATTAGCAATAATGTTCGGGAAAAAAGAAAATTACAAAAAATGTTTGGAAAAAAATGCTCGAATGAAAAAAAAAATTCCCCAAAATAAAAAATTTAAAAAAAAAAGGTTACATTTTTTAAACATTTTCTTTTAGAATATTGCGTTTCCACCCTATTTCTCTTTGTCCCAATTTTTTTCTCCAAACTTTTTATGGAACAAACCTGAATACAAAAATGAATTTCGAGAAAAATTAGGTAATTAAAATTTAGAGTCTGTCTTTTAAAATTTATTTTTTGCGTTAAGGCAGTCCTGTCTTTATGCTTTGGCACTTACATATTATTTGTTACTTGTACATGTAAGTATTTCAGTTTGTGGGGACACTCATGGGTGAAGAAGTTTTGAAAGAAGTGGTGGTCTACAATGCCTAGTTCCAGAGAAATTGCATTAGGTTCAACCAATCAAATTCCTTTGGTCAATTAGCCAGCAGGGATATACTGAAAGATAATGAGATTAACAGGGACATACTGGAACCTGTGGCGTCCCTATGGGGAGGCACGGGGGGGGGGGAACGTGCCCCCCATATTGGACCTGTGCCCCCCAGGTGCCCCCCACCATATGAACTTTTCAACTCTGGCTAAAATATACAATTAGTATAGATAGATGGATATGGTAAGTGCAGCCCTCTAAGCCCAGTTCTGGGCGCTCACGAGGGTTGATTGATGAGATGAGAGAGAGAGCGGGAGTTCTCAACATATTATACATTTACCCCATGTGAGGGATCTTTTACTTGCCCAGCACAGACACTGATACAAGGGGCCGCCAATTTAACGTCTCATCCGAACGACATCCAGCTGGGATTTTGCTCATGAAGATACACTGAAAATTTTGGGTTCCCCACCCGGGGTTCGAACCCATGCAGGCAAACCTTTAGCGGAGCAGGCGGGAACCTTAACCACTACACCACCCAGCTGCCCCCCCCAGAGAATCGCGTGCCCCCCCAAGGTACCCCCCCTGCTCTAGACAACCCAGTTACACCACTGATTGGAACTGACCAATCAAAAGACAACAGTGTCCCTATACAGTGAGGAAAATAAGTATTTGACCCGCTACCATATTTTCTCGTTTGGGCACTTGCGCTTGCTCCAAAAATCTGAAATTTCTCAGGTATATCTGTTCCAACATTAGAAGACAGGTAATGCAAAAAAATTAAGTGAAAGAAGCATTATGTAATATAATTGCATAACAATCCCAATGGTCTTCGGAAATAAGTATTTGACCCCTTCGTTTGCAAGGGATTTATTGCCCGACTTTACAAAACAAACACTTGGAAAACTGTCATTACTGAAATTTATTGCCATCAGAACCTATTTCAATTGTTTTCCTCCAATTTAATTTAGCTTTTTATGCCCTCAATTATATCTCCTATAAATTTTTGGTAATTTCTTCATTTTCAAGATGCGTGGTTGAAAAAAAAATCCCAATACACAAGAGACATGATTTTTGACTGACACTAGTCTGGTGTCGGTACACAGATCCTATATAATGATCTAGGGGTGAAAATTACCTGTCTTCTAATTTTGGACAAGATCTACCTGAGAAATTTCAGACTTTTGGAGCAAGCGTAAGTGCCCAAACTAGAAAATATGGGAGGGGGTCAAATACTTATTTTCCTCACTGTATATCATACTTATTAGCATGTAGATACCAGCATATTTGCTGATTGTTGTGATTTAAGGCAATTAAGTGCTGCCAAATAAGAGTAGGCCTACTGATTTTTTTTTTTTGTAGAACAGCTGCATTAACACTAAGTGCTTCAAACTGTTTTGCATTGACATAAGATAAAAGTATTTAAAAAAAAAGACATGGGATAGAAAGGTTACATCATGGATGGTGGCAGTTTATCACCTGGTTGGCTGTGAATATCACTGGTTACAGTCAAAATATCAGGGCCTATAATATTGCAAAAAATAACAACCTTCAAGGGAGATATTTTTTTAACAATGATCATGACGTCACCAGCATTTCAGCTGCTTGATGACGTCACAAACCAAACTATGGCCAAAACAATGAGATTGTAACGTCATATCCATTGTTGCTCCATGGTGACGTCACATTTTTGTAATGGCAGAAAATAGTCTCTTTATAACTAAAAATTTGGGGTAAAACCAGGTGCATGAAATCCACAGAAATGTGGACAAACTAACGAAATGTTAAAATATAAGTAATTGTATGGAAACTGGTGTTAAATGATAGATAAAAACCTATATTTCGGACTCTGGGCAGTTTTAATCAATTTGGAGTATGGGATCCCCTGTTTTTGAGCCAACATTGTACATGACATCACACCAAAATCTGAACAACAGCAAAAGGGGATGGATACATCATCTTTCACGAAGGATAACTAAAGTTATTTTCACTTCTCATGGTCACTCAGCATATCATTTTGTACAAAATGACAATATTTATCATTTTTAAATATTTTTCTCAACCGTGTCATGGAGTATAATGAGTTATTCCCACTTCAAAAAGGGTCCTGGATGAGTTATATTCATGTCATTCCGTCACAATAATAACCTTATTATTGTTGTCATGTATGGCATGTATAGTTTAGAGATGTATAAAAGTTAAATTCTACAATGAGACCACAGAAGAAAAATATTTTGGCTGGTTTCCTTTAAGTTTGTGGTCCATTCGTCTTCCTAGCTACCCTGTACGGAATGACATTTTGGCTGTGACGGAATGACACAAAATGTGACGGATGACACCATAGCTGAAAATTATAGGCCTGCTGTGGTCAATATCTCCCATGGCCATGTGTATGAACTAATATTGCTCAAGCAAACTATTTCTGAAATGTCTGATTCGAAATTTAAAGAATAAAGCAGACAGCAAACTTTATTTAAATATAACTCAATTTGTGTGACGGAATGACATATTCTTATCATATCATTCTGCCAAAATGTTAACCTTCTTTTTGCTGTTCTGTGAAGTATGCAAAACTTGGGGGTGCATCAAAGCTAAATTCTACAATGAGGCAAAAGTAGAAAAGTATTCTTTCTCGTTTTTTCAAATTTGTGGTCAATTAGTATGCCTAGCTACAACAAATGAGATGCCATTATGGCCGTGACGGAATGACGCAATACTAAACAGATTAATTGAAAAACTACTGTATATGTAAAACATAATTGCAAATTCCACTAATGATGACATAAATGAAACCTCCTATGATATATTTTTTGATAATGAAATACATTTATGAGGTTGGTAGAACAGATTTGCGCAATAAACAGATAACAAAATTTCACATTTTTGACAATTGACTGAGCAGAATTGACACCAAAATTTTGTGGTCACTCCACAACATGTAATAGTAGTTAGTACATGAGTATGTATGCATTGGAATCTAAATATTTGTAATTGCAATTGAATTACATATTTGTCCCTTTGCAAGTGCAAAGTTACTCCTATTAATATTTTGCTAGTCAAGCCACAATTACCTGATAGGTCATGGCAACTGTCATTCCGTCACAGTGCCTCTGGCTGGTGTACATCTTGATACCAACACAAAAACTGTTGAAAAGTTCACAATTTTTGAATGACAGACAAGCTCACATTGTAGACTTTGTAAAATGTACAAATCTATGTGGTAAAAACAGGTATTGGAAGAATATGTGCAACAAATTCAAATAAAATACATATTTTCTTTCACTGTCATTCCGTCACAGCAGCAGATACATTTCAAACATAAAGCAAGATACACAAATTTTTATATTGTTTGAATTTTAACTTTGGAATATGTTCCACTATAGCTAATCTACAAGTATACCAAGTTTGGTGTGTGTCACAGGAATATCCGATGCAATAACATAAAATATATACATGTTTTTATTTGTATTATTGGTCCTGTCATTCCGTCACAAATTAGATCTGGCAACTGTCATTCCGTCACACTACCTCTGGTGGGTATATCTCATTGCTCTAACACAGAAACTATTGAAACTTCACAATTTCTGAATGAAAGACAAGCTAAGAATATGTGCTTTGAAAATTAACCAAAATGTATGGTAAAAACACATAAGATAAGCAGTAAAAATTAATTATTTGAGATGATGAAATTCTAATGTCCATTTCACTGTCATTCCGTCACGGCAATGAATACGCATCATATATATTATACAGCCGTTTATATGATTTTGCATTCAGGAAAAACGTTAACTATCAAGTGTGTCTCAACAAAATATGCATATTTATCAGCCCTCCTTCACATTTTTTTTGTGTTTTTAAAGGAAGAAGATACAAATGATGTTCATTTTTGTCATTCCGTCACCATGGACTTCATGGGCTGATAAAAACAAAACAACCACGCGTCAGGGCACTTTGTACAATATCACTTGCTTTTGTGTGAATTAATATCTTCGGGCTCGAGTGATATTAATTCACACAACAGCTTGTGATATTGTTATTCAGTGACCCTGACTTAGGTTGTTTTGTAATATCGCCATGGGTAGGTGCAGTATATCCCCGGTATTCTCCCCGACCCCAGTATATTCCCGAGACCCAAAGATATGACCTCTTTTATTCCATGTCTATTGTCTAGGCACATTTCAAAATAATTTCAAACTTTTACATATACGGGCAAGGCTTCGATGTCATGACATACTCAAAAATGGTTAACACTGGAGTGCAATGGTAACACCAGTGATCAATGTTGGTAGAAAATCCAAAGCAATTCTTATTTTAATCAGAAATATTTCAAACAAATATTAATTTGGTCACTAGTTCAACTTTGAGTCAATGGTGTTTCTTTACTTATACTGTACCAGTGACAGTTTTGTCTTAGTTATTGTGGAATGACCCATTAGCTCAAATAAATACCTTAATCATCTCCCAGGAATCAAGACACTGTATGCCTGAGGCAGTGAAACAGCCCCTCAAAAGGTATTTTACCACACCTTCCAAACAAATTCAATGAACTACCGTTTCTATATTCCTGAGATGTTTAAGTGATAGGACATAATAATCGCTCACAGCAATTTTGGCTCAAAATGGCAAAAATTCTCAATTTTGTGGCTGTCCTCATTTTTGTCAAAATAAGTTGAACGCCTCGTGTATATGGCTTGTAGCACACTATTGTGTACACATTTTGGCCACCGATGCTGAAAAATGAATGTTGTAGCACAATTAACTACTTCTTATATTTTGACAGCTAATATATTAGGGAAACTAAATCCAGGAGGATTGAGCTTAATGAGCTTTCGTTGTTCCATAATATGGGGTGAATCGGTACACAGGAGAGAATCATGACAGAACTTGAATATGGTTTATTTCTTCAGAAAAGTAAATACTTCCACTTAATCCAGGAAGATAAATTATTGGAACACTTATAACACACATACTGGAGTACATTTTGCTGGGGTTTTACATTTCTAACCGCAGGCAGTGAGGAGCTGCGCCTTAAACTCCGCCTTGCAAAAATTGAATTCTCCGCAGTTGGTCAAAACACTTGTGCCACAAAAAGTATAAGTGTTAAAGCCACCAAACCACCAGGAAACGTTCATGATATAGTGTTGACCAACTTTGCAAAAAAAATTGTAACCATAGCCATAACAGCATTGACTATGCTTAACAAAACCAAGCCAAAGTCAATTTTATTGTTATTTTTGGATGAAAGTAAATGATTGGTAACTGCACAAAAAGCGAAATTGGGGGTTAAGTATTATGAAATTACTAATTAACATGGTTAAAACATTCTGGAAAATCAATTTAACCTTTTAAAATTCGTAAATGATGATTAAACACTATATAGTGCGATAACGATAAATTCCTGAGATAATATAGAGATGAAGTTATCAAAATAAGGAAATTTGGTTCCAAATCAGTGAGAAATAGTTCTAGGGAACCAGATTATTAGACATAGTATTTGATTTTGGATGTTGGATCTTGGGTTCTGTTCCAAGTTAATAGCAGATTTATGACTCTCCCCAAAATATCCCAAGTAATTTCAATTTGAACATAAAGGCATGGTCCATTGAAGAAAATAATTCAAATTGGCATTATTGATATTGGATTTAATCCAGAATTACCTGTCTTTTGCATAATAAGGAGAAAGATATGGTTTTTGACAATTTTCTCTCATTTATCATATTTTTAAAAATATGCTAATTTTGCGCATAATTGAGTTCAGATTGCTCTCAAATTTTTTTTTGCTTGTTAAATATATTTGCTAATGATTATTCACTAGTATCCATGCTATTGGCATGACCATGTTGACGTAGCAGCAGGAAGTGTCGGTTTCATAAAACGCGACGTACTTGTGAACGCACTAAGATCAGCTCTAACAAGTTCAATATGATGGTTAGAGACTTCATATTTTATGTCCAGTATTGCAGTTTGATGCATAAATATCTGCAAAAAAAAGTCAACCTTACCTGTAAAAGTTTGACACCTAAATCTACGAATTTGTAAAATGCGACGTACTTGTGAACATTTGCATATATAAGCAATGCGAAAGTATCCTAAATGTGCCCTTATAGCGGTCTCAGGAACTGAAGAAGTGTTGCTCTAGAAGAGGGATTCTATGGGGCTTCCAAGTAGCCATTAACAACATTCCATATATAAAGCATATATATTCCAGGAGAGGTCAAAAGTGCATGTAAGAAAATTAATTGTTTTCAAATTATGTGACATCTTCATGTAAAAAATTCTCTTGGTGAACGTTAACACTGTAAAACCCTAATTTTTTCAACTAAATATGTTCTTTGTGTATCAGTCTGTGATACTGAACCAATAATTTCACTTTGAAAATTGTTAAAATATTAAAAGCATCACCGATTATAAGCAATACTATTTGTGAATGAGCTATAAACAAGGCAAAAAATGCGTTTTTTGAGCAGAATTTTGGTTTCTGGTGATAGGCGAATCAACCAACACATAGCAAACCATATATTTCTGAAAACTACGCATTCTCCTCTTGTCAATCAGATACATGCCAAGTTCCAATGACATATCATGTCGAAATAACAAGCTTTCCCGTCTGGAAAAAATCCACTGTACACAATACCATGCTACAAGTCATATCTATGTTTTTGGCAACAAGGAATTATGCAGTCACAGTGACAAAATGGGACAGTTTTGGCGGGAAATTTGAAATTTGAGCATTTTCAGAATGTCTTTTGGGCGCTGTCTTGGCTATTTTGTTTGGAGATGTTTGGGTCAATACAAGAGATGTGGATAACTTGACTATAGAGCATGCATCTGGCATAGGAATGAATACCAGGCATGTTGTAATTATGACGTGTTTTCCTTTTATATCTTGCTTGGATCCAATGGGGGCGGCTGTCTTGGCTATTTTGTTTGGAGATGTTTGGGTCAATACAAGAGATGTGGATAACTTGACTATAGAGCATGCATCTGGCATAGGAATGAATACCAGGCATGTTGTAATTATGACGTGTTTTCCTTTTATATCTTGCTTGGATCCAATGGGGGCGGCTGTTTTGGCCACTGTGCCTGAACCATTGCACATGAATGGGTCTTACAGCATTTATGTGCATTTTGTTGTTCATTTTAAGCAACATGAATGGATCTTACAGCATTTATGTGCATTTTGTTGTTCATTTTAAGCAACATGAATGGGTCTTACAGCATTTATGTGCATTTCGTTGTTCATTTTAAGCAATTGGTAGAGCTGTTATAAAATATTGAAAATAAAACAAAATACAAATTTTCGTTTCCAAAGCAAAACTCTGAAACAGTTTTACCTATGGGCATGTAATTCTACATCGTATGCATTAAATACCCTTAATATTTCTTTTGGGGGTCTAAATTTATGCTCTTACAAAATTTCAATAACAGTAAATTCAGCGAAAATGTGAAAAAATGCTATTTTTTTCAATGCTCCATGATTCCGTGAATTTGGGAGTTGCATTGCAGAAATTATGCATTTAGATGTCTAAATTATACCTCTTTAAATGACTAAACTCATTTGGAGGGCCAATCTTGTGAAATCTTCATATTATAAAAAACAAAAAAACTGGGAAAAAATTAGGATTTCTGACATTTTTTCAAATTTTGGTTTCCCAAAAATTAATGGTAACCTAATGACATCATTTTAAAGCTCTTTCAAAGTTCATTAATGAAAATGTATGCTTTTTTTCGTATCACATATGCCACATTTTGCGGCTTGAAATGGATTATTTTTGAAATCCTGAAATTTAACACACAATATAAACAACACCTGGTTCTTGCCACTCAAGGAAAGTATTTTTCAGGGGATATTATAATAAAACCCCATGACAGTGTAGTTTACAGCTATGAACATCATGAGTGTCAGGTCTGCTCTGAATTAACACGAGTCCGAAGGACTTAAGAAAAAGTAAGTGTCGTAAGACACTACCCCATCTCCATTTTGAACCCCTGGGTTCTTGTTGATTTTTACAATTTTTGGTTCCCGTCTTTATGGTAAGGTAGTACAAAGGTAAAGAACAGCAAATGCACCATTGAAACATAAAAAAGGGAATATCTAGCAATCTAATTGTGATAAAGCTATCATCATTATGTCTGCATTTATTTTTTCAGCAAGGAATTAAAGTACCACCTATAGTTAAAAAACGATCAATTTTGACCTAAACAATAATAAAGGCAGCTTAAGTCACCAAAAAAGACTATTTAGTTTGAATTTTTGGCAGGCAGAAGATGGAATGCAACCAGTTATTTCATGGGAGATGTATGCCACATTGTATCTTAATTTCATTCTTTAAATGAATAGCCGAATTGGTACTCATTATGAATTTCAGTTGTTGGCAAGGCTACCTCAATGTCATCTTACCAGGGGAACATTTATCATATAATTCATAAAAATTCTGATAGCGCTTGCATTGAAAAGAAGAAATATTCATATAATATTTTTAATAAAACTGAAAGTCTATCTCTTTTAAAAATATCATATTTATGTTGAAATTAAATCTGAAGTTCAGATATTCTAATCCTACCGAGAATCTATAAACTAGAAAATGAATATAACTAAACATTTACTGAATGTGGCAACTCACTGAATAGGTTCTGTGATAAAACTCAATGGGAGTGTGGTTCAAAGCAATGAACCTCATGAATGTTAGGTCGCGGAAGAATACAACACGAGTACGAAAGAAGGGGGTTTATTTTGCAGCAGACCTGACATTAGTGAGGTTCATTGCTGTGAACCTCACTCCCATTAAGTTTTATTTATATCTCACAATCAAAATAGACCTCCAGTAAAAATAATTAATAATTTCAAGAGGCACTATTTTGTTTGAATGGCCACGAAAAGATCGCCAACAACCACACTGACCAATCAGAGCGTCAAAACATTGTGACGTCATCATTTCACTGCCTATTGTTTACGTAACAACGTCAGATAATGAAATGCATGTGGTTCACAACGATGAACCACATGGTGTGAATCACATCTTTTTTTGTCAGAACTTCACTGCCTATTGTGGGATATAATACAAACCTTTGCGTTATAAAAACTAACAATCATAGGGAGGAGGGTTGGCACAGGGCTGCCAATGACTGTGTCCAGGGTTTGATTCTCACTCTGGTCCTGGCACCTGAACTAATGCTGGGCAGCAGTTTCAATACCAATTTCTTAAAGTGAATGACTATCTGACAAGTGAATGACTTCTCTCTTTTTGCAGGTTTAAAGAAACATCCAGACTTGGTGATGATCACGTTCAACTGAGCAAGTCAAAACGGATAAAGGAAGAAACTGCTATGAAATCAGGTCTCATACTAATCAATGAATTCTCATCCTTGTCATATGTTATAGGTCTAGAAACTATTTTTTGACAGTTTGTGTCATATGATCGATCAAATTCGCGGCATGGATTTTGGTGTCATACGGTATTATCAATGCCACGGCATGGATTTTGGTGTCATACGGTATGATCAATGCCGCGGAATGGATTTTGGTGTCATACGGTATGATCAATGCCGCGGAATGGATTTTGGTGTCATACGGTATGATCAATGCCGCGGCATGGATTTTGGCGTCATACGGTATGATCAATGCCGCGGAATGGATTTTGGTGTCATACGGTATGATCAATGCCGTGGAATGGATTTTGGTGTCATACGGTATGATCAATGCCGCGGAATGGATTTTGGTGTCATACGGTATGATCAATGCCGCTAGTAAAAATGCCGCAAAAATAGTCCGGAACAAGATGAGAATTCCGGATCAAGGGTTCGAATCCAGCTTAGTTAACTGGATTTCTTTGAAACCAATTCTTTGTCGGTCTGTGCCAGTGCATCATCGTTTTTGGGCCTAACCCTAACCCGAACCTAACCTAGCCAGTGCCTGATCGTACAAGAAGCAGTGATCTACATACAGTGTGAGAGATAGTAGGCACTTATACTGCTGCACTGTCGGAACCTCCCACTTGTGGAGGTCGAGATAGCTCAGTTGGTAGAGCAGCCGCATCTTATGGGTGTCGCATGTGTGAGGTCCTGGGTTCGAATCCAGTGCAGTCAACTGGATTTCTCTGAAACCATTTCTTTGTCATTCTGTGCCAGTGAATCATCGTTTGTGGGCCAAACCCTAACCCAAACCTAACCTAGCCAGTGCGTGATCGTACAAGAAGCAGTGATCTACATACAGTGTGAGAGATGGTGGGCACTTATACTGATGCACTGTCGGAACCTCCCACTTGTGGAGATCGAGATAGCTCAGTTGGTAGAGCAGCCGCATCTTATCGCTAGGCGATGGGTGTCGTATGTGTGAGGTCCTGGGTTCGAATCCAGCTTAGTCAACTGGATTTCTCTGAAACCATTTCTTTGTCGGTCTGTGCCGGTGCATCATCGTTTGTGGGCCAAACCCTAATTTAAACCTAACCTAGCCAATGCCTGATCGTACAAGAAGCAGTGATCTTACAGTGTGAGAGATAGTAGGCACTTATACTGATGTATGTCAAAAAGTAACTTCAAGGCTGGTGTTTTGTTTTTATATTGCATATATTTCGGCCATGCAGCCTTCTTCCGTGCAAAATGAAAATGACAGTTGGTTACAAAAACAACATGACGTCATCATAACAATACAGTTTCCAATGGGTGGCGCCACAAGGGCAAAGTAGCTAAAAATAGAACAATTGCAAAAATACTGTGTCAGAGAACACACATCAAGGTTATAAGTCAAAAATCTAAAATCTAGAATAACCCACATCCTAAAAAATTTTTTATATATGTATTTCCATAGCAACATGAAATAACAAATTGATAATACAGTACAAAGATGTCAAAAACATGAAATATAAAGATTTTTCTAAATATTTATATAGATAGTAATAGTACATTAACAACATTCTTTAAAATGATTCAAACCATTACCATAGCAACAAGGAATAACATTTACATTTGGTAGAGCAGTAGCTACCATGTCCATGTTACAATTTATCACGTGTGTTTTGTTGATGACGTCACTTGGTAACGGTGTTGTTTTTTGTTTATACTTTCATACTTGTACCGCTGATGAAGGCTTTACGGCCGAAATATTCGGAAATAAATATTCAATTCGCCATATAAAGAACTCCTTTATTCATTTTATAACACAATAATAACCTAACAACATTATAGATAATAAATAATATCAATAATACAAGATATAATACAGATACAGAAATATAAAATCTAATGAGAATTGAAAAAAACTATACATGGAGGTTAATTTTCATATTGCGAATCATCTTCCCGATTCATACCATTGGGAACTAGCGTACCCAAGGTCTGGATAATATTTGCTTCCTTATTTCTTCGAAGTTCTACATCTCTCACATTAAGCAATCCACAAACTGCGAAGTCAGCTAGACTATGGCCATCACTATTAAAGTGACAGGCCACTTGCTTGCTAGTCTTAATATTTCGGATGTCCCTGATGTGTTCCCTTACATGATTCGAAAGGGGCGAGCTGTTTCACCGATATATAGGGAATTGCATTTCATACAATTAATACAATAAATGACGAAAGCTATTACTGGCAATGCCTGTTAACGCATAATAATACAAAACTGCTACAATCATTCAAGCATTGGTTTGCAATGGAAATCATAAGAAAAGGACCAAAGGGGATAATGGGGGAATCGTATATTTTTTATATTATCTATCTTTCTGTACAATAGGCATACCGCAGGCAAATATTTTCTGGGGAAGGCGACGATATTTTCCCAAATCCGATGATCCATATGTCATACAATTTTAAATAGCATACAATGTATATTATATCATATATCTAAAGAACCACTCATTTTCAATGACACATACACTGAAAACCCAGCAGTTACTGCCAAAACAGCAGTACATACTGTACAAACAACGATTTTCTGCAATAAAGTGGCACTTTTTTAAATTCATTAAGGCACCTGCCGTTAAAGTAACTCAGCAGGTTTACAGTAGTGCAAATACTATGAATGATATGCCCTAAAGTTGTGCATCCCCCCTCTGGTACACTCACATTTTATTATTTTGTACACGCTCCATAAAAGTTCTGCATTCTTCATTTGCGGACATAATAATATTATGTGGAAAAATATGTTTGCCAAAACAATATAACAATTCTCACTGTATTGACTATCAGAAAGAAACAACGAAACAAAATCCTGTGGGGCTCATCCAGACTGACTATAGCTGATTAGAGACCACCCAGATCAGTTGATAATCTCAAATGAATACATAAACACAGTTACACAGACATGGACATGTTCTTTGAAAGTGGCAGGTTTCTTGACAGGGACACTCACAAGATGTCCCAGACCCCCCACAAGCAAGTTAATGCCAAACGCTGCATGACATCTGGCTGAAAAGGACCCGGTACTTAAAGCAATCTACATTCTACAATTATTTAAAAAAAATAATTTGTTGTTTTCTCAGTTAATGCAAAAGAGTATCATTGGAGTGTATTTTGATATGCATTTACTTAAGATGACTTGTTGAGATAGCGCGTGTGAGAATATTGGTACTAATGTGTCTTGTTAAGACACCACTGCCTCCCTGCATCAACTGCATGCAAAGTGGAAGAGCCAATAGTTGCTGCACTGAAGAAGCCTTCACACTATCACTTCTTGACCTTCCTGTTATTTCTTCTTCTTCTCCCGAAGAGTAACTGGTTTCTTCATTTGACCTCGGAAGCGGTTCAAGACCTAAAAGGAGAAAATGAACTTCAAAATGTAGTCACTCGAAAAACTAGACTTCATATTGCGAAGCAGAATGAAAGGAGGTGTAATACATAAACAATAATAAATCATTCCTTTTGTGGTGTATAAGATTATATTTTTCAAAACTTTCGGCCATGAAGCCTTCTTCAGTGAAAAACAAATGAAAATTCACAAAGGAGGTGGCCATTGAACTTGAATGGCACTTATTGTCTTTCTCGATATTCATGAATATTAAAAATTTTAACTGATGTCTTGGTCCGCTTATTTTTGTTAGCATTTGGCCTGTGTCTTGGTCTACATGATTGAAAATTTGGTCGGCATGACAGTAATTTTGGTCGGCATTCCAAGTTAAAATGGATAAATTTGTATGAATAGAAAAATATATTAATTCAGACCTGTAAGAAGTGTCAAACCTTGCAGTAAATTTATATTGTGATCATGAATTGAAAGATTAATAATTTTCATTTGTATTTCACTGAAGAAGGCTTCATGGCCGAAGGGTTTTGAAAAATATAATCTTATACACCACAAAAGGAATGATTTATTAATTTTTTTACGTATTATTCTACTGGTGTGGGAGCACAGTAACTCATGCAATCTACCATGAATTGAAAGGGCATGTAATGACAAATGTCTCTTTAAAGTGCAACTAATGGAGACACCTTCAATTTGATTATATCTTTTGTGTCCATTTGACCTGCATCTTGATATTAATCTATATTTCATCCTATTGAATGTATCTCAATGAGGCCAAAATTAATACTTGAAAGTTGCTTTGTTGCTGAAGTAATTGGGAAAAGGTGAGAGACTTGGATAAATGTTCACTCTCAGTTACATTCTCTTTCTTCTTGTTTTCTATTTTTCGTAATTGTTTTTATTTGCCTTTTAATGTTATTTTTTCTTATTTATTTTTAACTGTATATTTTATTTGTAATAATAAATACTAATAATTGAATTAATATTTCCATAACAACATGGCAGTTCATAAAATAAAGAGGATATATAGAATTAAAAAAAGAAGTAGAAAGGCTTTATATATCTTCTGCAATGAAAGTGCTAATTAAGTAATTGGCATCAGATTCTAAGTGGCTAACTTGCACTTCAAGTGTCAAAATGCAAAATGCAGTTATTGTAAAGATAACATTTAAAGTGCAATTAATTTCAAATCTAGTAGGCACAGTGCTCCTGAAGAAAAATTGGGGTTAAAAAAAATTAACCGAAAACGGGACCTATATCGCCTGAAACTAAAAAAAGCAAATGTGACTCTTTGTTTATCACACTGTATAAATGCAAAGATGCTGAAACAACCAAATTCTCCATATATTCAGTCTTCGAGTGTTATTTAACAAATTCGTTATTCTTTATCTGGATATGAGAAGCTTCATAGAGCTTCTAAAAAGTGAAAACGCATCAAAAACAGATATAAACATGACAGGTAAGAATCTTCTCACAGCACCGATCATTATTATTTCAGACGGGTTTCTCATTGGCCCAGATTGTATGAGTTACTGTGCTCCCACACCAGTAGAATAATACACAAAAAATAATAAATCATTCCTTTTCTGGTGTATAAGATTATATTTTTCAAAACTTTCGGCCATGAAGCCTTCTTCAGTGAAATGCAAATGAAAATTCACAAGGAAACAAATAAACAACAATGTTGACGTCATATAACTAAGTAAATCACGTGACGTCACGACAATACAGATGACGTCATGTGACGTCACGACAGTATAAATCTAAAAATAGATACAAAAGAGATGACGTCACAATAGGAGCATAAATGTGACGTCATGATAATAACCTAACAACATTATAGATAATAAATACATTTCGGATGTCGCTGATGTGTTCCCTTACACGATCCGAAAGGCGGCGACCTGTCTCAACGATATATAGGGAATTGCATTTCATACAATTAATACAATAAATGACCCCTTTTGATTCACAATTGAAGCATTGTTTGACATGGAACTCAGAAAATGGTCCCTTTGCAATGTTGATGTTGGCTATGTACTGACAAGTGTTGCACCTTGACCGACTACACCTAAAAGAACCAGGAAGAACATGAGTTTTAAGCTTACTCCTAACAAGTTATTTGCTAAGATTCTCTGGATTTTTATAAGCTGTAAGAACGTTGTCCTTAAATAGCTGACCGACATCTGAATCATTGGAGAGGATGCGTAAGTTTCGTTTGACAATTTTAGAAATTTTAATACTAGTAGGGTGGTAAGTGAGGATGAGAGGAATTTTAGAATTATTAGTTGTCTGTGCAACAGGATTAAGTGCGTCTTGTCGATTTACACTGGACACTCTTTCTCTAGCTGACCTAATCACGTCGACAGGATAACCCCTTTTCTCAAAAAATGTACTCATTATTTCAATTTGATTGAGATAGACACTGTCATTTGAGCAAATTCTACGAAGTCTTAAAAACTGAGAATAAGGGATACTATCCATACATTTGTCATTATGATGAGAATCATACCTAAGGTAAGAATGAGAATCTGTTTTCTTGTAGTGAATTGAAGATTCAATTTTACCATGTTGCAAAAAACCAACATGGATTTTTTTAAAAATCCATGTTGGTTTTGCATTGAAATTTGGTTTTTCAAAAAACCATTTTGAATCTAAAAAACCAATTTTGTTTGAAATTTTTTAGAGTCTCTTGTTTAGTTCAGAAACTTTTGATTTAAGCTTCGGTTCAAACGGATGCTCAATCTTGGACAATTCTTCCTTAGAGGCTGACATAAGGGAATCGGCCTAATCCAGACAGTGTGAGAAATGTTCTAGAGTATTGCGTAATAGTCTCATTGAAAAGGTGAATGATGCCTTGTAGACTTTTCTTTTGAGGTACGGTGAAAAGTTCCCAGGAATTGACCTCTCTGTATTAAAGCCTTTTGGTATAACTCCATTTCTGAGACATCTTTGCAAGAAGTTGACATGGTTTCCGAATCTAGTTTTGTTGAAAACGGATAATCCATAATTGCGAGCTAAACTTTGATACTCCTCAGGGATTTCATCAACTGACGTCATAAGAAGTATACGGATTGCTTGTAAATTCTCATTGTTCTCGAACACGTTTTTTCCTTGTGAGGTTGTCATTGTATGTATGTCAAAAAGTAACTTCAAGACTGGTGTTTTGTTTTTATAGTGCATATATTACGGCCATGCAGCCTTCTTCAGCGCAAAATGAAAAATTCACCAGTAGAAAAATTCATTTTGCACTGAAGAAGGCTGCATGGCCGTAATATATACACTATAAAAACAAAACACCAGTCTTGAAGTTACTTTTTGACATACATACATGGAATTACCCTGGTGTGGGAACAAACGGAGTCATTCTATACTACTATCATGAGGTTGTCATTGGCCCGTTTAGTTTATATGATACTATCTAAAAACAATAGTTCATATAGAGCAAATGTGATGCGGGCTGAGTATTTGACAGTAATAATATCTAGAGTGATATCTGAGCCTAAAGTAAACATTTCACAACTTAATTTTCTAAGACAGATTTGTGAAAGCTGCTGACATTTTTCTTCTGCATCTGCATTGGAGGCCTAAAGTAGGATGAATATAGTTCAAAATTAAGTACTATTTAATATTGAATGGAATATCCTCAAATCCTTCGAAATAATATACCGTAGGCTATGAAACTAGGCATGGCTGCGTGCGGAAATTGGGCTTGATGTTTGCTACACTTTTTCAGGTTCCCTTGCACAGGCCTTACTGTAGTGAACACTAAGTGACTATGGTGGTTGTTTGAATACATATCCTGCATTTGAATGGACTTCTTAATCTGAGAATCTCTTTGAGTAGAACAGATTCAGGGAGCTACCAATGCATGCTTGCATGCAGAGAATCGTAGAATGCAACAGCTGTAATAGGTCCCAAGTTTTCTTGGGCAACATATTCTGCACTGCATATCAAGGCTCGAGATCAGAATTTTACCAAACATAATTTTAATATTCAATTTTCACATTTAAAGCTTTCCGTATACACGTCAAGCAGGGTTTGAAACTTCTTGACAATAAAGGGTGGAAAAAGTTAAGAAATGGGTTACTTTTAGCGTTTTTGAATTTTCAAAGTGTGTGATAAACAATGTATCACATTTATTTTAATAAAATCAAAAAAAATTGTTCATTTCATTGTTGCATAAATAATACACCACAAAAGAATGATTTATTATTATTTATGTATTATTCTACTAGTGTGGGAGCAAAGTAACTCATACAATCCATTTCATTGTTGCAACATGCTTGAAATTCTTAAGGTAGCTAAACTAACAAGTTTCATCACGTTTTCAAGCTTGTATTCAGGTGTTGAGATAAACAAGATTTTTAAAAACTTGAACTTCTCAAAAAATTCCAAACAGATTTTTTTCGTTTTTGTTTTAAAATGTTCGTATGATCTTGTATTTTCAGGCAGTATAGGTCCTGTTTTCGGTTCATTTTTTTAACCTCAATGTTTCTTCAGGAGCGCTGTATAGGGCTTTGTAATCAATAGATTATAGGTAGTGTCATGAAAAGCAATCAATAAACCCCATGGGCACATTGACGTTGCAGCAACGTTGCAACGACGTCACACTTTTCGTCAAAGGAAGTAGAATTGTATGGTTGAAATTATGTTGTCACAACGTTGTGAAGCAACGTCAAAGATCAGAGGAGGTTTGAACAGATTGGCGTCGCCACCGTCGATCATAACAGCCTCACTTTCAGCCAATGCTATTCCAATGGCAGCTTCAGATGGACTGTCCTTTGTACTGAGGCCGTGTATATACTTGAAATTTGGTAAGAATGGAGATATCGGCCTATATTTTCTACACTATGATCCCCACCAAAAGACACCTCCTAGAAGAGCTGCAAATGGACTCGTAATTTTGAGCTTTTAGCAGACGTCCGTTGGATCTGCCTCACTTCCAGTCTTGGTTTGTTGACGTTTTGAGGATGGCAGAACTTGCAGAAGACGGAGGGATAGTGGCCAGAAAAACCTGTTACACCTTGCCCAAGTGAGTAAATGTTATCAATATGTATTGTTTGATTCACCTGGATGATAACCATCAAGTGTAGGGTACCAAAATGTAGATAATTTCTAGCCTGACGTTCCCCGCATTGTGTGACACCTCCATCTCTCAAAGTGAACTTTGAGTTTTGGTCACCCTTTTGAAATTCGATCCATGGCCCAAGTTACAAGCAACCTGAGACAATTTTGGTCTGAGAAGCAACTGCCTAAATTATTAGATATCCCTACTGAACTGAATCGAACAGGCAACTGTCAGTTGTGATCACAGATCAGCTGATTAGTGTTGTTGTTGTAGACTTGTAGTGCATTCCCGGGAGTCCATTGTTAAGAACTTCAGACATCACTCAGATGAGGGAAACTGTCCCTGGTTAACCGGCTGCAGGTCAGACAAAATTAACCAAACCAGCCTGCCTGGCAGATGATCTTTGGGGTGGGGGCCCTGGGGGGCTATGGATTTTTGGTAGGCTACCGCCCTGAAGTCAATCCGACAACCATGGGCGTAATTTGGTGGGGGACGGGGGGGGGGGGAATTGTCCCCCGCCCCCACATTTTTGACCCCGGGGGACATAATATGAAATGTCCCTCCCCCCCACTTTTTTGTGAGAAAAAAAAAAGTGTTGTCACTGTTGTGGTATTGGCCTTGGGAACAATTTGGAAAGGAGCAGTCAAGAGACATGTCTCCCACGTTTCTGCTTTGGCACGTTACTATGCCACACAAAAGTTCGGAATTCATGAATGTAAAAAAAGCTGACTGACTTTGTTATTTGCGGATCTGTCGGCTGATTCCGATTGCGTAACCGTGTGTCCCCCCAAATTTCCTGCGAAAATTACGCCCCTGCCGACAGCACAAATACAATCGGTGTGATTGATTTATGTACCTGGTAAATGCGTTTGGCTTAACAGTAACAGCCCAATGCTGAATAAGAATATTCATATAATATACAGTACTAATATGGTATTATTCAGTATTCACTGACAAAAAGTCGCGAAAATCAATTCAATTAAAAAAGAAATTAAAGGTATTGCTCACACAATGGACAATGGCAATTAATTGATTTGTATTAAATTAGCAGCCAAAACTGCCAAATCCCTTTAAAAAAATGTATTGCGCTTCAGATCTAATCATTTCATACCACTAGGGAGGGGGGGTTAAAGTTTTCACAACATCAACACCCCCCCCCCCCCCCAAGCAGTAGCGTATTTAGAGGTAGGCTATTGGGCCACCCCTCGCAAATTTAACATGGGAAAGATAGGAAAAGCCGCAAAGTGCCCTGTTTTCGCCCCATGTTATTGCCCCCCCCTTAGGCAAGATATCCAAAGGTTGTCCCCTATTACATCAAGATGTTTTTGAGTCAAAACCTGAGCAGTAACTGCAAGTATTTATCTTTTCAGTTGGAATTTGACATCCCGATTACTTTACAAAGTGTCGGTGCTGCTGTAGTTGGAACACTGTTATTCAAACCAGTGCGTATCATATTATTTCGCTTGAGCATGCAAAGTCTAAAAATGTTTTTCAAAGTCAAATAGTAGTGTTAAGAAATACACACGCTGAAGCTATTTATTTCAAGACTGAAATTAACAATTTTTTTAAAATAATTGTCAAAGTCATTCTTTTCATTGTGGTTAAAAAAAGACCAAACTTGTAAGAGGATGAGGCAACAATTTTAGGCTCATCTGAATGATATTCAACATTATTAAAAACAAGTTTTAAAAAAGCCACAATTAAAGAAGAATAATGATTATCATCAATCTGCAATTTGATATGTTGAATGTTAAATTTTTTGTATTTTTTTTTTCAGGGAACCACATTCAAGGGCCAACTCAAATAGGAATAAAGCCTTGAAGATGTACAGCAAACAGGAGATACTGAACTTGACATTGAAGCCCTTATTTGTAGCTCCATCCTATCCACAAAACACCATCTGAAGCTGATCGACGGGTATACCCGGTATACCGTACTGGTACTAAGGACCACTTCGGTAAGAAATGTTGTCAATGAATGTCAGCAGCATTGGTCTTGATTACCAGTGCCTAATGTTTCGTATCATTAAATTTTGAGTTCGATTTTTCTTCAGGTACTCAGTTTCTCGAAAGTAATATTAGATGATATTCTGCATCAAAATTTTAAGGCCAATCATGTAGCAGGAGATCAGTCACATGACACGGCAATAAATAACAATATTGGTGTCTTAAAATTGTTATTGGCTTGTGGAGAATGATATTGGAGTGCCTCAGTGCACCCAGTTGCAACCTTACACTTAATTGCCTATTATTAAGGGCAAGGCTCTGGTTTGCAAAATTTACTTCTTGGAAAGTCAATCTATCATTTTATAATTAAGCACATTGTAAATAATGGGAAAAATTCATCATAAATAAATATTTTTGTGCTTTGGACTGGTGTGTTTGAATTGATAATTTTGCTTCACAATACAATTTAAAGATTAGATGATGATGGCAATGTCATCCTGATGCTATTTAAATGGAATATTTCAATTTGAGCACACAAAAAGTCTTCACTTTCTAAATTTGTATAAGAATAAAATTAGATTAAATTATTTTTATTTAAAAGTAAAAAAGTGTGAAATTGTTAGAATTCTTTTCCCTGACCCAGATTAAATAAATTGCAATTAACATGCAAGTATGAGTGCAAATCCTCTATTATGCCACTCATGCTTTATTGACCAGTGAAAACATAATAATAAAATGTATTAAAGTCTGTTTCAGGTGACATCTTGTTCTCTGCAAGAGAAGTTCCTGCGATTGGACTGACTGGTGCATTAAGTAATCTACTGAAAAAGTGATAGCCGGAAAAAGTAAGTTGGCAAACTTAATGTTTATCACAATTATCTTGATTTGTGCCTCAAAAAAACTATATTGGACTCGTCTAATATGAGCGCAGCTCATGGCTGCCGAAGGCAGCCATGAGCGAAGCTCACTTAGCACAGGGACAGCTCATTCTGTGTGGTGCTCCTGCCTACAGTGACTGCCTGAACAGGAAGTGCCTGTAGTTACCATAAAAGTGGAGCTAGTAGTTTAGTCAGAGTTTAGTTTAGTAAATAATTAAAATACCTCAAATATCTTTCAAAATAGCTTTAAAATTTCAGTCTTGTCATATAACAACCTCCAATGACATATTTCAGGGATTTAAATCAACATGTGTATCAACATTGGAAATAATTATTTCCATACCCCTGATTGTAAGAAGTGACTGAGAGTTGACAGTCAACACAAAAGTTAATGACTTAAATGGCTCACCAAGTAAGAAATGATAACAACACTTAAGGTTACATAATCTTCATTAACTATCAACAAATTATGTAACAGTCTAATAGTAAACAGTCATCTCAGAATAGCTATGGTTTTTTTGATCTCAGTTATGTAACATCAACAATTTAACATAATAGATCCAAATTTATAGATCCAAATTTAACACAGATTTGAATTACACAGCTGTCAGTGCAATCTATCTATCTATCTATTTATCTATCTATCTATATATCTATCTATCTATCTATCTATCTATCTATCTATCTATCTATCTATCATCTATCTATCTATCTATCTATCTATCTATCTATCTATCTATCTATCTATCTATCTAATCTTATCTATAGATCTGATCTTATCTATCTATTCTATCTATCTACCCATTTGCCCAGTCCTTTAAAAAGATAAATTGGCCTTCTGCATGGAAAGTTGAAGATAATGCAGTAGTTCTATGACAATGCTGTGCGAATTTCATGGCAGTGCCATTTACATATTATAGGTCTTCTTCGTCCAATTATACTCTATATTGGACTCCTCACCATCAAATATTTCTATAATAAATAGTCAGTGGCGGATCCAGACATGATAGTCTAGGGGGGGGCCCGGACGTGTTTCGGCATTCGCGGGCTCGCGTTATAGCATTTTTCTTCAAAATGCTATTATTAATCTTGGTGGTCTAGGGGGGGCCCGGGCCCCCTAGGCCCCCCCTGTATCCGCCACTGATAGTTATTAGGATGAATCTAAAAATTGCCCAAATTATTATTAAATGATAATAATTGTGAATCTGCAATTTCAGTTTGGTATTTGGTGAACATTGATTTTTCTAATTGCTTTTCAGAGAACCGACAGAAATCAAGGGCTTACTTGAAAGAAATGAAGCATGGAATTGATGTCAAAGACTCACAGCTGGCAGGAGATATTGAAACACTAAATTGAAGCTCATAATAACATAATAATTAAGATCTACACACATATTTAAGGTTGTAATTCTTATACAGTTGGCAGACCTGTTCATCGAAGCTCATAAAAATTTGTCAAAATTTCAGCCTCAGATGATCAAATATTCTGGGTATTAAAAAAGATACATGTTATAGGCCTACATATATTATATAGATAGTGGATGGTGAGGAGACCAATATTGAGTTTCATTGGCTGAGGCAGTAATATTGGTTGAGTTATATTCTGCATCAAAATTTTCAGAATTATACATTTTTGTTAAAATTTAATATTGGTTTTTCTAAAGATACTGAAATTTTTTGATATGAAGTTGGCCTATACATACTTTGTCCCGTGATTTACAATGAGCATATTTATAAAATGATAGATTGACATTTCAATAAGTTGGATTTCCACCTACCCACGCCTTCCCTTAAGAAATAGGCAATTAAGTGCATGGTTGCTGCTAAGAGCATAGGGGCACAACAATATCACTCTCCACACACCAATAACAATTTAAAGACACACATATCGTTTATTGATTGGCGTGTCCTGTGACTTATCTCCTGCTGCATGATTGACCTTAAAATTTTGATGGAGATTTATATATATATTATACAATAGACATATTAATATACAATGTATGTGAATATGTGTGTCTTAAGTATTGTTCCTATTATGGACAACTGTTCCAGAGTTTAGAATTACGAAGACCACTGTAAATTAGAAGCGATAGAAATTTTACGAAATAGGGCAATTCGATATTTTCTGTTAGTGAATAGTTTCCGCCAAAACATGTTTTTAAGGGTGATATGATATGTTTATTTGTAATAACTCACATAAAAAAGAAAGTGCCAAAAAATTACACATCAAATGGTGAGCTACTGGGTCTCCTCGATGGCAACTTGAGCTGCTGATGAGGAGCCCTTGTATAAAATACTGTGGTAATTTTAGATATTAAAAATTGGAGAACCCCCCCTAAATTTTGGAAAAGCAATTTTTTGGGGGAAAAAATTTGTACCAACCATGTAATAATAGATTGTGTGGACTTCAACTATCATCATTACTAGAAAAAAATTATTTGCTGCTATCTCTAAATTTACAGCCAAGTTGCCAAGTTTTTGTTTAAAGCTTTCAAGAGAAGATGGAGTTTGCTAATAATTGTAAATATGTAAATTAATATACATGTATGTATTACTTAGTGCATTGTTGATTAAAATTTTTTGATTGAGTTACTCTTGAAATATTTACTGGCTTGTAAGCCCACACCGGACTGGGTGCATCTTTTGACAAAGGTTAATAAAGAGATTATGACCATCCTGTTCAATTGTATTTTTAATGCTTTTTGGATGGCCAAGTTATTTTTTGGTGTGAATGCTGTCTTGGATACTCATACTGTTTTGGGTAGGCCTACAATCTGCTTTGTGTGTCACCGCTCTTTTGGTGCCAATGCTGTTACAGTGTCCTTACTGTTTTGCATGGCCTTGCTGTTTTGAGTGTCAATGCTGTTTCAAACTTTGGGTGCTCACAATGTTTTGGGTTCCAATGATGTTTGGATGTCCATGCGGTTTTGGGTGTCCAATGTCCATGCTGTTTTGTGTGTCAATCATGAAGTCCATGGTGACGGAATGACAAAAATGAACATCATTTGTATCTTCTTCCTTTAAAAACACAAAAATAATGTGAAGGAGGGCTGATAAATATGCATATTTTGTTGAGACACACTTGATAGTTAACATTTTTCCTGAATGCAAAATCATATAAAGGGCTGTAAAATATATATGATGCGTATTCACTGCCGTGACGGAATGACAGTGAAATGGACATTAGAATTTCATGATCTCAAATAATTAATATTTACTGCTTATCTTATGTGTTTTTACCATACATTTTGGTTAATTTTCAAAGCACATATTATTAGCTTGTCTTTCATCCAGAAATTGTGAAGTTTCAATAGTTTCTGTGTTAGAGCAATAAGATATACCCACCAGAGGTAGTGTGACGGAATGACAGTTGCCAGATCTAATTTGTGACGGAATGACAGGACCAATAATACAAATAAAAACATGTATATATTTTATATTTTTGCATCGGATATTCTTGTGACACACACCAAACTTGGTATACTTGTAGATTAGCTATAGCGGAACATATTCCAAAGTTAAAATTCAAACAATATAAAAATTTGTATATCTTGCTATATGTTTGAAATGCATCTGCTGCTGTGACGGAATGACAGTGAAAGAAAATATGTATTTTATTTGAATTTGTTGCACATATTTTTCCAATACCTGTTTTTACCACACAGATTTGTACATTTTACAAAGTCTATAATGTGAGCTTGTCTGTCATTCAAAATTGTGAACTTTTCAACAGTTTTTGTGTTGGTATGAAGATGTACACCAGCCACAGGCACTGTGACGGAATGACAGTTGCCGTGACCTATCAGGTAATTGTGGCTTGACAAGCAAAATATTAATAGGAATAACTTTGCACTTGCAAAGGGACAAATAAGTCATTCAATTGCAATTACAAATATTTAGATTCCAGTGCATACATACACATGTACTAACTACTATTACATGTTGTGGAGTGACCACAAAATTTTGGTGTCAATTCTGCTCAGTCAATTGTCAAAAACGTGAAATTTTGTTATCTGTTTATTGCTAAAATCTGTTCCACCAACCTCATAAAAGTATTTCATTATCAAACAATATATCATAGAGGTTTCATTTATGTCATCATTGATGGAATTTGCAATTATGTTTTACATATACAGTAGTTTTTCAGTTACTCTGTTTAGTATTGTGTCATTCCGTCACGGCCATAATGGCATCTCATTTGTTGTAGCTAGGCATACTAATTGACCACAAATTTGAAAAAACGAGAAAGAATACTTTTCTACTTTTGCCTCATTGTAGAATTTAGCTTTGATGCACCCCCAAGTTTTGCATACTTCACAGAACAGCAAAAAGAAGGTTAACATTTTGGCAGAATCATATGATTAGAATATGTCATTCCGTCACACAAATTGAGTTGTATTTAAATAAAGTTTGCTGTCAGCTTTATTCATTAAATTTCGAATCAGACATTTCAGAAATAGTTTGCTAGAGCAATATTAGTTCATACACATGGCCATGGGAGATATGGACCACAGCAGGCCTATAATTTTAAACTATGGTGTCATTCCGTCACATTTTGTGTCATTCCGTCACAGCCAAAATGTCATTCCGTACAGGGTAGCTAGGAAGACGAATGGACCACAAACTTAAAGGAAACCAGCCAAAATATTTTTCTGCTGTGGTCTCATTGTAGAATTTAACTTTTATACATCTCTAAACTATACATGCTGTACATGACAACAATAATAAGGTTATTATTGTGACGAAATGACATGACTATAACTCATCCAGGACCATTTTTGAAGTGGGAATGACTCATTATACTCCATGACACGGTTGAGAAAAATATTTAAAAATGATAAATATTGTCATTTTGTACAAAATGATATGCTGAGTGACCATGAGAAGTGAAAATAACTTTAGTTATCCTTCATGAAAGATGATGTATCCATCCCCTTTTGCTGTTGTTCAGATTTTGGTGTGATGTCATGTACAATGCTGGCACAAAAACAGGGGATCCCATACTCCAAATTGATTAAAACTGCCCGAAGTCCGAAATATAGGTTTTTATCAATCATTTAACACTGGTTTCCATACAATTAACTATATTTTAATATTTCATTGGTTTGTCCACATTTCTGTGGATTTCATGCATTGATGCTGTTTTGAGTGTCCATGCTGTTTTGGCTTTCAATGCTGTCTTGGGTGTTAATTCTGTTTTCCCTGACAATATAATAATAACATGACCTGTGGAGGGCGTTATGGGTGGGTGACAGCTCGAGGGCTTGCTTGTTAGCCCTACAATTTCTTGTCAGCCCGAGGTACCTTTGAGTTACTTCTGCTTTACCTCTACATTACTTACTTGTATTTACCTCTGTGATACCTATGAGTTACCTCTGCGATACCTATGAGTTACCTTTGAGTTCCTTCACGGTTACCTCAAAGTTACTTCTGAGTTACCTCTGAAATGGTGAAGTTAGTCCCTTTTCCCAGTTACCTCTAAGTTACCTGTGAGTTATCTGAAATGGTTCTCCCAGTTATCTCTTGATTTACTTCTGAGTTCCTTCACAATTACCTCTGAGTAACTTCTGAGTTCTTTTTGAGTTACCTCTGAGTTCCTTCACAGTAACCTCTGAGTTACTTCTGAGTCACTTTTGAGTTACTTTTGAACTAGACTGGATCATATTTCCCATATGAGAGACTAGCAGGGGGTTGGTCGGCAGTTTTTGCCCAGTGAGTGAGTTCACTTCTGTGGCTCCAAGACTAATTTGGTAATTATTACGCACCAAAGAAAAAATAATCCAAGGAAGACTAACATTACCGCCCATATATTTTCTCATTGTAAGGTGCTCTGAATATTGACGAATACTGAGCCTAAATTGAAGAACAAGCCTGTCGATTTTTAAACTTTTAGTTGATTGATAGGCATCATCAAGAGATGATCCTCATAGATTGACATCATTGACTGATATCATCCAGTGATATGATTGATGTCTCTGACTGATATAATACAGTGATGTGATTGACTGACATCACTGACTGACTGATGTTACTGACTGACTGATACCACCGGCTGATGTCAACGGCCGACATCACTGACTGATGTCATTGACTGATGTCACTGGCTGACGTCACAAGCTGGCATCACTGGCACCAACTGGCTGACATCACTGGCTGATGTCACCAGCTGACATCACAGGCAGACTTCACTGATTGATATCACTAGCTGAAATCAATGGCTGACATCACCAACTGATGTCACAGGCTGACATCACAAACTGACATCACTGGCTGATGTCACTGGCTGACATCACCAACTGACATCACTAGCTGATGTCACCAACTGACGTCACGGGCTGACATCACTGGCTGAGTTCATCGCTGACTTCACTGGCTGACATTACTGGCTGACATTACTAACTGACATCACCGGCTGATGTCCCCATTTGACATCACTGGCTAACATCGCTGGCTGACATCACCAGCTGACATCACTAACTGACATCAATGGCTGACATCCCAAATTGGCATCACTGGTTGACATCACTGGCTGACGTCACTGGCTGACATCAGTGGTTGACATCGCCGCCTGACATCAATGACTGACATCGCTAGCTGACATCACTGGCTGATGTCAAACTGACATCACTAGCAGATATCACTGGCAGATATCACTAGCTGATGTCACTGGCTGACATCACTGGCTGACACCACCGGCTGACATAACAGACTGACATCACCGACTGACACCACCAACTGACATCACCGACTGACATCACTAGCTGACATCAATAGCTGACATCACCGACTGACATCACTAGCTGACATCACTGGCTGATATCACAGACTGAAATCCCTGGCTGACATCACTGGCAGACATCACCAGCTAACATTACTGGCTGATGTCACTGGCTGATGTCACTGGCTGACGTCACAAACTGACATCACTGGCTGATGTCAATGATGACATCACCAACTGACATCACCAGATGTCCCAATTGACATCACTGGCATCACTGGCTAACCTCGCTGGCTGACATCACCAGCTGACATCACTAAGTGACATCACTAGCTGATGTCACTGGTTGACATCACTGGCTGACATCACAAGCTGACGTCACTAGCTTCTGAGTTACTTCTGAGTTACTTCTGAGTTACCTCTGAGTTACCTCTGACTCACTTCTGAGTTATCGAGTTACCTAAAATGGTGAAGCTGGTTTCTTCTCCCAATTACCTCTGAGTTCCTCCACAATTGAGATTCCTCTTGAGTGAAGTTTAGTGAACCCCGAGTTACGTCTGACTTATCTCCCAGTTACTTCTGAGTTATCAGAGTTCCTTCATGGTTACCTCTGAGTTACTTCTGAGTTACCGAGTTGCCTGAAATGGTGAAGCTGTAGTCCCTTCTCCCAGTTACCACAGAGTTACCTGCGAGATATCTGAAATGGTGAAGCTGGTTCTCCCAGTTATCTCTGAGTTCCTTTTGAGTTCCTTCACAGTTACCTTTGCATAACTTCTGAGTAAATTCTGAGTTCCGTCACAGTTACTTCTGAGTTATTTTTGAGTTACCTCAGAGTTCCTTCACAGTTACCTCTGAGTTACTTCTGAGTTACCAAGTTGCCCGAAATGGTGAAGTTAGTCCCTTCTCCCAGTTACCTCCGAGGTGAGTTACCCGAAATGGTGAACCTGGTTCTCCCAGTTACCTCTGAGTTACGTACTTCTAAGTTCTTTCACAGTTACCTCTGAGTTAGGCCTACTTCTGAGCTATTTTTGAGTTACCTGTGAGTTCCTTCACAGTAACCTCTGAGTAACTTCTAAGTTACTTCAGGGTTCCTACACAGTTATCTCTTGAGTTATTTTTGAGTTACTTCTGAGTCACATTTGAGTTACTTTTGAATAGCCTCCGAGTTCCTCCACAGTTACTTCTGAGTTTCCTCTGAGTTTCCTTTGAGCTACCTCTGAGTTACTTCTGAGTTAACTCTGAGTTCCTTCACAGTTACCTCTGAGTTACTTCTGAGTTACCAAGTTACCTGAAATGGTGAAGCTGGTTCCTTCTCCCAGTTACCTCTGAGTTCCTTCAGAGTTCCTCCACAGTTGAGTTTCCTCTTGAGTTAACCCTGAGTTACGTCTGACTTAATTACCTCTGAGTTATCTCCCAGTTACTCCTGAGTTATCCGAGTTCCTGCACAATTACCTCTTGAGTTCCTCCACAGTTACCTTAGTGTTCTTCTGAGTTGCCTCGAGTTCCTTCACAGTAACAATATTGAAAAAAGGATAATAAATTATCTTTTTCGTTTCCGGATCAAGACTCGGTTGCTATTGCATGCACATGGATCAAATTTGGTACACACATAGCCTATATGGTCCAATTGTGCCTTTTGATGGTCTGATAGATGGGAATTCTATAGTTTTTGAAATATTGAGAAAAATTATTAAAAATTTTTTTTCATTTCTGGCCCAAAGCTTGGCCGCTATTGCATGTACATGGGATGCATTTTGATACAAATATCACCCAAATGATTTAGTTGTGCCTTTTGATCGTGTGATTCATGAATATTCTACTTTTGGAAATATCCTGAAAAAATATTAGAGATTATTATTTTTTGTTTCCAGGCCGAAAATTGGCCACTCTTGCATGTACCTCGATGAAATTTGATCCACGCATTGCCTGTATTGATATCATCTTTTTTGATGGTCTGATTGATAGTTATTTTTAACAATATTTATTTGAAATATTTAGAAAATCTTGACAATGCTTTTTGATGTGCATTTAACATGAATGATTGGAAAAACTTGGAAAAATATAACGGCACTATATTTTTAGGTTTCCAACCGACAGCTCCTAACCTATACTTCGTACATGCATGAAATGACCACTATATGTACTGCATACCTATATGCAATTTGGAAAACACACCAATTTTATGGTGTAATTGTAATATTCTAAAGGTGTTATTCGCTGAAGGTTTGCTGCTACACTGCCTATGCTTCATATGGAAAGAAGAAGTCTCACTTTCAAATGAACACAGAAACAATGATTTATGAAAACCACATGTGAAATTAATGAAGAGTCTCTGGGAAAATTGGTCTCCCAGTCTCTCTAGGAGAACAAATGGTTAAAAAATGCACTGGAAGGAATGCCTTATCCATTAGGCCACTTTAAAGAAAACCTTTTTGATTGCCAAAAAACTAACAATTAAATGATGCCATAAACAA
Source organism: Platynereis dumerilii (assembly GCA_026936325.1). Taxonomy (NCBI): domain Eukaryota; kingdom Metazoa; phylum Annelida; class Polychaeta; order Phyllodocida; family Nereididae; genus Platynereis; species Platynereis dumerilii. The sequence continues at coordinate 684,039 of JAPTHN010000016.1, forward strand.
GACCCATAAGAATAGATGTAAAGATGAATTTCCAAAACATTTCTAGTTCTTAGCAGTTTTTGACATGAATTTTGACAGTATTGAGATATTATTTGAATAAATATCTGTAAAAACTGAATAGTGAATACATTTACTTGATTTGAGGATTTGTTTTTATTGCATGAAAGCACTAATGCAACATCATATTTAAAATATTTTCAGTGGGCCCCGATAAAGTCAATATAAGGAATTCCAGATATTAAGAGTATTGGAAAAATGAATCTGCGTTTTGAGACTTTGGAGTTAGCTGATCAAATGCTCACAAAAAATATAATTATTGGATGATACAAAGTACATCACAACATCAAGTCTCAATCCGTGTCAAGCGACATGAACTACACATCCGTAATTTCACATTAAATATGCCTTTTTCCGAAAATCCTGGGGAGTTCGTGTTTTATATCCGAACTCGAGGTATGTGTCAGTCGACAAATGTTGCTTAAGAAGAGGCCTGCCGCCAACCAACTTCAGATGAGTTAATTTGTTGTCAATTTCTGATGTTTGCCACAGGGACCGGAACTTCTGAATCCACTAAAGCTGCAATAAAACAGGATTTATTAAGACTTAAAAGAAATTTTAAAGAATAATCATATAAATTAACAGAAAATAAGGATAAACCGTGCAATGGAAAATTAAGTGATCATTCTGCGCTTGAAAAAGAAATTCTCAAGACATTTATTTATTTATTTATTTATTTCATTTCACCTCCACAAGGGAGAAAAAGTACAAATAATACACATTGAAAATGAGATAATACACAAAAATAAAAATTATAATTGTGACAGTTTAAATAGCTGTTGTTAAAAGATGCACTAAAAAATGTTCGTCAGAATATGGTTTTACAAAATTTTCATGAAAAAGTAACATTTTTAAAGAATCAACATGACCATCAAATGAATTAGTGCTATTTCTTATAGGAGGATTTAATAATAAAGATATGACTGATTCACCCCTCATTAAAACTCTTGACAATAATGTACCTGGTAAAATTTCATTACATAATAGAAAACGTGACACATAATACAAAAGTAAATTTCTACATGGGCTCTCTACCTGCCCTATCCTGTGAAGCAGATTGGTACAATTTCTGTGAACTATATCACAAACTTTATTCAAGCCCATCGCTTGTAACAATTGTGTATTATAAGACCGTTTGCTAAGACCTAAACATTGCTTCATAAGTTTACCTTGAACAGAGTCCATTTTATCAATGTCATTTGAATTCAGATGAACACAATCTGAACCATAAACAAGAGAAGGTTGACATATATGTTTATACAAATGTGCTTTAACATCAGTTGATGCCCCTGGATACAACATACCTGCAGATGACAAACTATAAAATGATTTCCTGCACTTACTGAATCGATGGTTTACATGATCAGAACTTGTACCCGTTTTATTATACACACAGCCCAATATTTCAAGGGTGCTAACATTTTCAAGTTTACTGTCATTTGTCAACCATGAGGGTTCAACAACAAATGGATTATTTCCAATAATCAAACATTTTGACTTCTCCTTGTTATAATTAAACCTCCATCTCCTACTGTAATTCACACAAAGGTGTAACATATGTTGCAGTCCAGTGATAGAAGTACTCATAACAGTCACATCATCAGCATAAGCAAAGGAATTGTAAATCATGTTACCAATTCGCACACCAGTGTCTAGTGATGACAATTCCAGTAATAACCCATTTATGAATATGTTAAAAAGATATGGTGACAAAATACTCCCTTGTCTGGTACCTCTGTTTACAATAAATTTACTACTTAACTTACCATTCCATTTAACAACAGCATTCAAATTATTGTACCATTCATACAGAAATAACCACTTGTAAGCAGGAAGGACATCTATCAGTTTAACAAAAAGAGATTTGTGACAAACAGTATCAAAACATTTTTCTGCATCTAAACTAGCCACAAACAGGGGGCTTTGTTGTGATTTACAGTAACTTATAACATCAGTAAATAGGTTGCAAGCCATACTAGTACCTCTACCCTCTCGAAAACCAAACTGGGTGTCACACAGTTTTACACTTGGGACAATTAACAGCTCTACAATCTTGGTATGAACAGAACTTAGTGTAACTGGCCTATAGTGTTTTGTTATATTTGGATTTAATGTAGACTTCTTTAGTATTGGAATGATAATACCAGTGGTAAATACAGAAGGAACACAGCTTTTAGATAATACAATACTGTAAAGATTAGCCAAAAGTTCATACAGTTTCATGCATCTGCCATTCTTCAAGTGATCAGAGGTAATTCCATCTATTCTAGGAGACTTCCCTGTTGGTAGATTAACAATGATATCACTGATACTAGAACTTGTGATGTGCTGGTGTATAACTTCATTTCTGCACTTGGTCTTGTGGTGCTCAACTTTAGCCCAATCTGTCAATTGTTCCTCAGTTCTGTTGCCACTGTCTGACATGATACCCTGGTAGAATGTTGCAAAGTCATTAGGACTCAGGTCAGAATTCACTTTGCTCCTTCTTAGGTACTTGATTTCATTCCAGAATGATGACTTCTTTCTATCCCTTAATAAATTGTCCAATTTCCCGAGGTGTTGCTGTTGAGTGTTATTCACAGAGTGTCTTGAGAGCTTGCGAAACTGTTTTTTCACCCATTTATAAGTATCATAAACAACACCGTTTCTGGGTCTGCCACTCTCCACCCACAACCTCCACCAAAATCGCTTCCGGTCTCTCATTCTACTAAGGTCTGGATTCCAGTATGGTTTTGGTAGATGTTTCCGTTTCGGTGTACATCCTGCTTCTGTGGCTGCCACATGCATTACCCGATTGATAGTATGAAGCTGATCATCTACTGACTGTTGAATCATATCATCAGGAATGTTACTAGCCAAAAAGTCAATATGAGAAAGCTTTTCCTCCACGATTCTTGAATAGGCAGCAACTTTCAATTGATCATTCCATTTTGCTGGTATATATTGACAGCTGTAATCATTTTGGTTTTGACTGCTCCTTGGTATTGGAGAAATTGCGACTTTAGTCTCCAAGTATAAAGGTAAATGATCACTAACATTGTCTTCGTCATGTTCCAGAATGGAGCAAACAGATGTTCCATTTGAATGATCCACACTTGAACAATGGTCAATCCAGGTGAACTTCTGCGAAGTGTGACAAAAATAAGTATAGTTCATTTGCTGATCATTCTCAAAGTCTTGCACATTCATACCATTGTCACAAATAAATTCATATAATATCCGCGAGTGCTTATTATAGCCTGGTGTCTTGTACCATGTCTTATTCGACCGATCTCTCAAAGGTAGTTGAGCATTAAAGTCACCCATTATATACAATGGACAGGTAGCACCATATTGGTTTATAATGGACTGCAGTTCATCAAGCACCTCTATGTATAGATCTGTTTGGTTATGATCGTCAGAATAAAAAGGCATATACACATGCAGCACTATTTGTGCTGTACCTTTTGAATTGCAAACTTTCACACCCACAATCCGATCTGAATTAAGTGGTATCTCTTCATATGATAATCCAGCATAAGTTCGACAGATGAGAGCAATACCACCAAAAGGTCTTCCTGAGTAAGTGGGGTCAATGTCATTCATGGATGATTTTGCAAATACACTTAAATCTTTATGTAGCAAATTGTCTTTAATCATTGGTAACTCACCTGGTCTTAACCAGGTTTCACTTATACCAATGATATCACAGTCACAGAGAAGTTTAGAAATATATACATGCGATTGTTTGAATCCTTTAACATTAAAACCAATAGTCCGCAGGCGCTTGCTGTCCCCATCTTGATGCTCTCCAGCTATTGTTGTTAAATTCCCGATTTTCCCAGTTGGCGTTACGGTATCTTCCATTGTGAGACAGCACTCGTTGTGGACCGCCTCTGAAGGGGCGGTTGTTGTCACGAAAGGGATGATTCATCCGACGCTGGTAGAAAGGACGTACAGAGATTCCTTCGGGCCACTGATGTCGTTGCAGAACGAGATCCTTCATGTTCACAGGGATAGCTGCTTTGAATGATCGCCATGTAGCAGAACCATCTTTCCTTGTAACATCTTGAATATTAGCATTATCCACGCCTATGTGTTTAAGAACTTCATCCACATGGCTAATTGGGGTATTAATGTCAGCCCCAGTTATGAAAATATCAGTCAGGACTGTTTGCCTTGAGACATTATTTGGCTTCTTGGCGGCCCGCAGGCTCACTTTGTCATAACTGTTGGATGACCCATTGCGGATTGCATCACGGTAACTAGTTGAAACAGTCAAACCTGGGCCTGGTGATTCACTAACTGAGGGCACTCCTTGTGGACTGCCTTGATTTTGTGCTATTGTCTTGACTGCAGTGTCTTCTAAAATTTTGACTGCAGTGTCATCTTTCTGTTTTGCAAGATTTTTCTTTAATTTCCTCTCTTTCTTTTTCTTCTGTTCTCTTGGGATCTCAAAATCGTCACCTTCAGTGTCTGTAGATGATGAGGCAATACCACAGTTCCTGTCTTCAACATTGAGATGTGCTGGCTGGTTGTTGAACTCTCCGACTTTTTCTTTTAACTCCTTATTTTCTTTCTTGAGCGATATAACTTCATTCTCCAAGACAGACACTCTGCTTGATAGCTCCAACACACTTTCAAGCAACTCTTGCATTTGCGAAATGGACAGAGGGTCAATGTCTTGTTGACTGTCACTAATGCGATCCTTGATGAATATTTTCTCAGTATCTTTAGTCAAACTCTTATTCACAATGCTGAATCCAAGGTTGCACACATCTTTGGCTGAAGTGCGAACTACAATTCTCTGGGGAACTCTGTGATCTTTCAATTGAGGAAAAATATTAACAGCCTCCTCAATCAGGGCTTCCCGTATAGCATTAATCACTGACAGCTCCAAACAATTAAGAGTGTCTGAGACATCCTTCATGCCATAACTGAAGAGTCTGTCCTTGCTTTCTTTGAACTTTGTCACACAGTCACTGACATTCCAGGTTTTAATATCTTTGAGGATATTGTTTGTGCTCATGGTTGCTTCTGAACTTCAGCAATTGTGACCTCGCAGGAATTTGGTGATGTCACGATGTCCTGAACTGAAGGAGAGTCTACAAGAACTTGGTAACGTCACAATGTCCTGCTGAGGCTTGGTAACGTCACGATGTCCTGCTGCAGCTGGGTAACGTCACAATGTCATGCTGCAGCTATAAATAGCTCTCTGGTCCTGTCTAAAAATAGCCCAGCCAGCAATGGTAGCGTCACGACTGGCAAAACAAATCCTGCTCCAACAGTTGAATTTATAAATCCTCAAATCCAATGAAGAAATAAGTTGTCAATCGAATCCCTTAATTTCTTGCAGGTCCTGGTACATTCATGAACATTTCTGTCCAAAAATGAACACCTTTCACTCCTCAATGACACTAAAAATTCTGCATAAAAATTCCCAATATTTCAAACTGTACTACTGCATTCGACAGCGCCACCTTGCAATTACCGACATATTAAATAGGTCAATGCAAGCATTCACATTATATGAAACATTCTAACCAGAAAAGGTAATTTAGCGCTATTCTAATTAATAGGTCACCTTGCAATTACCGAAAAGGTAATTTAGCGCTATTCTAATTAATAGGTCACCTTGCAATTACCGACATATTAAATAGGTCAATGCAAGCATTCACATTATATGAAACATATTCTAACCAGAAAAGGTAATTTAGCGCTATTCTTGATGCTAGTAACACTTTTTGACATTTACACAAGAGCTTAGTAAAGTTCTGCAATATAAAGCTGCCATTATCATAATGATGTGTGCTACCTACAAACAACAACTTACCACGACGGCATTGGTCCAGAAGTTGTAACAAACACGGATATACATAATCAGGTTGAAACTCACATGCACATAACGCCCTATAATAGAATAAAAATCATATTACTAACTTCAGCTTCAGGTATTTTTTTTAAATAGACAAAAATATTTATTTGAAATATACAAGTATGTCAATACAGGAAATAAATTTTGGTATGTTAGGGATTATTGAGAATTTATGACTGGGGGGGGGGGGAGTTTTGTCAAAAGTTGCCGTTAAAATTGACACACAGAATTGCAGATTTTTATTAGTACCCCTTTTGGATCGATGCAGATTTTTTGTACCCCCCACCAGACATGCAAACATTGACAATTACACCTACAGATTTGCACACTGCTTTGCCTGCATAAGTGTGCCTGTATAATGAATTTTTTCTTATGTTGAATAATTCCCAATTTTAAAAATAATTTTAATATACAGCAATATCAATTTACAAAAAAATGGGAATTAAATACCCCACCCCCCAATTATTTTTCTGAACTATTGGTCCAAACTTGAAGGGTGACCATTAAATATCCAGAACAAGGGAGGGGGCTTGGAATTCTTTTTAAAGAAATAATTCATACTCAGTTTTGCTGAAATAAATAAATTCCTTTTGAAGAAATGTTATCTACTAGAACTGACCAAATGCACTTGAAATAAATAATTACTGCTGTACAACCATGAAATAACTAATTATTTATTTACAACTGAACCTGACATTCAGGTGTGGTATTAATCCAAGCCCCCCCCCCCCCCAAGATATTTTAAAAATATAGTCGCCCCCTAAACCTCAGGCTCAGTGACAGTGAAGCTGACATTTTGACAGTTTTTGACTCTCAACAAATTCTCACAGTATTTACGAACTGCAGGATGCCAGCAACTTTTGGTTCTGCAATAGTCAGTAACATGATTAACCAAGAGCTGAATTGCCTGTATAAACACAGGAATATCAAAATTCGAGCTTATAAATGTCAAGGAACGAAGTGCAATTGACAGGCCTGACAACATTGTCAAACAACAGCTTTATTCCAGCCAATCTTGGCCTAGAAAACGATCGTTATTGGACAGGATGTTGCCCGAAAACAAGACAAACATGTCAGAAACATTGTTAGCCTGCAAAAAAAGGCGATTTGTCTACCTGGTCATTGAACAAAATCCAACACAGCACTGTCAGCAGACAATAATCCACATTGAGCGATAATAACAGAATTAAGATGCTCACCCTCCGCTGGCCAGCGCTGGAATGACGTCATAAACTTTTTGTTGACGGTGGCGCCGCCAATCTGTTCAAACCTCCTCTGGTCAAAGATATGACGTTAGCATGCGACGTTGTGGCGACATTTTACAACATTGTGAGGCAATGTCAGGAGTTCGACATTATCTTGCGACGTTGTTGCAATGTTGTAAAAAAATCCCGACAACTTGTTCACGTTGGGGCGACATAATCTCCATACATATCTACGTGACCAACAGACCAACCCTCCACCAATAAGGAACGTCGGGGTTTAAGTCGTGTGCCCACTGGGAAGACACCTCCAATTGGATAAGACACACTTAATCCTGTTGCACAGACAACTAATAATTCTAAAATTCCTCTCATCCTCACTTACCACCCTACAAGTATTAAAATTTCTAAAATTGTCAAACGAAACTTACGCATCCTCTCCAATGATTCAGATGTCAGTCAGCTATTTAAGGTAGATTGTATGAGTTACTGTGCTCCCACGCCATTAGAATAATACACAAAAAATAATAAATCATTCCTTTTGTGGTGTATAAGATTATATTTTTCCTATTTAAGGACAACGTTCTTACAGCTTACAAAAATCCAGACAATCTTAGCAAATCCCTCGTTAGGAGTAAGCTTAAAACTCATGTTCTTCCTGATTCTTTTAGGTGTAGTCGGTCAAGGTGCAACACTTGTCAGTACATAGCCAACATCAACATAGTAAAGGGACCATTTTCTGAGTTCCATGTCAAACAACGCTTCAATTGTGAATCAAAAGGGGTCATTTACTATATTAATTGTATGAAATGCAATTCCCAATATATCGTTGAGACAGGTCGCCCCCTTTCGGATCGTGTAATGGAACACATCAGCGACATCCGAAATGTTAAGACTAGCAAGCAAGTGGTCTGTTGCTTTAATAGTAATAACCATAGTCTAGCTGACTTTGCAGTTTGTGGATTGCTTAATGTGAAAGATGTAGAACTTCGAAGAAATAAGGAAGCAAATATTATCCAGACCTTGGGTACGCTAGTTCCCAATGGTATGAATCGGGAAGGTGATTCTCAATATAAAAATTAACCTCCATGTATAGTTTTCTTCAATTCTCATTAGATTTTTAACCGGCCTAACAGTGGAGGCCGGTTAATACAGGAGCTGTAAATGGATCAGGTGAAACCATAAACAGTAGGCATAAACTGCAACCACAAGCTTGCAACCACAAACCAGATGTAAACCACGTTTGGCGATGACAGACAAGGTTTTTCCCCATTGTGACCTTAATATTTCACTTACAGTTATGAAATTTGGTGCAGGTATGGGACTCTGGGTATGGATTGGGAACATGTCAAGAAACCCAAGATGGCTGCTGTTTTGTGGCGGCCATTTTGGCAGCCATCTTTCTTCATTCTTGAACTGCCCATTGTAACCAAAATATTTCACTTACAGTTATGAAATTTGGTACAGGTATGGGACTCTGGGTATGGATTGGGAACATGTCGAGAAACCCTAGATGGCTGCCGTTTTGTGGCGGCCATTTTGGCAGCCATCTTTCTTCATTCTTGAACTGCCCATTGTGACCTTAATATTTCACTTGCTGTTATGAAATTTGGTAGAGGTATGGGCCTCTGGGTATGGATTGGGAACATGTCGAGAAATCCAAGATGGCTGCCATTTTGTGGCGGCCATTTTGGCAGCCATCTTTCTTCATTCTTGAACTGCCCATTGTGACCTTAATATTTCACTTACAGTTATGAAATTTGGTACAGGTATGGGCCTCTGGGTATGGATTGGGAACGTGTCGATAAATCCAAGATGGCGGCCATTTTGTGGTGGCCATTTTGGCAGCCATCTTTCCTCATTCTTGAACTGCCCATTGTGACCATAATTATTCACTTACAGTTATGAAATTTGGTACAGGTATGGTACTCTGGGTATATGTCGAGAAATCCAAGATGGCGGCCATTTTGTGGCGGCCATTTTGGCAGCCATATTTCTTCATTCTTGAACTGCCCATTGTGACCATTATATTTCACTTACAGTTATGAAATTTGTTACAAGTATGGAACTCTGGGTATGGATTGGGAACATGTCGAGAAATCAAAGATGGTGGCCATTTTGTGGTGGCCATTTTGGCAGCTATCTTTTTTCATTATTGAACTGCTCATAGTGACCTCAATATTTCGCTTAGAGATATGAAATTTGGTACAGGTATGGGGCTGGCATCAGACGGGAACATGTTGAGAAATCCAAGATGGCAGCCACTTTGTGGTAGCCATTTTGGCAGCCATCTTTCTTCATTCTTGAACTGACCATTGTGACCTTAATATTTCACTTACAGTTATGAAATTTGGTACAGGTATTGGCCTGTGGGTATGGATGAGTAACATGTTGAGAAATCCAAGATGGTGGCCATTTTGACAGCCATCTTCCTTTTTTTTAGAAATCTGTTCAAACTGCATTGATTCTATACTAATAGTCTAGCATCTTCCAATTAACTATTTCTCCTATATAATCTTCCAATATCAGTTGCTCAGTGGTTTATGCAATGGCACCTACAATTTCATTGCGCTAGGTCGGTTTTGAATCCGCGGATTCTTGTATATTTCTGTATCAGTTCTTATATCCGTTATTATCGATGTTATATATTATCTATAATGTTGTTAGGTTATTATCGTGATGTCACATTTATGCTCCCATCGTGACGTCATCTCTTTTGTATCTATCGTTAGATTTATATTGTCGTGACATCACATGACGTCATCTGTTTTGTATCTATTTTTAGATTTGTATTGTCGTGACGTCACATGATTTACTTATGACATCATCCCTTAGTTATATGACGTCAACATTGTTGTTTATTTGTTTCCTTGTGAATTTTCATTAATATTTCACTGAAGAAGGCTTTGATGGCCGAAAATTTTGAAAAATATAATCTTATACACCACAAAACTAATGATTTATTATTTTTTATGTATTATTCTACTGGTGTGGGAGCACAGTAACTCATACAATCCACCTCCAATTGGATGACATTCTTGATTACAGTCCACACTTACAATGTATAACTTTCCCTTTGCCTATGACTGGTGGTCCGATTTTACGGCCTTATGGCCCGCATTTTACGGCCGTATGATCCGCATTTTACGCCCTCCCAGGGCGAAATTGAAATATTTTAGTCGATCTTCAGGGTCCTAATTTCAGAAAACGAAGGAATTTGTGAGCAAGAATACTCAGGTTGACAAGCGAAGACAGCATTGTGAGTACCCGCATATAATGCTGAATTAGATAAAAGGCCAATGCCGACAGTTTGGAATGGTTTTTAAAATTTGCCCAAGAAAACCCAAAAACAGAACCAAAGTTTAATCCTCAAAAATCAGCATTTTGACAATCAGGGGAAAACAAACAGAGTTGTCACTGGGCCACCTCTGAATTACAGTTATACATATAGAGAATGAAATGTGTTATATATTCAATTCAGAGCTGTAGTTTATATTGATAAAGAAAAACTCCATGGCACAATTTGAAAGAAATTTGTAAACAGAAAAATTATAGAAAAATAATTTTCAGTTGAAAAAAATTTTTAAGAGAAAAGATAGAATAATATATACGTAATTAATCAAGGCAGTGGTAAAATTTAAAATAATAAAGAGAAATGTCAACATAAAAATTGACAGAAATTTAAAAAAAAAAAAATTTTTGATTTTGATGACACTTAAAGTAACTAGTATATATACTATACATACTGGTTGGAATCTTGGATGGAAGCAAGGTGTCATACGGGTATTTGACCTTTGAATTTCTTCTCAAAATCATCTTGTTGCAAAATTGCAATTGTTGCTGAAATCTTGCAAATATATTCTTTGGTTTTCTTTCAATGAAAAGAGGTCCTTCGGAGTTCAACAGGGTTTCCTGAAAAATTAATTGTTGCCTATTGAAGTTCACATACGAGGGACGTTCAGAAAGTTCACGGCTTTTTTTTATATGGACACTTATTTTCAATCTACAACTATGAATTTTTTACAGAATAAAATTCAGCAGTTTTGGAATAGATTTCCAAAATTTTGGACAATTTGGTCGTTTTTAAGTCATTCTGTGGTTGCCATGGAAACAGAAAGTTTGGCTAGGTGGAGCAGGTAGTACGGAGATCAAGAAAATCAATGAATTGCGGCTGAGAGAGACCTCACTCTGCCACTTGTATTAGTAAGATTGACGATAATTAACACAAAAAATATAACATTACCTTCTAAAAATACTAGCAAGTACTACAAAAGCATTAATTCATAAACCTGACGCGTTAAAATAAATGTTCCTTGAAGCCCTCCAGGCAAAGTTTTTGTGAAAGCATTTCGGTCATCCAAAGCCTTTTCTCCTCCAGTGCCTGAAACTATTGCCCCTAGTGATTAAAGTAATGTAAAACCAGGTCTTATGTAAAGCTATATGTAAAAGGAAAAACTGGGAAGGATAATGCTGTCCCTTTAGGTCTTTTGCTCATACCAGTGAATTCATGCTTTGACATAAGTCCTGATGTAGTTAAGGACTCACATTCTGGCGCCTGAATCGCTCTTGCCAAATCGGGCATGCAGGACTGCTTTTCCACATTGGTTCGCTGTAAGAATACAAACATTTGGTATGCTTGAAAGTATATTTAGAAGCTAATATTATATTTCGTGTGTTAATTATTGTCAATCTTACTAATACAAGTGGCAGAGTGAGGTCTCTCTCAGCCGCAATTCATTGATTTTCTTGATCTCCGTACTACCTGCTCCACCTAGCCAAACTTTCTGTTTCCATGGCAACCACAGAAAGACTTAAGAATGACCAAATTGTCCAAAATTTTTTAGAAATCTATTCAAAAACTGCTGAATTTTATACTGTAAAAAATTCATTATTCTAGAAAATAAGTGTCCATATAAAAAAAAGCCGTGAACTTTCTGAACGCCCCTCGTATAAGTCACATCACCTTTTATATATTAAATAAAATCTATGGACCGCAAAGGGCTTTGAAGCAGCATGGGCCTACGGTACAGCAGTGTTCGAGGTCTCGAGGCTGGCCTCGTGGCCATATTTTGATAGCCTCAGCCTCGGTCTCAGAGGCTTATGCCTCGGTCTCGGATATCCCAGACTCAACTTCAACACTGCTCTACAGTGCCGCCTGTAAGTCAGTGTGTATTGGATGAAATCCTGGCGGATGCAGCATTTCACATGGCGCCGCGTCCCGAAATAAGCATGGACTGAGGAGGATTCCAATGATTTTTGATGGAGGACCTTGTTTTCATTACATCCAATTGGGTTTAGCCTGATTAACTGAGACTTATGAGTAAGTTATGACTGCACTCACTTGTTGAGCTTTCTTCATTGCCTTGATTTCAGCCAGCACCTGAGCATACGCCTCCACATCTTGGTCTGGTAGAGTAGCCACAATGTCCTTCTTTCTGCTGACCCCTCTCAATGTGGGAGGAGGCTGCCTCATAGATGCAGGAACCAGTGGCTCGAATCCAAACATATCCATTGCTTCACTGGCTGTTACAAAGAAATGCAAATCACTAAATAAACATCAGTGACATATAATTTTTTTTCTTGTGATAATTCTCATTCAAGTCCCACAGAAATGTCAGAGCATGAAACAGTCCCCGAGACCATTTTTTCCATTTCATGATGTGCAGGACCTTGTGAACATGGAGAAGGAAGATAGCTCAATTAAACGCTTCGTATTATATTGTAATGTTACAAGCTACATCGGCCTACTGTAAGTTCAATGACTAGTGTTTAATTTTGGTTTACAGTAGACTCACTACAAGTGCTTACACAAATGCAGTGGAATGTTCCTTGTGAGGTCACTACCATTTATTCTTGCCATGTTATTCTGTAGTTATAAGTAGTTAGTGAGCACAGTGCTCTTGAAGAAACATTGGGGTTTAAAAAATGAACAGAAAACGGGACCTATACCACCTGAAACTACACGATCAAACGATAATTTTGAGACAAAAACGAAAAAAATCTGTTGGGAATATTTAATGGAGGTGTTTACACACCGCCATTTACGTAATTGGTAAGAAAGGGGGGTAATAGTCCGGGCAACTGGTGGAATGACCCACCACAAATTGCAATAGTTTTGTGTCATAAACCATTTGAAAGCTTACACCTTCTACAACATGTCAAAAGTTTACCTAAATATATATTTAGTGGAAGACCCTTTTTCGGATGCTGGAACATTTTCGGGCAGTGCGGAAAGAGGCTTCGGGGAAATGTGACGAAAAATACAGAATAAATTTCAAATATCCAAGGAAAACGATTCAGATTCCATTTAAAAGTAAAGATCTGTTTTAAAATATGTGCTGCATAATATATTGAGTGATCTGTAATATTATTTAGAATAAATTAAGCAGTAAATATCATGCTGTACTGCTGTCGCTGCCACAAACCCGGAAAAATTCATGCCTTCACTTTCATCAAGATGTGCCAAGCCTTTTCTTCTGAAATTCACACATTTGCAGTCAAATGCCTTGTGGGTCAGGTCATATCTTCGAATAATCCCTTTTTTGGTGGGGATGGGATGTATAGTGGATCACTTCTTTGTGAAGTACCTCATTTCTATCACTTCCGTCGACAAGCAGCACAGCTGCACTTGACCAACTCAAGCAATAGAAATATGAGAACTAACTGAATATGCACAGAATGAAGACAGGGACAACTGTCTTTTGCTAGTAGCCATAGGCCCTTGACGAACAGTTTTGTAAAATTGACATAAAAAAGGTGTGGATCCTGAAGGCATGTGAGAAAAAAGACAATTACGAAAATCCAAAGAACATTCTCACTTATTTGAAGAGACGAGGAAGTCCATTGCACACTGTTTTTGGTCAAGGGCTATGCATGTACATTTAACTATAAAGATAACTGTTTTGTTCATACACTATAGTTGTCCTGATTTGCATCAAATTTTTCATGGAAGGGATGATCCTGCACCTCTTCCTTTGAAAAATTATGATGAAAAAAACAGTTGTTTCACCTTACGAAAAAAAAACAGTTGTTTCACCTTACGAAAAAGGTTTGCAGTTAAAATAACAGGCCTGAATTTGTTCTTTCATTGTGGTTGTCCCCTCTCTTTCAAATCTCTTGCATCAGACCCTGATGATGCCTGCCTTTGATGATGGTCAGAGAGTTTAATGAAATTGACCTGGTTTTGAAGAGATATTATTTGTGGCATGTGGATTTCATCCTGGCAGGATAGCCAATGTAATTAGATGAAGGCACTCTAATGACTCTATATTAGAGATCTCTTGCTGTAGATCTGTGCACATTAATATTTGCATTGTGAACTTGTACAGAGGATGCCACATCCATAAAATCTTTTATCAAGCCCAGGAACCATTTGAATGCAGACCCAAAAGTTGTCTGAAATTGGCTAATCAACAAAGTGTAAAAGGTGCTTGATGGCACTATGGTAAATCCTTCATTATGCATATTGTGAGCTACAGACATACGGCTATATATATAAGTAACTCCTAATGTAGTTGAGGCCAGGAGAGAGGCATGAGTCCCCAAGACCCGAGACCAAGGCAGAGGCCATCAAACTTTTGAGCACTATGAAAAGTTAATGGTTCCAATTCGGCCTTTGCAACACCTTGCAGCGTTTTTTTTGTTTGGTAAACTAACTGGTTCCTGTCAGAATACCCCTCTGTGATTGGTCAATAGACAGGAAGTACGGCTTTTTGCTGTGTTACCGATGTTGGTCACGATTCTCACTACTACCAAAAAATCAGAAAAAAAATTAGAAATATTTTGATACCAGCCACTACCATGACCAATTTCGGTAACAGAAAGTACTATTATCACCCATTTGTTTTCTTAGTGTCGAGGCCTCCAATACTGGCCCAAAGACAGCTGAGACCAAAGCAAGGCCAAGGAATTGGGCATCCTCGACAGAGACCAAGGCCGAGGCATCAAAATAATTATGGCTCGAGACCTCCAACACTGACTCCTATGCAATATTACAGTCCTGGACATAAGTTTTGTCGCATCCAAATGCTATTAACAAAACTGTTAATAACTGGCTTGTGATAGACTGATTTTGACAAGAAATAGCTTAAATGAAAGCCACAGCCTTCTACAACTTGCTTATATCGCAAAAATAAAGTTTCATCCCAGTCTGAATATTCTAGAAATTAATAATAAGAGACTGTCACAAATGTGCTTGGACAAAAGTCTTGTCGCATTGACAACTTAATGCTGAAAAATGTGTTTTAATGAATAGTGAAATTGCAAAAAGGATGCAAAAATGTAGGAGAATTTAGTCATGGTGTAACTGGATTAATATATCACTTTGCATGAATTCCTGATCTTTGAAGACAATATCCACAGGGATTGGGTAAAATATCAACATTCCATGAGTAAAAATCATCAAGGATGGCAGATAATGCAGACAAATATCATCAAAAGTTCCTCAATATCCTTCAGAATGATCTTCCCGACCTCCTGTCTCGTTTTGGTGGGCATTTGATCAGAGTACACAGTTTCAGGTGCGGGGCAGATGCCAAGGGAGCTTCATAATTGGTCAAAAAATTAACGTAGGGATCAAATTTGCACTCATGTATTCCAATGATAATTATTTTGGACCTGCATTTGATAATGATTGTGATCAGGAACATTTATATGCACTTTGTTAGAGATGAATCGGGTTTTTGTACTTTTGGCACATGGGTTGTACCTCTTGGTGACACAGGCCGAGCTGCACAATGATAAATTTTTCA
The DNA here is from genome assembly GCA_026936325.1 of Platynereis dumerilii. Classification (NCBI taxonomy): domain Eukaryota; kingdom Metazoa; phylum Annelida; class Polychaeta; order Phyllodocida; family Nereididae; genus Platynereis; species Platynereis dumerilii. The sequence goes on from JAPTHN010000016.1 coordinate 699,902, forward strand.
ATTGTTTATCCAAAACAACCTTATAACTGCACAAAAGTTGCACCAATAACACAAATGATCTGTTAAAGCTTACATGAATGTAATTTATCCAGACTTGACTGAAATTGACCATGATAATGAAGAACAAAAATACAGTCCCGGAGCAACAAATTGATCGAGATGGCAGTTGGACAATATTATTAATATTAACTTTAGACAAGAACAAATTTTAGGCCTAAATTATTGTAAACTACTGCTATGGTAAGACTTTAAAGCCAAACGGCATAGTTTGTACAAATTCAGCCTTCACTTTTATTTTTTCTTGTCAACGTGGCATGTTCCATTATACCTGCTCTGCCACCAGGAATGCAATAATCTGAATTTTCATGATCCCATGTCCTCCGAAATAAGTTAGAAGGCAGGGAAGACAGTTCCAAAGAATATTTATGAATAAAAGAAAGCATTGGTCTGTAATATCTATCACTTTTGATGATTATTATTGATAATGAGTCGATAATTCACATGAGTCCACATGATACCCCATGGATATTGTTCTACAAGATCATTGAGTAGACCAAAGTGAGTTTTATTTATTCTCCTGCATCATGACTAAATGCTATGATAATTTTTCATCATATTAGCAGTTTCACAATTAATTTGGACAATTATTTAGCATAACATCTTGCATGCGACAGGACTTTTGTCCAGGCACATATTGTACACACTGTCAATATTAATTTCTACGATACTCAGATTGAGACAAAACTTTATTTTCACAATATAAAGATGTTGTAGAAGATCTAGGCTTTCATTTGAGCCATGACTCATTAAAATCTGTTAAGTACAAGTCAAATTATTGACAATTGTGTCTGTCACATGTGTTAGCGACCGAACTTATGTCCAGGACTGTAGAGGATAGTGGCAAAGAATTTGGGATCACAGGATGGCTTCAGCACTTCTTCAAAAACATCAACAAATGTTGCTAGGGAAGCCAGAGTCCCAATGTACGCAGGAGATCCAGACAGCAACGAAATGACAGGGATATATATACAGTGCTCCCTCGATTTTATGCCCCCCTTTATAACGCCACCCCCTCTTACCGCCATATTTTTGGCCAGAACAGATTTCTCTCCATGCTAATTCCCCCTTTATAATGCCCCCACCTACCGCCATCCGCCATAGGGGTTTCAGGAACAAAAGGTCAAATTCCCCCTTATAATGCCATGACTTCTGAGAAATCAGCCAACCATGCAGGCAATCGTCCACACAATCTTGAGTGAGCCAGAGGTGTAATCACTCATGCATGCAAGGCCTAACTCCTGCTGATTATCAAAGTGCAATCAATGCTGGTCTAAGACAATGGAGGCATTTATCTTGCTTTTAACATGTATGATAGATCTATCTAAAACTTTAACAATCCACATGCACTGTTGTTCATGGCAATTAAAGTAAAACCATTTAAATTAACCATGCCTATATCTGGCTCATAAAGATATGGGATTTAATAGAGTTTAAAATGCCAGTGTGAATAGTATTTATAACTGTTCCCCAGTGTGCATGTGTACTGTGTATGAAGTAATATGTTTTTATGCATAATTATTACCTCTTTATTTACTCTGAATAACGCCAATTTGCATTGTGGACCAAAGGTGGTGGTATATCGAGGGAGCACTGTATATATATATATAAGACTTCTCATCCGAAGCAGCTCTGCTGTGTTTACCAACTTCTCAGTAAGTTTTGGTCTTGCAAATTATGGAAATAATGTAATTTACAAAGATTTTGGCTTGCATTGACTGCTTTGAAAATCAGGGGACAACTGCAAAATCGCCACATACACTCCCTCATCACAGGCCAACTGTAGACTTTCGGAATTCCATCTTTTAACATCGCAACAAGTCAGAGACATCGTACAATCCCTGTCAACAAAATCCTGTGAAATAGACGTCATGCCAACAGCGCTGCTGAAGAAAATTCTTCCAGGGGTGCTTCATGTGATAACACACATCATCAATCTTTCCCTGCAGCATGGAGTGTTTGCCCAAAATTGGAAAACATCAGTCATTAGACCACTGTTGAAAAAACAAGGGCTTGAACTGTTGACATCAAATTACCGCCCAGTTAGCAATTTACCATTCCTCTCCAAAGTCCTTGAAAAGGCAGCTCTGCAGCAGTTCATGGCGTATTCAGACTCCAACTGTCTGATGCCCGACTATCAGTCAGCTTACCGCAAGCATTTCAGTTGCGAGACAGCACTTGTGAAAATTATGGATGACTTGTTGTGGTCCATGGAGAAGCAACAAGTGCTTGCACTGATGGCCATTGACATCAGTGCAGCTTTTGATACTGTAGACCACGATGTTTTATTGTCTGTTTTTAATGTCAACTTTGGAACTGAAGACAAAGTTCTGCAGTGGTTCGATTCATATTTGAGACCTCGCAGCTGTAAAGTGAATGTTCGAACAGCATATTTCAGTGTCAGGGACTTGCCATTCTCCGTGCCGCAGGGATCTTGTGCAGGACCTGTCCTCTATTTGGCGTACGCCAGTACCATGCAAGAAGCTGTACCAAAGGAGGTTCAGATACACGGATATTCAGACGACCATGCACTTTTAAAAAGTCTCATTTAGTTCGAGGCACCGATTACAGGAAGAGAATGCCATCGATTGTTTACAACAGAGCGGTGTGTCAGTGAAAGATTGGATGGCCAAAAATCGTCTGAAAATGAACTCCTCAAAAACAGAGTTTATTCTTTTTGGTTCCTCCCAGCACCTTGGAGGAGTGTATAATTTCTTTCTGCAGTTCTGCAGTTCTGCAGTTCTGCAGAAAAAAACCGCAGAATTCTGCAGTTTCCATAAAAAGTGCAGAATTCTGCAGTTCTGCAAAAAAACTGAAGAATTCTGCAGTTTCCAAAGGAATTGCAGAATTCTGCAAAAAAAGTGCAGAATTCTGCAGTTCTGCAAAAAAACTGCAGAATTCTGCAGTTTCCAAAGGAATTGCAGAATTCTGCAAAAAAATTGCAGAATTCTGCAGTTCTGCAAAAAAAGTGCAGAATTCTGCAGTTTTCAAAAGAAGTGAAGAATTCTGCAGTTCTGCAAAAAAATTGCAGAATTCTGCAGTTCTGCAAAAAAGCAGTACATTTAAATTTCTTCCTCCACCTGCATATTCTGAAAAAATTCTGCAGTTTGGGAGTGAAATTGCAGAATTCTGCAATTCTGCAATAAATTCTGCAGATTGGGAGTGAAATTGAAGAATTCTGCAATTCTGCAATAAATTCTGCAGTTTGGCAGCTCCATGCAGTATTTTTTGTAAACCTCTGGTATTTAATCCAGCTTATCGATTGCAATGCATCTGCTAATTTCTGACTTCTTCGACAAGGGTCTTGCCACTACCCAGGAAACGTTGGTTGGGGGGGGGGGGGAGGAGTAGCTGTTCGGGGGTCGGGTGGGAGGTCTAGGGTTTTGATGCTCGTCTGTCCCTGCAGCCTCTCTGAAAAGTTTCTGCAGCAGAATCTGTAGTTCTGTAGGAATTCTGCAGCCTGGGAGGTTTTATGCACTTCTGCAGGTAGGAAGCTGCATATTCTGCAGTTTCAAATAAACCTGCAGAATTCTGCAATTCTGCAATAAATTCTGCAGTTTGGGAGGAAGCTGCAGAATTCTGCAATTCTGCAATAAATTCTGCAGTTTGGGAGTGAAATTGCAGAATTCTGCAATTCTGCAATAAATTCGGCAGTTTGGCAGGAAACTGCAGAATTCTGCAATAAATTCTGCAGTTTGGCAGGAAACTGCAGAATTCTGCAATTCTGCAATAAATTCGGCAGTTTGGCAGGAAACTGCAGAATTCTGCAATTCTGCAATAAATTCAGCAGTTTGGCAGGAAACTGCAGAATTCTGCAATAAATTCTGCAGAACAAATTTATTGCAGAATTCATGCAGTATTTGTGAACCTCTGGTACAAGGGACTTGTCATTACCCAGGAAACGTTGGTTGGGGGGGGGGTAGCAGTCCTGGGGTCGAGTTTGGGGGGCTGCTTCAAAATAAACCTCTATGCATGCCTCTATGGACGTTTTGACACTCTGCTCGGCCAATTCTCAACCAAATTTCACTCTGAAAAAAGTGGTGGATACCCTGCAACCAGGTTTATTTACTACAGTCGTCAGTCTTTGTCTGTCGTTGTTTCTTTTTGCCGTACGGCACTTTTTTCGGCGATCGGTAAACTGGCAAAAATGTCATTTTACAAACTGCTGCATCAAAATAAACCTCTAGGTCATTTTGCCACTCTGCTCGGCTAATTCTCAACCAAATTTCACTCTGAAAAAAGTGGTGGATACCCTGCAACCAGGTCTATTTACTACAGTTGTCAGTCTTTGTCTGTCGTTGTTTCTTTTTGCCGTACGGCACTTTTTTCGGCGATCGGTAAGCTCGCAAAAATGTCATTTTACAAACTGCTGCATCAAAATAAACCTCTAGGACATTTTGCCACTCTGCTCGGCTAATTCTCAACCAAATTTCACTCTGAAAAAAGTGGTTGATACCCTGCAACCAGGTCTATTTACTACAGTTGTCAGTCTTTGTCCGTCATTGTTTCTTTTTGCCGTACGGCACTTTTTTCGGCAATCGGTCAGCTCGCAAAATGCATTTTTTCGAGCTGACCGATCGCCGAAAAACGTGTCGTACGGAAAAAATAAACAACAACAGACAAACACTGTCAACTTCAGTCAATAGACCTGGTTGCAGGGTACCCGCAACTTTTTTCAGAGTGAAATTTGATGCAGAATTGGCCGAGCAGAGTGGTAGAACGATGACTAATCCACAAGAAAACAAAACATGCAAGTGCTGCTCCCCACAAGAGTGGCGACCTGGGAGAATGGACAGCAAAGAAGAAGAAGAAGAAGAAGTCCATAGCAGTTCACTTTGAACGAGCATCAAAACCCCAGACCTCCCACCCGACCCCCAAACCGCTACTCCTCCCCCCCCCCCCACAACCAACGTTTCCTGGGTAGTGGCAAGACCCTTGTTGAAGAGGTCTGAACTTAGCAGATGCATTGCAAATGATAAGCTGGATTAAATACCAGAGGTTCACAAATACTGCATGGAGCTGCAGAACTGCAGAATTTATAGCAGAATTGCAGAATTCGAAGTTTCCTGCCAAACTGCAGAATTTATTGCAGAATTGCAGAATTCTGCAATTTCACTCCCAAACTGCAGAATTTATTGCAGAATTGCAGAATTCTGCAATTTCCTTCCAAACTGCAGAATTTATTGCAGAATTGCAGAATTCTGCAGTTTCACTCCCAAACTGCAGAATTTATTGCAGAATTGCAGAATTCTGCAATTTCCGTCCAAACTGCAGAATTCATTGCAGAATTGCAGAATTGCAGGAAGAAATTTAAATGTACTGGCACCTTGAGAAGTGTTACACGAAAAGTCTGAATGTGTGTGGAGAAGAAGTGCAATTATCTGAAGAGATAAAAAACCTTAAGCATCACCATCAACTGAGATGACGCACTTCCATGTGGAATCTCCAAAGAATCAAGCTTGTTAGACATGCTCTAACTAAGGATGCGTGTGAGACTTTAGTTTTGGGAACAGTTATGGCACATTTGGACTATGCAAATGCACTTTTCATCGGCCTCCCTAAATGTGACATCATGAAACTGCAGAGAGTCCAAAATATTGCTGCCAAACTAGTCTTACGAACATCAGATGACTCCATCACTTGCTTAAAGACTCTCCATTGGTTGCCCATACACCTCAGGATCAAACACAAAGTATTGACTCTGCTCTTCAAATCCCTAAATGGTGAATCTCCATTAGGGTGGTTCGAAAAACAACAATTTTACCGAAGAGGGCAAGACACCCCCTCATTTTGTTCCATTTGCCAAGTGATACACCCATGCAAAATTTTGGACTCCTAAGTTAAATAGAAGTGGGTGCTCACAGAGCCTGAAGTTTTAGCCAAAACAGCAAAAAATTGTTAATTCGCGAATCCGCGGTTTGGCCACATGGGGGCAGTCACACTATAGGCACGGCTGGCAAAGGTTTTTCTTCTGGTTGATGGCACTACCAGTCTTTGATAGATAGTCTCTGACCTCAGTCATGCTCTGTGTACTGGATGAAGCGACACCAAATCTCTCACGTACGATGGAGATTAGGGTGGTTCGCAAAACCAACAATTTCACCAAAGAGGGCAAGACACCCTCTCATTTTGTTCCATTTGCCAAATGATACACCCATGCAAAATTTTGGACTTTTAAGTTAAATAGAACTGGGTGCTCACGGAGCCTGAACTTTTAGCCAAAACAGCAAAAAATTGTTAATTCGCGAATCCGCGGTTTCGCATAACTTTGTCAATTTTAAAGCTACAAAGTTCTTACTACCATTTTTGGAATGGCCACAAAAAGACCTTTCATTTGAATGGTTACATGATGGGTCTGCAAGGATATTGAGTGATCAATGTTTTCTTAAATTTTGTTTTACCAGAAATGAAAGTTTTCGAATTTCATAAATTGCTATAATCATTATTTTAGTGCTTAAATTGGTTTTGATAAGACATCTTGCATATATACTAGATATAATTTATACCTAACTTCTTCATTGTATGATACTTCAGTTGCTGGGGATTGTGGGAAGATTTTTTAACAGAATGAAGTCAGAATCGTTAATAAGGGGGATTCATTATTCCATATTTTCGCAACAGCTTCACTGATTCAGTAGCAGAAACCTCATACACTCATTTGGGTTTAATATTAATGCTCAGGATCATTATTTCTAAAATAAATGCCATTGAGATACATGATCTGGTTAATAATAGTATGATTTAATGTTATTGTACTAATACTGCTAGGCATCGTGAGTATTGAAAACAAAATTGTGCAAGGAGCTTAACATTTGAACTTACATACTTTGATGATGTTACAATGTGAATTGATCAATACAAAATTTGTGTATGTGATTGACCTAAATATGTGGGCTTGTCTGAGACTTAATAAAAAATAAAGAACTGTATGGTCACATCCTTCATACATAATTATCTACAATAGCAGGGTAGAGAATTTTAGATCTTTCAACTTCAATAACAGTTAATGATTGTCACTTATAAGTGTTTTATGGTTCATAATTTCCAGTGATTTCAAGACAGACCTTATCAGGAATAATTGAATATTGATAGGCCTGATCATTGGCATTGTTTTGTATTTTGAGCACATTCACATGTTATACTCCAACATTCCCACAGGTTCCAGGGAAACACCCAGAAGTGACAACAATCTACCAAGCGACATTCATCAAATCTATTGCATTTTTTACTCTGCATCTAATTTCAGTTAATTCAACTGCAAAATTATTTTGTTGTATTGTCTCTATCATGACGAATTTTATGACATCACCAAAGTGTACATTATAAAATGTTGCACTCATTGGGATTAAACATAATTTCATTTTTACATACTCAAGTATTAAGACATCACATCAAGGAAAACGTTATGCTCGCTGCTCAGTATCATTAACATGAGAATGAATCTAGAAATAGATATATCTTTAAAAATAATGAGGTAAATTATTAATTTTCCAGTCAAACAAAGGTATTTGCCTCTAAACCTGCATAAAGGACCCATTCTTGACATAAAGGCGTTTGAATATATTTCATTAATTATTTCCACTGTATTCTGACATTTTTTACATTATTCAAATCGCTATCAAGCCACAGTAGGCTTATCATGCTGCTATAGACCAAGGATAAAAGATATTTAGAGCATGCTGGATGTTGTTTAAGCCAATCTTAGCACTCAATTGATGTTAATAACAATTTATGAAATTCGAAAACTTTTTTTCATGTAAAATGAAATTTAAGAAAACGTTGACCACTCAATTTCCTTGTAGACCCATCATGTTACCATTCATATGAAAGGTCTTTTTGTTGCCATTTCAAAAATGGTAGGTAGAACTTTGTAGCTTTAAAATTGACAAAGTTATGCGAAACCGCGGATTCGCGAATTAACAATTTTTTGCTGTTTTGGCTAAAAGTTCAGGCTCCGTGAGCACCCAGTTCTATTTAACTTAAAAGTCCAAAATTTTGCATGGGTGTATCATTTGGCAAATGGAACAAAATGAGAGGGTGTCTTGCCCTCTTTGGTGAAATTGTTGGTTTTGCGAACCACCCTAATCTCCATCGTACGTGAGAGATTTGGTGTCGCTTCATCCAGTACACAGAGCATGACTGAGGTCAGAGACTATCTATCAAAGACTGGTAGTGCCATCAACCAGAAGAAAAACCTTTGCCAGCCGTGCCTATAGTGTGACTGCCCCCATGTGGCGGAACAAACTTCCAAATGCTGTCAAACAGTCACCAACAACTGACATTTTTAAAAGCAGATTAAAAACTTTTCTTTATGATCAATTTTAATTTTAACTATTTATCACTTTTAAAGTATTACTGTTTTTAAATTATTGTTTTACTCCAGTCATTTACAATTGTTTTTAAATTATCAACTTTTTACATTTATATTTGTAAATTATGTACTTATTTATTTCTGTAAAGCTCTTCTGATGATGATCGCCCTATATAAAATAAACAATTTGAATTTGAATTTGAAAATCTGTTCCAGTAAAGAAGTCAGCTGACTCTCTGTATTGTCATAGCTCTGTATTACTCCCAGAGCTACGGGGGTTTTATTTATGTTTCTGGGGCTAAAAGGTTCAATGGGTGGGTTCTACGCAGAAAATTCTCAGGATTTCAAAAATGCAGGTCTTACAACTGTAAAGGTAGACACAACTTCACAATATTCATTTGAAGTGATGCACCTCCTTATCTCGTTTTTCAGATTGTTTTGGGCCTCAGTTTCACAAAATATGTTCCTAGATCCATTCAGAGTGAGAAAAATATATTAGAAATGACTTTCCTGGTTGCCTTTTAAGTTTAGTTTTATAGCAGGTGGAAGTCCCAATAAACTCCTAAGATGTTAGATTTATGACAGCGAAATCAATTTCTATAAGATGTCGATAAGTTTTGCTTTCATTAGTTCTCAGTCTTGCTTTTGTTTAGTGCTTGATGTGATTTCTTGATACACATAGATAGATAGATAGATAAATAGATAGATAGATAGATAGATAGATTATAACAAAACAACCCAAGCCAGGGTCACTGAGTAACAATATCACGAGCTGTTGTGTGAATTAATATCACTTGAGCCCGCAGGGCGAGAGTGATATTAATTCACACAACAGCGAGTGATATTGTACGAAGTGCCCTGACGCGTGGTTGTTTTGTTTTTATCACCTGCTTTTACCTCAAATTTTTAGTTATAAAGAGAAACTGTTTTCTGTCATTACAAAAATGTGACGTCACCATGGAGCAACAATGGCTATGACGTCACAATTCCATTGTTTTGGCCATTGCTTTGTTTGTGACGTCATCAGGTAGCTGAAATGCTGGTGATGTCACAATCATTGTTAAAAAATATTGCCCTTGAAGGGTGGTATTTTTTACAATATCATAGGCCCTGATATTTTGACTGTAAACAGCGATATTCACAGTCAACCAGGTGATAATATCAAAGATTCATACAACAATTGAACATAAAATAAATAACGTTATTGACAATCTTGAAAGGTACAAATCTGCACTTCAACATTAAGTTGGCTTTATATGAATGTTGGAATAGAGTAGGCCTATCAGTGCTTTTCCTAAGGCCAAAATTCAATTAGCGACAAAGGTCAATTTTCAGTAGAATCATGTACGTGTGACTAATTTGCATTAAAAAATATATATGCAATTTTAATTAGCCACATGGAGGAAGCATTAGCCAATGCTAATGTGGCTAATGGCCAGGAAATGCACTGCCTAGGTAAATTATATTGATATAGCTGTAGTTACACGTTAGGCCTAATGCTTTTAAATTGAGTACATACCCATGGCCTACAATGGGTAAAGTAACTCGACTCCATCGCCATTGTGTATGTATAAAATGAATAAAGAAGTTCCTTATATGGCGAATTGAATATTTATTTCCGAACATTTTGGCCGTAAAGCCTTCGTCAGCGGTACAAGTATGAAAGTATAAACAAAAACAACACCGTTACCAAGGGACGTCATCAACAAAACACACGTGACGTCATCGTCATTTAACCTAGTGACGTCATTGTCCAAGTACAAAATACAAAATTAGTGATGTCATCGTCAAGCCGCCTAAATAATGACGTTACCTCTTATAATAGTAAAAGTTAATGACGTTATAACAAAACAACCCAAGTCAGGGTCACTGAGTAACAATATCACGAGCTGTTGTGTGAATTAATATCACTCGAGCCCGCATTAATAATTATTTTTTGGTCAACTTTTGATATGTTATTCCTGGGTGGTATAGAATTCATAAAATATTTGGTTAAAAACTATTGCAATTTGTGGTGGGTTACCCCCCATATGACCACCAGTTGCTGGACTATAAGAGAGTGGGTGAGAGAGTGGAAACTTTAGGCGGGAAATTTGAAATTGGAGAAGGAAAACTGAAATGACACCTTGCATGTTTCAAATTATCTCCTAATTGCTAAATTCACCAAAATAAGAGATGCAGGGCTGTTATTTGAGCTTATTTGTATTGACCTGAAGTAATTCTAAGTACTCCGTTCATCAGTTTTTATGTCCTCGGGATTTATCCCAGGACATATCTGTTGTGAGACCCATTTCCTGTCAATCTTCTAATTTAGTGTTTTCAGAAAAACTATTCACTGGTGAAATTACACGCCCAACTAATGTATTTCAATGATAAAACTTCCTCTTATGCATTCCTGCCTGCAATTTCGATCTTCTCAGTGTTCAATTTACTTCAATATATCACATTTCCCAGTTATTTTGTGACAGCTTCAACAAAAACGATTCCAAATTCGTTGCAACGGGTCCTAGCAGCTGCACACCTGCAGCACTGCACCCTCACTAGCCAACCTTGGCAACCCAAGCACTTGGCCCCCCTATATGTGGGTCACTGTTGTGTCACTGCTGCTGCTGCTGCTGCTGTGCTGAAAATGCATGAGTTGAAAAAAGTTGAACTAAGTTCAACAGTTGACCTGATTCTACCAATCTACCTGGAGTGCTTTCTCTCTGTCTCTGCTCTGGCTCAGACAGGCTGCCCAGTCATGGATTGTCAGTAGAAGATTAGCAGTGTACAATTCAGCCTTTCTTGTCAGACTGACGTCACTCAATTGATTCAAAATGTGCTCTTGAAATGCAGTTATTGGTTTTTTTAAATCACTGCTGCCATATCATTTTAGTCAAGTTAGGAGACACAGAAATGTTCTTCTTGTATATTTTTCTAATGATAGGAAAAGCTATATGATATTAGAATAGCACATAGCACTATTAGCACATATATACAATTTATATTAGAGAAGAGATCTATAGAGTGGGCCTATAGCATATTGACATAGCAGACTATATTCTAAGTCAGGATTTCTGTAGAAAAATATGTAATTTCTTGAGAGCCTCCCTGGTCCAGTCACTTTCACTTTTTAATACTGATATACACTGTTGATATTATATTTTTTTATATCATTGATTTAAATAAATCGACCTGTGAGCTCCTGTGCATCTATCTATCTCCCACCCTACTGCATGGGACACCCTCACTAGCCATGTGCTGTCAACTCAGTGACAGGATGCACATGGTCACTGGGGGGGGGCTGCATGGGGTTGGGGGGGGGCTGCATGGGGTTGGGGGGGCTGCATGGGGTCGGGGTGGCCTCTTGATTGTATCATGTTTGAATGTGTTCGGAGAGTACCTAAAGCATATGCATGATATATTTTTTGGACTTGGCATATATATGACAAAATCTATATAGATCTATGACATATTCACAGCTGATTAAATGTTTTAAAAGTAAATTTAAAAGGCCAATGGACCATCCAGCTGACTTACATGTTAAACAAGTTCAGATGCCCGAGGACATGGTGCATGCATTGCATGCTATTTTTTGTTTGGTGTTTGCTTGCTTGCTGTTTACATGATTGCCTTCCACCATTTTGAAAGTAATGTGTATTGTGTTTTGTGTATGCAAATGAGCTGTCCACCATTTTGAAAATTATGTGGATTGTGTTTTGTGTATGCAAATGAGCTGACCTGGTGACATTATAATGTGTATTGGTCAGTTTTCTGACCTGGAAATTGATGTTATCATAATACTAGGTCACAAGAGATGAGATTTCAATAGTTATTTCAATCTCCAACTATGTCAGTCAGATATATGGATGGGTAAATTGATGCATAGATAGATAGACAGATAGATAGATAAGGGTGGATATCATGGATACATTTTAAGTATTAGATAGATCTAATTTCGTGAATTAGATGGATAGATTGTATTGATCAAATGGGTAGCATACACAGATTAGTTAAATTACACAGATTTATCATAAGGGTTTGGTAAGCAATGAGTTGCGATTTAGTACTTGAAATAATTTGTTACATGGTCCAAAATTTCAGGGAAGGGTTATCTCAGTTGCTGCCTGACTCGCTGGGTCCTGTACATTTTGGGGAAATTTTTGCAGATTTATTGCCAAAAATAGGAAGAAAAATGGGGGAAAATGGGGAAATGATTAAGCAAACTGGGGAAATGTTAAACAAAATGGGGAAATGACCAGAATTGAGGCAAATGGTAAAAAATAACGGGGAAATGAATAAAAAGAAATTGAAAGAAAAGGAGATTTATATGCAGAGTTTTATCAGATTTCCCCATTTTTTCTTCACAATTTCCCCATTTTTTCTTCACAATTTCCCCATTTTTTTTTTTTAAATTTCCCCATTTTTTCTTCACAATTTCCACCAGTTTCCTGACCAGAATGATATGCATCTTCCAAAAAAAATTTTCAAAATGCTAGGCCAAAGGTAGTTGCAAATATTTTTTATCAAAATACATATCAAACAAAATTTGCAGGATTTTCAGTTTTCTGATTTGACTTTTTCCAAATTTGCAACTTCTTTCTCTTTATATAAAGTAACAATTAAAAAAACCAAACTGTTATTTTAAATTCCCCAAAATTTCTCTTAAACCTTAACAAAAAGGTTCTCTGATACAAAATTTTCTCCATAATTTTTGCAGTGATATTTTGTGAACTGAAAGAAAAATTCTCAAGAGCTTCATTTATCATGATTATATCTCATAGAGTTCTACAAGATCTGTTATTCTGAGTTTTTCCACCTTCAGATTCATGGTCCTGACATTTCACTATTTTCTTTAAACGTTATTTCCCTGGATTTTACATCCTACCTTTTCCTATTTTTGCAAAGAAGTGCTTAATTTTTTCAGTTATATCTTACGTAAATTTCTATGAATTGCCAACCAAGGAAGTAATTTCTTTCTTTAGCTCTATTAAACATTTCTCAACTTTTTAGCATTTTCACAATATTATCCAGACATATTACTAAGTTATTATTAATAATTTAGTGACAACCACAACAGTAATGAGGTTCTGAAAGAATTTTTTAACGTTGTGTTACAATGCGCGACACGCGAAAAGCTGTACACGCGAAAAGCTGTTGTCTTTGCTAACTTGGTAGTGATTACAATTTTGGGGAAATGCTTTGGTGGTTTGCCCACCCTGGAAAAAATCCTGGCTACGCCACTGGTCCTGTACTCCTGGGTCTGCAGTCTGGGAAATTACTGTCATATGAGGACAATTGCAATTCCAGCTGTGCTGGCCCTGACAGGATGATAGAGTGTGTGGAGTTGATCAGCTGGGTATCAGAAGTAAGTCTGATCTCTGTGCAGCCAAATTGTATGAGTTACTGTGCTCCCACACCAGTAGAATAATACATAAAAAACAATAAATCATTCCTTTTGTGGTGTATAAGATTATATTTTTATTTGTTTCCTTGTGAATTTTCATTTGTATTTCACTGAAGAAGGCTTCATGGCCGAAAGTTTTGAAAAATATAATCTTATACACCACAAAAGGAATGATTTATTATTTTTTGGTATGGTATTCTGAGTTACTGCATGTGTAATGCTAGACATTATTAACGTCAACATTGTTGTTTACTTGTTTCCTTACATGGCAAGGGGGGCCTCACAAAAAAAAAATGAAAAAAAAACCTTGAAAGTCAAGAACAAAAATGCATACACTTATCAGATGACACATCGGTCACACCACAAAGCCTTGATGATTATGAATGTTGACTGTTGAGACCCAACTCAGATAGAGGTCCTGGCTAGGCACTTTTTCTTAAGGTGGATCGATACTCATGAACTTTCCAAGATAGGATTTCTTAAAAATAGTTTAAAATGATCCAAAATATAGTTTATAGCAAGAATATATAAACGAAAGTGGTCGCTACCAGCCTTCCTTTCAAAATATTTGAGGTTATGTAAAAGAAAGTCAGTCCACGCAAACCTGAAAAACTCAATTTTTTTCTTATTTTTTTTACTGTGAAGTTTTCCCTTCCATTCAGTGGCCATTCATCCTATGTTATTAAATGAAGCATGGTATTAAAGAGGAAAGTTTTATGGAAACCTGATTAAAATTTCAGAGAGATTCATTTAGTTAAAAGAACTTTTCTAGAGGTTCGGAACAAAAGTTTCAATTTTGAAAATTTTTATCTTTTTAAAAGTCCTGAAAAGTGTCAGCAGTGCTCAATTGCAATCGTGACGCTACCATAGATAGGGCCTGCCTGGCTGCTCGGAAATATGTGCAGGTGACGTAATTTCGTGGGTAGCGAGCCACCTTAATAAATATATAAGGGCCTCCTTCAAAATGGAGGCCCCTTTGAGTCCACCATCAAGGAAATTTGTCCTCAGTGCAAGAGAGTATTGCCAATTATATGTATAGATTGTTTAATTTTTTTTGTATCCTGAATAAATCGAGGCCCGTCTCATCTAAAGGGTTTCTTTGAGTCGGAATTAGAGTCGGACACTTTTATTGGGGCTGAACTGGCTAGTTTCCAAGATATCACTTTTTAAAAATGTACAGTATCTAAGTGTCCAACTCAAGGAAAACTACCCTACACCACAGACCCACCTCAAATTGTGGCCCTCCTGAAAGCCAGCATGAATATGGTGTTCATATTATATTCTTATATTCTTAGGATATCTTTTGCAGAAAGTTTGAGCCAGCAAAAACTCACAATTTCAGTTTGAGAATGTTCTTCTTTCATGTTTTTGGACTGCAACCATTTTTACTAGAAAATCAAATTGTATTCAATAGGCCTATTGGATTATGTTAAGTTTAGAATTCAGTAGTCATCCAAGAAGATAAAAACAGACAGAGACGATAAAAATCAATTTAATTGTTAGAATACATTTGTGAAGTACATCCAGCTTAAACTTTTGAAAAAAAAAATCAAATGTTCCTCCGGTGGTCAACCATTTCTGTAATTGTTTTTGGATAATGAGTAGCCTACTGGGTGGAATATTTTCATGACCATGAAAATGTGTCAATGTTGGCAATCTCAGGAAAATGATATGTTCCCAATTCTTGTACACAACGCAAGTATGTGTACATACGATAATTTTACATCATAAATAGATGGCAAGATGGGGCCTCAGTGCCTAATTGTGCCCAGGACTACTAAGGGGGGCGCTTCAGACACTCTTAGGCTCTTTGACCTTTGTGACCTATGACCTAATTAATTGACCTATTGACCCCTTGAGCTTAATTAACCCCTAATGACCCTTGACCCAATTTATTAGCGAATTTCTTTTTCCCCAAATTTTTTTTTTTCCAAAATATTTTTTCCAGAATTTTTTTCTATCTGAAATTTTTTTTCTGATATTTTTTTTTCAAAAATTCTTTTTCCTCCAATTTTTCAAAAATTTGTTTTCCTCAATTTTTCAACATTTTTTTTAAACTCTTTTTCTTTCGAATTTCACTTTTCTGATTAGGCCTATATATTTTTGTCAAATTCTTTTCTTGCAAATTCTTATTTTCAAATGTTGGTTACAAGTTTCTCAGGGCTGAAACCAGTTTTGAGTATTTGGGTAGTGTTGCTGTTATGAAAGTAGGCCCATGAGGGCCATACACTGACAAGGTCCATATTACACTAGACCTGTTCAGAATACAAACAATGTCAATTTTAATAGCCTCCTGTTTGGTTTCCCATGCTTTTGGGTATGGGGAATCCAAATATCACATTCATTTTGGTCTGGGGTGAAGGGAAACCCTGCGTCAAGAGCCCTCAACATATGTCAATTTCGACGGAAATCGCCTATTTTTCTATGATTTTATGTTACATTATGTCTTATAACTTGATGGAAATTCATCACAGAGCCTCCACAATAGTATCAAATGAAAGAAAATTAATTTTCCTATCAGATAGATATGTGATTTGTCATGAAAATGTTGCACAGGCAATGAAATATTTAATATTTCACAGAAATTGGTGAAAAATGCCTGAATTTCATACGGTTTCAGATATGTTTTCACATATAACTCCATAAAAAATTGCTTCTGGACTCAACTCATGGCATCATATGGCAGATTTTAAGTAATATATGGGATCAATATCATGTTTTTTAAATGGTGCATGCTTATTAATCTCTAATTATTCATTAATGATGCAGTAAATGTAGATAAAGTACTGAAAATGCTATGTATCGTCGGCACGATTCATTAATAGTACAAGCTTCAAATTATGATTAATTCTGACAATAATGATCTGTAGCTACCAGTTGCAATCATACATTGAGTGTATACCCTCATGAATAGTAAAAAATTCCTGCCATTAAGTTCTACCACAAGAAGCAGAATCTTTGTTCCAAAGGATTTGTTGTAATATTTTGGAAGAATATATTGTAACACATCATTCACAACTTTCAGTTACTTCAAACTCATTCACCTCAATCTGGTTTGCATGAAACAGGCAGAATGAACCAACAGTTGAGGTTAAATCATTGACACAGGAATTATTAGTCTTCCCGTTCCAGAGCTCTTGGCTTCTCGTTACTTCAATAGCAATCTCAAGCTTCATGGTTGTTGTAACTTTGTCATAGATCTGTCAAGTGTTGTGAGTACAGTGTACCAGAATATCATGAGGGCAAGTCACTTGCATGGAACTGCAGTACGCACATTGCGAGCGTCCAAACAGGATTCATGCCCTTGTGCTTTATACTACATGTACTTCAAGTATCAGTGGGAACCAAACTAACAGAGCTCTGAGATCTTGGAAGATCAGCTTAAGAGAGTATCTCACATTGCTAGCATAATATTGTGCGTTGAATTGTTGTTTGGCTTGATTTTCTCTATCCTTTGCCATTTGGCCGGGCCAAAAAAGTTTTCTAGGCCAATAGCTCGTCCAGAATATGTTGTGAGAACCATAAAGATCAAGATTATAAGTCCAGGGGAAGGTGGATTCCTGTGAAGGAAGAAAAAACATTTGTAACTTTGAGATAGAATCATGCACTCCTGCAGCCCAAGAGCTTGCAAAGAGAAGTGGCTATAAGATGACATAGGTTTGTCTTATAGAAGATCCTCCACTATTTAAGTCTTTTGTTGGCAGAAACCTCTACACTGCGTTCCCAATTATTATGCAACCATTATTTTTCATGATATATCAAAGAGAAATGACACTATAAAGATATCCTTTACACAAAATGATGTGTGTCCCATGGAGCAAATATCCTGTAAATTTTGTCCAATTCCGTTTGCTCAATGGGGAGTTACGCCACATAATAAAGTTTTGAATTGTTCCCAATTATTATGCAATTTCATGAAAGTGCACCCACTACCACCCCAAATTAATCAAACTGATCTTAAAATAGCGTGAAAACATACCCCTTGACACTAAATGAAAAAATAGAACCATTATTTGAAACATTGGTGTTTTTACGTGTGTGCATGTGAAATTATTCCCCTGCATTGAAATAACATTGAAATGACAATCTTTTTGTAATGAGAGCTCTTTGTCAGCAAGACAAATTACGGAATCACCATGAACCTCATACTCTGCTTTCCTGAGGTCTAGAACTCTCCACAAGACCAAAGAAAATCCAATTTCTCCAGTGCACTTGGACGATATCTTGAAATGAATTCAGGTAATTCCAGTTTACAATGATATTTCAATGTGACAAAAATATGGTTGCATAATAATTGGGAACACAGTGTATGCTGTGATTATGTCCATGTTAATGGTGATGGAATAAATGAAATTGAGGCCATATTTCTTGATGTCCAATAAGTGAAGAAGAACGCGTAATATCTCGAACAGATCATTGGCTTGCTTAACACTGGGGCCAAACGGATGGGGCAACTGCAGTTTCCCCATCTTTCAATATGGAGGATGCAAATCAAGGAGTAGCAATTCTGCCTCGTTTTCTTATAAAATGCCTTTAACTTCTCAAAAATAGTTGTATATAGGCTATAATTTGTTGTTATATCATACTGCAGTGCAAGTTGTCGTTTATTTCTTGCCAATTTCTTTAAATTGAAGGGTTGTGGAATCGGCGGGATGGGGAAACTCAGTTTGGCAACTTTGAAAAGATGGGGAAACTGATTTCATGAGATGGGGCAACTGATTAACTGATTGGTTAACTTTGCCTGTTTCTCGTGTGGTAGAGTTGATAAAATTCCTCTTGAAGGGAATGAAATTTATACAACTTGACAACTGTTGAAAGTGAAACTGTGAATTTTGTATATATACTTATTTGCTGTGTTGGAATTCTCATAATCCAATGTGAGACTTTGAGAGGCAGACCTTCATGCACGTTCACCACCTCAGATCGCTATAGAAAAGTTGGTCAAACTTTCAGTACCCAGATCCTTTTTAAAGGTATACACTGTGCATTAATCATTGTTAATTCAAAGATAGGAAATTACATTTCTCTTACTTTTGGGTAGGTGTGGCAAGCAGGCAGGCAGATATAGGCAGAGGGATAGATACAATGTAGATACACAGATAGTCAGATAGATAGTCAGATAGATAGTCAGATAGATAGTCAGATAGATAGTCAGATAGATAGTCAGATAGATAGTCAGATAGATAGTCAGATAGATAGTCAGATAGATAGTCAGATAGATAGTCAGATAGATAGTCAGATAGATAGTCAGATAGATAGTCAGATAGATAGTCAGATAGAATAGATAGTCAGATATAGATAGTCAGATATAGATAGATAGATAGATAGATAGATAGATAGATAGATAGATAGATAGATAGATAGTCAGATAGAATAGATAGTCAGATAGATAGATAGATAGATAGATAGATAGATAGATAGATAGATACATAGATAGATAGATAGATAGATAGATAGATAGATGGATAGATAGATAGAGGAGATGGAAGGTGTGACGTCCTTAAAGGCCTTGGTTTGTTTTGGCTTACTTCCTCTGCCCTTTGCCATGTCAGGTTCTGGGATCTCAACACGTCTTTATATATGTACAAGACAATTTGTTATCTTTTCTCTTTTAATTTTATATGTAATAGATAGATAGCTAATGTGACGGAGATAAATTCGTGAGTCTGTCTTGGAGCACTTGGCTGTTTTTGTTGCATTAAGTTTGCTGTTTGATATTTTCTATTGACAGGATTTGTTCTTGTCAGCTGGTCATTCAAATCACTGGTTGCTGCAATGAATGCTCAGCAATTGATATGTCTCCAGTCTACATTGCTTAATAAATAAATACAACAAAATAAATATAATAATAACATACAAACCATGCAATTGTCAATAGTCTGTCCAATCTAATCATTGCTTGTTGATGAAAAATTATTGGTTTACTGTACAATTTTCAAGCAGTTACCTTAGTCACCATTCGCAACTACCCTCGTCATTCAATAAACAGAAAAGCAGTTACCCTCGTCCGTGTTTAACATGGGATCCAATGGGATGACCTAGTTTTTGTCATTATTTTTCAGAAGTTTAGACGAGGGTAACTCAGTTACCCTCGTCCAGTTTTGCCACAGATACTGTTGTGTTTGCTGAAAGACATAATTGCAATTCTGGACCGGTTGACACTTCAATGCCAATTAATCAGACATTGACATGTCAATGGCAATCAAGCACTTTCAGTTCAATGCTAATCAAGCACTGATACAATGGGGAAGTACTAACACCAATTAGGCCCTCTAGCTGCAATGTATGGGAACTGTACAGCTTGGATTGACAATTATCATGCCATTTCGGCGGCGGCGAATGCCTGGTTTTTCGGCGGCTAAGTTGACAAGATACAGCTGACTTGACTAAATTGTTTTGTGGCCGGCGACGGCTAAATTTCACGGCGGTTCCGGGCTCTATATACCTGAGGTAATCAGGGAAGAGGGTTTACCAAAACCCCCAACCCATCCCAAACGGCCCAAAACCAGCATTTCCTTTGTAGTGGCAAGACCCAAGTCAATGAGGTCTGAACTTTGCAGATGCATTGCAATAAGCTGGAGGAAGTAACAGAGGTTCAGAAATCATGCAGGGAGCTGGAGAACTGAAGAATTCTGCAGCTTCTTGCATATTTTTTTTCTGAAACTGCAGAATTCTGCACTTTTTTTTGAAACTGCAGAATTCTGCACTTTTTTGCAGAACAGCAGAATTCTGCAATTTTTTTGCAGAACTGCAGAATTCTGCACTTTTTTTGAAAACTGCAAAATTTCTTCACTTTTTTTCGCAGAACTGCAGAATTCTGCAATTTTTTTGGAAACTGCAGAATTCTGCAGTTTTTTTCTGCAGAACTGCAGAACTGCAGAAAGAAATTATACACTCCTCGCTTGATTTGCATCCTCCATATTGAAAGATGGCTGACACACTTCATTCTCCTATATTAAAAGTGGATACAAACATACATGTGTATATTATATTTGCAAGCAAGCCTGATACCTGAAGGCACTATATATTGTAAGTGGAAATTGTTAAGCCAGTGAAAGTTGCCAATGATGAGATAGAAATAAATTATGAGTGATTTGCTCTATATTTTACGAAAAATCCCTTGCCACTAATGGTTTTTCATTTGACTAGAATCACATTGCAAGAATTTTTACAATTTTGGAAAGCAGGCACTCAATCAATAATATTGCAAATACAGTGCTCCCTCGATATACCACCACCTTTTGTCCACAATGCAAATTGGCGTTATAAAGGGGGTGGCGTTATAAAGGGGTGAAACCACATTCTGCCACCAGGTGGCACAAGTTGCCACTGAAGGGCTATCAGTGGTCAGGACTCAGCTGGCACTCCATGCAATGGCTCTTACTGATGCATGTGCCTCCTCCTATATTCCATAATCTTTTAATCCTTTACACTGAGTATCAATAGACAATTATTTAAATTAACAAGAAATATATGATTAAGTTCATATTTAATTCACAAATATTGCAATTAAGTACACAATTAGCACCTTCAGAGTAAATAAAGAGGTAATAATTATGCATAAAAACATATTACTTCATACACAGTACACATGCACACTGGGGAACAGTTATAAATACTATTCACACTGGCATTTTAAACTCTATTAAATCCCATATCTTTATGAGCCAGATATAGGCATGGTTAATTTAAATGGTTTTACTTTAATTGCCATGAACAACAGTGCATGTGGATTGTTAAAGTTTTAGATAGATCTATCATACATGTTAAAAGCAAGATAAATGCCTCCATTGTCTTAGACCAGCATTGATTGCACTTTGATAATCAGCAGGAGTTAGGCCTTGCATGCATGAGTGATTACACCTCTGGCTCACTCAAGATTGTGTGGACGATTGCCTGCATGGTTGGCTGATTTCTCAGAAGTCATGGCATTATAAGGGGGGAATTTGACCTTTTGTTCCTGAAACCCCTATGGCGGATGGCGGTAGGTGGGGGGCATTATAAAGGGGGAATTAGCATGGAGAGAAATCTGTTCTGGCCAAAAATATGGCGGTAAGAGGGGGTGGCGTTATAAAGGGGGGCATAAAATCGAGGGAGCACTGTAGAAGTAAAACATAATGTGCACAAGGCACTTTAAAGCGTCTCTCGTGGCGTGAAAATGTGCCATTATTTCATAAATATGCTGATGATAGGGAGAAACTTTGCTGTCGGTTCCTCCTCCCAGCCCAAAATTAACAAAAAGGAAAAGCCATATTCACCCCTTGCTATGCCCCCCCCCCCCAGGCCATTTCTGGATATGCCCAGATATACGGGAATTGTCTTTTTCTGTATCAGAGCATATGAGCATATTTTTGGTAATAAGTTTGAGGGGGGCTAAGGGGAGGGGGTTACCGCTGGTGCTGTGGTAGGCAGTTTGTTAAATAGCATCCAAATGATGTCACTGGCTGACATCAGGAGCTATAATGTCACCAACTGATGTCACCGGCTGGCATCACTGGCTGATGTTACCGGCCAGTGTCATTGGTTGATGTCAAATTGGCCTACTGAAGTCAAAGTGCTGACATCACCAGCTGATGTCACCAACTGATGTCACCAACTGATGTCACTGGCTGATGTCACTGGCTGATGTCATCTGCGGAAGTCATCGCCTGACATGACCAACTGGTGTCAGTGGATGACAGTATACAAATGTTGACTGATACGAGGGCAACAGTGCAATCTGTTTGACCCAAGGGAGTGACAGTCACCTTGCTGTTTCACGAGGCCGAAGGCCGAGGGAAACAGCAAGGTGACTGTCACTCCCGAGGGTCAAACAGATTGCACTGTTGCCCGAAGTAACAGTCAATAATTGTTTTGTTATACCTTGAATGCAATTCTGACAAAAAATATAACTTTGGAGAGATAGGAAATTTCTCCATCAAAGTTTTGACATTGATCAGGTAGTCATTCAGATTTAAAAGTAAAATAAATTTATGATGCTATCCACAAGTTATATTGTCATTTAATTTTGTGAAGAGCAATGATCTATTTATAGCATCATTGTGGTGACGTCACAACTCTATGACATCACAATGCAGTGGCGTCACAATGGTCACAAATACACAGTTCAGTTGAAATAAACAAGTGAAACTGCAACAATGTCTTGGATCAAATTGTCTTTTGCATTTTCATCAGATAAAAAAGGTTCAGGTAACATCTGTGGTTCCAACACCAACTTCTGTACAGCCATCTTGATCAGCAGTCAGCCTCAATGTGAATTCGATGAACTGATGCCCTCTGAGAGGGCAACAGTCTTTTCTGATCCCTGTCATGTGATGTCATTCTGACCAATCACAGAAGAGGAATTGCATTTGAGGTGTAACAACACCAAATGACATTGCCTGTTGATGTCACTGGCTTACATCACCTACTGATGTCACTGGCTGACATCACCTACTGATGTCACTGGCTTACATCATTAACCGATTGTACAAGCTGAGATCACCTTCTGATGTCCGTGGCTGATATCACCAACTGACATCACTGGCTGACGTCAATGAATGACATCACTAGCTAACAATAGTTATTTTTACACCTCAAATGCAATTCCTCTTCTTCGATTGGTCAGAATGACAGGGATCAGAAAAGACTGTTGCCCTCTCAGAGGGCATCAGTTCACAGAATTCACATTGAGGCTGACTGCTGATCAAGATAGCTGTTGGTGTTGGAACCACAGATGTTACCTGAACCTTTTTTATCTGATGAAAATTCAAAAGACATTTGATCCAAGACATTGTTGCAGCTTCACTTGTTCATTTCAACTGAACTGAGTATTTGTAACCATTGTGACGCCACTGCATTGTGATGTCATAGAGTTGTGACGTCACCACAGTGAGGTTATAAATAGATCATTGCTCTTCACAAAATTAAACTAGAATGGAGTGCATGAGATGCACAAACGTAGCTCTGCTACCAGTGAACGACATCGCATTAAAATACTGTGCAACCACCTGGTAAACATTACATCCATTGGCAACATTACACCTATTGGCAACATTTCACCCATTGGCAACATTACGCACATGAGCAACATTACACCCATTGGCAACACTACACCCATTAGCAACATTACACCAATGGCAACATAACACCAATGGCAACATTACACCAATGGCAACATTACACCAATAGAAACATTAGACCCATTGGCAACATTACACCAATGGCAACATTACACCAATAGAAACATTACACCATTGGCAACATTACAGCCATTGGCAACATTACAGCCATTGGCAACATTACACCCAATGGCAACATTATGCCAATTGCAACATTACGCCAATGGCAATATTACACCAATGGCAACATTACCCAATGGCAAGATTACACCCATTGGCAACATTACACCCATTGGCAACATTACACTTAAGTGCAACATTACACCCATTGGCAACACTACACCCCTTGGCAACATTACACCCATTGGCAACATTACACCCATTGGCAACATTACATCATTGGCAACATTACACCCATTGGCAACACTACACCCATAAGCAACATTACACCAATTGGCAACATTACACCCATTGGCAGCAGTGCACCCAATGGAACCACTACACCCATTGGCCACACTACACCCATTGGAAACATTACACCCACGGCAACACTACACCTATTGGCAACACTAGTACACCCATTGGCAACATAACACCCATTGGAAACATTACACCCATGGCAACACTACACCTATTGGCAACACTAGTACACCCATTGGCAACATTACACCCATTGGTAACACTACACCCATTAGCAACATTACACCCAATGGCAACATTACACCCATTTGCAACATTACACCATTTGCAACATTACAGCCATTGGCAACATTTCACCCATTGGCAACACTACACCCATTAGCAACATTACACCAATGGCAACATTACACCCATTGGCAACATTACACCCATTGGCAAAATTACACCCATTGGCAACACTACACCCATTGGCTACACCCAATGGCAACATTACACCCATTTGCAACATTACACCATTGGCATCATTGCACCCATTAGCAACATTACACCCATTGGCAACACTACACCCTTGGCAACACTACATCATTGGCAACATTACATCATTGGCAATGTTACATCATTGGCAACATTACACCCATTGGCAACACTACACCCATTGGCAACATTACTCTCATTCGCAACATTACACCCATTTGCAACATTACACCAATTTGCAACATTGCACTATTTGCAACATTACACCATTGGCAACATTACACCCATTGGCAACATTACACCCATTGGCTACATTACACCAATTGGCAACATTACACCCATAGGCAACATTACACCCATTGGCAGCATCACACAATTGGCAACATTACACCCCTTGGCTTGTGGCAGCCAAGCGTTCATAGCGACGTTGCTTTTTGATCCTTCGATGTCGGCTCTTCCTATCATTGTCCTAGTGATCCTCATGCCATCCTTTGTGCTATCTATTTCTTTCTTTTCCTATCTTTGAAAATGTTTTGTTCATTTTTTACTCAGATTTGCATGTATCAATATCCTGGTGAATATTTTTATACAAATATGTATTCCCAAAACTTGGTTAAAGCTACCTTCAGTTCAAAATTATATGTCTCTACTAAATTTGTAAAACTTAGTCATGCCTACAGTTGAACAAATGTTTACTGATAATACTGGTTTTGTTGATTTGCTACAGGGCAGCAACCTTGACCGGCATGGGGATGCTGATGACCCGGACATATTTCAGGTTTCTCCTTACTATGATGATGAAGGTCTAATAGAAATACTTAAGTCAAAACAAAATTCTTTTACCTTATTAAGCTTGAACATTCAATCAATAAATGCTAAATATGATCAATTTAAAATTTACATTGAAAAGTATAATGAATACAATAATAAGATAAGTATGATTTGTTTGCAGGAATCATGGCTCACAGCAGGAGGTGACTTATCATTACTGCAGTTGGAGGGTTATAACTTGATCAGTTCTGGTAAGTCTTGCAGTCGACATGGTGGTGTTGCAGTTTATTTAGATAAGCAATTTAAGTTTAACATATTGGAAGTTTTAACATCTAACCTTTGGGATGGTCAGTTCTTAGAAATTTTAATTCCAAATAGTAGAAATGGGACAACGAAATTAGTAGTTGGAAATATCTACCGACCTCCAAGACAATTAGTTGAAAATTTAACCACATTTATAGATGAAATTAACAATTTGATTCTTCAATTCCAAAACAGATCTCATGTAGTATTGGCAGGAGACTTTAATTTAGACTTGTTAAAATTTAGGGAAAATAATCATATCAATGACTTTCTAGAAACTTTAGTTTCAAATGGATATATACCTAAGATAACATTGCCGACAAGGATAGGACAAAATAATGGAACGTTAATTGACAACTTTTTTGTTAAAGTCAACGAAATCGATTCATCAACAACAGCAGGTGTGCTAACAAATCAAATATCAGATCATCTTCCCTACTTTATTGTTCTTGACTATCTTAATTATGTGCCGCCAAAACAGAAATTCATTTCAATTTTTTGTTCAGATGTGAATTCAATGAACAACCTGAAGGTAGAAATGCAAAAGCAGGATGTTAAAGATAAATTAGATGATATCATGAATGAAAATATTAATGTCAGTTACTCAAAATTTAATGGCATCCTAACTTCAATGATAGATAAGCACTTGCCAGTCAAAACAGTGAGATTTAATAAATACAAGCACAAAAAGAGTAAATGGATTACCAAAGGAATCTTAAAATCAATTTCATATAGGGATAAATTGTATGTAAAATTAAAAGCAATTAGTGCACAAGATCCAGATTTCGTTAACATTAAGACCAATCTTAAAACCTACAATAAGATATTGAAACAGTGTATAAGAGCTGCCAAAACAAACTACTATCAAAAATGTTTTCAAAATTACCAAAATAGTGTTAAAAAAACATGATCTCTTATAAATGAAATCCTAAATAAATCAAATGACAAGAAAAACTTCCCAGAATATTTTGTAATTAATCAATCTAAGATTACTAATAGAGTATCAATTGCAAATGAATTCAACAAGTACTTTGTTGATATTGGCCCTAAGCTGGCTGGAAATATTGAACCGATTTATGAAAAATCTTTCACTGACTATCTCCGAACACCGATAACTTCAGAATTTAAATTTAATACTGTAAGCAGTGATGAAATAGTAAAAACTATTGACTCTCTTAAACCGAAAAACAGCAGTGGATCGGATAAAATATCTAACAAACTTTTAAAGGTTATTAAACATGAAATTGCAGATTCCTTAACCTCACTAGTCAATCAGTGTATTCTTACTGGTAATTTTCCAGATTTACTAAAAGTAGCCATGGTCACTCCTATCTTCAAAAAAGGATGCGAAAATGAATTTAGTAACTACAGACCAGTCTCTGTATTGTCCAGTGTGTCAAAGGTCTTTGAGAAAGTCTTATACAATCAGCTTTATGAATACTTCTCACAGAATAACCTATTGTATATTAGTCAGTATGGTTTCAGACGTCACCACTCCACTGAGTTAGCAACATTAGAACTTGTGGATAAAATTATAAAAGGAATGGATTTAAACAATATCCCACTGTGTGTATTCTTAGATCTTTCAAAGGCCTTTGATACCCTGGACCACCAAATACTACTTCACAAACTCGATTATTATGGTATCAAAAATTGTGCCCTTTCATTGATCAAGAGCTATTTTACAAATAGAACTCAGCAGGTTAGATACGATGATGTAAATTCTTCAATTTTAGAAATTACTTGTGGTGTCCCACAAGGATCGATCCTGGGACCTTTGTTTTTCCTCATTTATATAAACGATATCATTCATAGCTCTACTTTATTTTATATGACCATATATGCAGATGACACCTCTCTATTTACAACACTAAACTCAAATGAAATAGATGAACATAATCTTAACACAGAACTTAAAAGGATCGATATATGGCTTAAAGTTAATAAACTCTCACTAAATGTAGCTAAAACAAAGGCAATGCTCTTTCATACCCCTCAGAGAAAGGTATCTTATCCGAAACTATTCATTGAAAGTCATGAAATTGATTTTGTCAATGAATTTAATTATTTAGGTATAATACTAGATGAAAATTTGAATTGGAAAAAACATACTGATGCTGTTGCTAAAAAATCTGCTAAAACAATAGGTATTTTAAATAAGATCAAAAACTTTGTACCATCCAACATTCTTTTAAATATTTATAATACATTAATTCTACCACACTTTACTTATGGCAATATTATATGGGGGTGGAAATCCTGCAGATTACTTAAATTACAGAAAAAGGCCATTAGGGTTATAACCCAAAGTAAATTTAATGCACATACTGAACCTCTGTTTCATAAACTAAAACTGCTGAAACTCACTGACATTGGACGACTGCAAGACCTAAAATTCTGCTTTAAATTTGAAAACCATTTACTGCCTGCTTATTTTTATGTTGAGCTGGAGGACAACAATAACCCTCATCAATACAACACCAGACAAAGTCGTGAACTTCGCCTGCCGGCTGTGAGACATGATTTCGCCAAGCACTCAATGAAGTACAGATTCCCGTCATGTTTCAATTCAATGACTCAAAATTTTAAAGAAAAAATATACACTCATAGTTTTGCAGGTTTCAAATTATATATAAAGAAAGTTTTCATAGAACAGTATAATACCTTGTGCAATATTCCAAACTGTTATGTCTGACCTTATCGAAATTGGTGAACTGGAACAAAATGGTCAATGTCAGTTCATCCATTCCCCAAGAGTGGGTAGACCAGGGGGTGGGGTAGGATGTCTCTTGAAATCGGACATAAAGGCTACAAAAACTGATGATCTTAAAACTACGACCTTTGAACACATGGCTATCTCATTGCTTTCGAGAAAAACCACAATCTTGTTGGTCTATCGCCCAGAATCGAGCAACAAAAACAAATATAGTATGAGTGAGTTTTTTGACGAATTCACAATGTTACTCTCTCACTATCTTTCTGGACATGGCAATCTTATAATAGTTGGAGACTTCAACTTTCACATGAACAAACCAGACAACAAGCGTGTGAAACAATTTAACGAAATACTTGATATGTTCAACCTGACTCAGCATGTCAATGCACCAACCCACAAAGAGGGTAATACACTTGATCTGATAATAACTCACCGTGAGCTTAATCTTGTAGCCTGTGAGGTAGGCGATCTAAACTCTGACCACAACTGCATTCTCTTTCAACTACCGATCAGGGCCTATTCTAGCACCCTAAAGACTATTGAAACACGGAAAATTAACAAGATTAATGTTGAAAAGTTTAGAAATGATGTTAGACTGCATTTGTATGGTGATGTGTACTCGAAAGCTACTCCCGCTGATCTAGACAACCTAGTAAGCCGTTACAATGCATTGTCTCAAGTCCTTGACAGGCATGCTCCAGCTGTACATAAAACAGTAAGAATCCGCAAACCTAACCCCTGGACGAATGAAGATATTAAAAAGGCCAAAACAGAAAAACGAAAAGCTGAAAAACGATGGAAAAAAAGCAGACTGCAAATTGACTGGGAAAGGTTTAAATTGAAAAGAAATGAATACAATGAACTCCTGGGAAAATTAAAGGCTTCAAGTCTTCGCAGTAAAATCATCGGAACAAAAGGGAACTCCAAAGCTATGTTTAAAACCATAAACTCCTGTTTAAATAGAAAGCAGACAACGCCCCTTCCCGAACATTCATGCGATAAAGAGCTAGCAAATGAGTTCAATACCTTTTTCGATGAAAAAATACAGAAAATTAGGTCAAAACTGCCAAAATTCCCAAACACGGTATCTGATGTTATGAGTGAAACTGGGATACCTCTGAAGAAATTTAAAAACTTGTCTCAAAATGAGGTTAAGAAACTTATACTAGAAATGCCGGTCAAACATTGCCCTCTAGACCCAATTCCCACATATCTCTTACTTGAGTGCATGGATGCTGTTCTACCAATCATAACTGATATCATCAATCTCTCCCTAAAATTAGGAATTATGCCGAATGAACTAAAACATGCACTGGTCCGTCCTTTACTGAAGAAACATGGACTTGACCTGGAAAAAAAGAACTACAGGCC
Organism: Platynereis dumerilii; assembly: GCA_026936325.1. Taxonomy (NCBI): domain Eukaryota; kingdom Metazoa; phylum Annelida; class Polychaeta; order Phyllodocida; family Nereididae; genus Platynereis; species Platynereis dumerilii. Next base: position 729,811 of record JAPTHN010000016.1, read on the forward strand.
CGTGTCAAATCTAAGTTTCCTAGGAAAAGTCATAGAGAGTGCTGTAATCAATCAGTATATCAGTCACCTTGCAGCGAACCAATACGATGACTCAAAGCAGTCTGCCTATAAAAAATTCCACAGCACAGAAACACTCCTTACGAAAGTACACAACGACATGACGCTAAATATGGCACGTGGTGAAGTGACACTACTTGTTCTACTGGACCTCTCAGCAGCTTTTGACACAATCGACCACAAAATACTTATACAAAGACTGAAAGCTAGGTACAATGTAAATGAGACCGTCCTGCAATGGTTCTGTTCTTATTTGGAAAATCGATCCCAATCAGTTACCATTAATGACTCTGAATCAACAAAGATACCTCTCAAGTGTGGTGTCCCCCAGGGCTCCAAACTTGGACCGATTCTTTTCAACTCTTATATTGCACCTGTTAGTGATATTGCTAGAAACAACAATGTTGAGGACGAAAAGTATGCTGATGATGAGCAGCTATTTCTGTCCTTCAAACCGAAAGGCATTATCTCGGAGACAAATGCTGTGGCTAAAATTGAAAAATGTATCTCTGACATTAGACTATTCCTCAGCAAAAATATGTTGTGCAACAATGGTGACAAAACAGAATTTATAATCATTGGCTCAACTCATCAACTTAGCAAACTGTTAATCTCCTCCATCAAAGTTGATGGTATTCAAATAAAAGCCTCTGAACAAGTGCGCAACCTCGGAGTCACGTTCGATAAGCATATGCAAATGGACAGACATGTTGGCAAGATGTGCCAGAGTGCTTATTTCAACTTGAGAAATTTATCCAAAATCAGGAACAGCCTCGACAAGGAAACCACAAAAATGGCCATTAATGCATTAGTTACCCCACACTTGGACTACGGAAATGGTTTGCTCCAAGGCATCTCAAAGAAACTAATTAATCGGTTGCAAGTAGCCCAGAATTCTGCTGTTAGACTAATCGAGCGTCTCACTCGCTATGAGAACATCAGCAAGTATAGACAATCACTACATTGGTTGCCTATACCAGCCCGCATAAACTTCAAAATTCTGACAACAACGTGGAAGGCCCTGAATGGCCAAGCCCCAGCCTACATACAACAACTGATCAAGACTAAGGAACCGCAGTTACGCGAAATGAGAAGCAACAACAAAAACTTGCTGTCAGTCCCAAAAAGAATAAATAACAAAGCTATAGAGGATCGTGGGTTCTCTCGTAGTGCCCCAACTCTCTGGAATAATCTGCCAGACTTTGTCAGGAATTCAAAGTCTCTACTAAGCTTCAAAAGAAATCTGAAGACCCATCTCTTTAAAATCAGCTACGATATCAGACAATAGTATTTTCTCACAGCGCTGGTGAGCAATTCAATTGAAACTAGCGCTATACAAATCTATACTTTTATTTATTATATATTATTATTACTGTAAGTGGCATCAAGATTGAAGATGGTAGGCAACAGATAATTCGCCCACAAGATTTTCGACTTTGACTGTAATGTAGCATAGGCAACATTACACCCATTAGCAACATTACACCCATTGGCAACATTACACCCATTGGCAACACTACACCCATTAGCAACATTACACCCAATGGCAACATTACACCCATTTGCAACATTACACCCATTGGCAACATTACACCTATAGGCAACATTACACCCATTGGCAACATTACACTCATTAGCAACATTACACCCAATGGCAACATTACACCCATTAGCAACATTACACCCATAGACGACATCACACAATTGGCAACATTACACCCATTGTCAACATTACAACCATTTGTCACACCAAAGTCAAAAAAATTAACATGATCTGAAGCATGGTATTATTACCTTTGAACATATCTGATTGTTTACAGTAGTTTCGATATTTTTCGTTTTCTTATTACCCCTTCATTAATGAATTCTTAGGAATTGATAAGCATGCACAACATATGGAACAGGATACTGATGCTATATAATACTTAAAATCTGCCGTATGGTACCATAAGTTGAGCCCAGAAGCAATTTTAAATAAAATTCAGGCATTTTTTGCCTATTTTTGTGAAAAATTAAATATTTCATTTCCTATGCAACATTTTCATGACAAATCACATATCTACCTGATAGGAAAAATAATTTTCATTCATTTAGTACTATTTGGAAGGCTCTATGATGAATTTGTATCAAGTTATAAGACATAATGTAACATAAAATCATAGAAAAATAGGCGATTTCCGTCGAAATTGACAACATTAGTCCATGAGCCAGACCCCATATTTTCACAGATCGGTACCACCTGGGGTGGCAAAATCTAACAGTGTTTTTCAGAAAGACATATTCCAATAGGCTATAAAAAAGTTGGAGCCCAAAATTGGAGCGGCAGCTTAGTGGTAGTAATCAGCCCTTAAATATGGGCATCGGTGTCGGATTTGAGCACAAAATTATGGGGTGAGGGAAACTAAAATTGCTATATCTTCTGAATCAATGGACCAATTTCAACAAATTACCCCTCAAAATGTCCGGAATTTTGAGTTTTACAAATATAGGTCAATACATGACCAATATGCAAATTAAGTAGGTCGTCAGAGGTCAAAAGGTCACAAAAATTGACTGTTGCTTAAAATCTGAACCATTGTCCAAATAAACACCACAGCTGCCAACCCAATGAGACTTGGTAGGTCATGGAGGGCTTAGATTATAGATAACAAGTATTAAAGTCTATTTTATGCCAACAAATGGATAATTCATGCATGTGTCAGCAGCGGCAAATAATGAAATATAGTACATATTTGAAAATGACCGTTTTGAGGGAGGAGGAAACTAAAATTGCTGTATCTCCTGAACCAATGGTCCTATCCCCACAAATTACCCCTCAAAATGTTCGGACTTGTAAGTTCTACACAAATAGGTCATTATATGACCAATATGCAAATTAATTAGGTCATCAGAGGTCAAAAGGTCACGAAAATTGATCATTGCTTAAAATCTGAACCCTCATCCAAAAACAAACTCCTCAGCTGCCAAACCAATGGGACTTGTTAAGTCATTAAGAGTCAGATTATAGATTAAAAGTGTCAAAGTAAATTTTATATCTTAAGATGCAGAATTTATGTATGTTTCAGCATTGGAACAAGACGAAATATGTCAGATATTTGAAAATGATCGTTTTAAGGGCGGGGGAAACTAAAATTGCTATATCTCCTGAATCAAAGGTGCTATCCCAACATATTACTCCTTAAAATGTTCGGACTTGTGGGTTCTATAAATATAGATCATTATATGACCAATATGCAAATAAATTAGGTCATCAGAGGTCGAAAGGTCACAAAACTTGACCACTGCCTAAAATCTGAACACCTCATCAAACAACAAACACCATAGCTGTCAAACCAATTGGACTTGTTAAGTCATTTAGGGACAAGATAATAGATAATAAGTTTGAAAGTCAATTTAGACTGCAGAGTTTATGTATATGTCAGCAGTGGGATATAACAAAATATGGCAGGGATTTGAAAATGATAGTTTCAAGGGTGGGCGAAACTAAAGAAATTGCAATATCTCCCGGACCAGTGGTACAATTCCAACAAATTTCTGCTACAGGTGTCTGGAATTAGGAGTTTTATACATGTTATGTGACCAACATGCAAATCAATTAGGTCATCAGAGATCAAAAGGTTGCAAAAATGTACCTTTGCTTAAAATCTGAGCCCTCATGAAAAAATTACACACCGTAACCGACAAATGTGACAGAATGTGCCACACACAACTGAAATGCATGTCTTGTCAATAAGATGAAGAGTTGATTCAAGACATAGTAAACTAAATATAAAATAGGACTATCAAGTTTGTGATTTATAGATGTCCGGAAACTGCTCCTCTTCGCTTCTGGCTTTTTTGAGAACTCAAAACTAGACAGACTGAGAGAACTGGGATCAACTGGTCAAAAATAAGGCAGCACACCACCAATACTCCCCTCCCAGTTTCCTCCTTCTGGTTAGTATCATCCCTTCTAGTTTCCTCAATCTTCTCTTTTTGCCTTCTCCTTCTTTGTTTCAGGACTACTTCATAGTCTCCTACTCCATAGTCTCCTCCTTCATAGTTTCCTTCTTCATAGTCTCCTCCTTCATAGTCTCCTCCTTCATATCCTCCTTCATAGTCTCGTCCTTCATAGTTTCCTCCTTCATAGTCTCATTATTTCCTCAATGCTTCCATTATTTCTCATGTTCCCTTCATCTCAATATGTAGATGTACTTCTACCCTCCTAGCGTCTTTCTTCTTCCATGTCTCCAGCTTCAATGCTTCCTCCAATCATCCTTGATGATGTACAGTAAAAGTATGAACATTCTCCGCCAGAAGTCCTCTTTTTACCTATTTTGCCCTCCTTGCCTTTCTCCCCTCCACCCCAAATCTCCTCACAACTACCTTAGTCTCCTCACCACAACCTTATCCCATATTAAGAAGTTAATAAGAACTCCATTCAGACAGCTAGCAATGTAATCATACACAATGGGAGAGATTGAGTTTAAATTGTTGTTAGTCAAATGTAAATTTAATGTGATTTTAAAAGGTGGTTCAAAGAAGGTAAAGGTGGCTGTTTCTTCCTTCCTGTTGGGGTTAATCATACTTTATATTGGGTTGTACTGTAGGGAGGATAGGGTTCGTGAAAGGTAATTTTGTAGCAAGTAAAACAGGGAGAGGGTCAGAGGGAGGGGATCGTTGGATGGAGGCTTGAGGTGTTATAGGCTTATGCACTCGACAAGCTTATTGAGATAGGAGGAGAAAACAGAAATGGGGCAAGGGGATGATTGATACTGCTATGCAATAGAGTGCCCTAGCCTGAATATGAACCCAGTATAGAGTGGTTGGATGTTCAACATGCACCACTGAGCTAACCTGCCTCCCAGTGGGTGACAGGAAAAGAGGCAGAGGGAGAGAGATAAGAAAGATGAGTGACCAAACCTTTTCTCTGTGACTTCTTGGTCTCCTCCCAACATCCTTGTCTCCCCCCCCCCACCTTGCTCTATTAGTGGACCCTCCTTCCTGGCTTTCGCCTCCCTTGTCACCACCTCCCCCCCCCCCGGTCCCCTGCTGGCACAAGGGAACTAGAAGAAAGAAGCATTGAGAAAGAAGGCCAAGAACATAGTCAAATCAAAGATGAGCAAAAAGGAGGATGAATATATACAATTTAATGGGGCGGGGGGGAGGGGGGAGGTTGTGCACCGTAAAAATGAAAAATGTTTAGAATCAACCTTTTTGAGTATATTGCCTTGTCATAATTAATGCTCAGGGTGCCCTGAACCACCTCACATAAGGTGCTTGGGAAGCATCCTGTATGCTCGTAAAAAAGAGCAGCTCCCAGTGGAAATTTTATAGCAGGTTATCAGTACTCTGGCATTGCTCCACTCACCGGCATTTGTGGGTCAGTGCCTTCGCCTACCCACAGCTGCAGACTAGCATGTCATTTAGGCACTGCTCAGCAATTTATGCAATAACCAAGCCACCCGATTATTTCATAATTCTGCAGATAGAGTCAAAGCATCCATGAAAGGTTGGGTGGTTCACCCCTTGACGCACCCGATGAGACTCTACTGAATCCAACAATGTGCAATACCACTCCTGTTCGTGTAGAGTGTACCTTATCAATGCTGATGCGCCTTGTCACCTCTGATGCACCCCAGAAGTTTTCACATTCACCACACAGGTGCTTCACTCCACCCCATGTACCTTTTTTCTCTGAATGTGGCTGGAGAATGTGAAAATGGTAGGATCGAGGAGACTGTGGGAAAGAGGAGTTGTTTTCAGGTACTTTCATGTGATGGAATCTTCTCCAAGCAAGGAAACTCAAATTGAGGACTTATGGATTGACTAGAATTTACCCATTATAGGGGACTGTAAAAACAGCATGAGTTTATTATTGAGTAGACACGCTTTCAACAGTGTGCAAACTTTCGGTTGCCCTGGTTGATTTTGCATTGGGCAACAATTCGTTGCAAAAATGTATTCCAAAATTAATAGAAACCTCAGAAAGGTGGAGCAGAAGGACTATGCATTTGATAAAAGTGAATAGCAGTCGAAGAGTTACTCAGACGTTTTTGTACATGTATGCATTGAAATGTTTTTGTGAGGTGAAAACCCTATCCCAGTTAATGTTTATCTACAAATTATAAGAAGTCAGTGAGGTCATATTCTACTCTTTCTATGCTATTAAACTAATTTACTGAGCAGGACTGAGTAGCATTGGGTGCAGTGTGTTTTAGTCATAGGACCAACCACTCAGGTTAACTTGTGACCTCACTGAGGTGACAATAGAAATTGACAGTTCAAATAAAAACAATTTTGAAAGAACATGCAAGTGCTGAGCTTTCTTTGACTTAAACTGTAAGTGGAAGAAAGGCCTACACGAAATATCAGAAAACGGAAAATATTTGAGGCCTTTAGGCAATGTAGGCCCATGAGCATTTGTTGCAGCAGTGCCTCATGCGGAAGTAGTGATTGAAAGTTTGGATTAAGTTTATCATGAGGTAGGCCTATAAGCATTGTGAATTTGGCCTAATTGCACTTTGGGTGTCAGTGTCAACTTTCCCAGAAGGTTTGACAGGTCATCTCAATAGCACTTAACTGAAAGGGGTAATAGGACCTTGTGAAGGTGTATAAAGAAAGGCAAAACAGTCTGAATGCATCAGATGTTTGATTGCTATTCTTAGCATTGGGAGTTGAAAAGCCTTGGTAATTGTTGTCTGCTATTGCTAAGAGTCTTGAGATATCTATGCACCTGAATGATGCCCGGGAATTACGCTATGCCTGTCCAGACAAAAGACACCAGAAGGTGGCAGGGGTGTATGCTGTAGCGAGCTCTTGTAGAAAAGTTGAGTATCAAGAAAAGTATGGAGAGGAATTGCCGTGAATGGATATTTGATGAGTAGCTTTGAATCGAAGGCAAGTGGGAATCAGGGAGGTATTTGGAAGTGAGTTCATCAGAAGGGCATGTATGAGAAAAGATGAAATCTGTGTAGTTGATGGGGTGAGGATTGCCAGGGCTGTTGAAAGTCGTGGACAACAGAGTAGTGGAAAGGCAGGGGAAGCAGGGGCAGATGTGATGTCAAAATTGGGGATTTTGATTGGGTAGGAGGTGTGACCCAAGATGCTGAATGTGCCACTGGCCTTAAATTCGCCACTACAGTTTTATTTAAGTAGATATACTCACCTGGTCCCTTGTGACATCCTCTACATTTTTTACATTTCAGTGTTGTATAAGAAATATCCTGTAAAGCTCAATTTTAGGCATAAAATTGACTTTGACACTTGTTATCTATCATCTGAGCCTTCCATGACTTATCAAGTACCATTGGTTTGCCGATTGCGGTGTGTAATTTTTTCATGAGAGCTCAGACTTTAAGCAAAGGTACATTTTTGCAACCCCTTGATCTCTGATGACCTAATTGATTTGCATGTTGGTCAAATGACATGTACAAAACGCCTAATTCCAGACACCTGCATCAGAAATTTGTTGGAATTGGACCACTGGTTCGGGAGATATTGCAATTTTTTTAGTTTCGCCCACCCTTGAAACTATCATTTTCAAATCCCTGCCATATTTTGTTATATCCATCTGCTGACATATACATAAACTCTGCATTTTTAGACATAAAATTTACTTTCAAACTTGTTATCTATTATGTTTTCCCTAAATGACTTAACAAAGTCCAATTGGTTTGACAGCTATGGTGTTTGTTGTTGATAAGGTGTTCAGATTTTAGGCAGTAGTAATTTTTTGTGACTTTTCGACCTCTGATGACCTAATTAATTTGCATATTGGTCATGTAATGACCTATATTTATAGAACCCACAAGTCCGAACATTTTAAGGGGTGATATGTCAGGATAGCACCTTTGTTTCAGCAGAAATAGCAATTTTAGTTTCCCCCGCCCTTAAAACGATCATTTTCAAATATCTGACATATTTCGTCTTGTTTCAATGCTGAAACATACATAAATTCTGCATCTTAAGATATAAAATTTACTTTGACACTTTTTATCTGTAATCTGACCACTAAATGACTTAACAAGTCCCTTTGGTTTGGCAGCTAAGGAGTTTGTTTATGGATGAGGGTTCAGATTTTAAGCAATGATCAATTTTCGTGACCTTTTGACCTCTGATGACCTAATTAATTTGCATATTGGTCATATAATGACCTCTTTGTGTAGAACTTACAAGTCCGAACATTTTGAGGGGTAATTTGTGGGGATAGGACCATTGGTTCAGGAGATACAGCAATTTTAGTTTCCTCCACCCTTAAAACGGTCATTTTCAAATATGTACTATATTTCATTATTTGCCGCTGCTGATACATGCATGAATTATCCATTTGTTGGCATAAAATAGACTTTAATACTTGTTATCTATAATCTAAGCCCTCCATGACCTACCAAGTCTCATTGGGTTGGCAGCTGTGGTGTTTATTTAGACAATGGTTCAGATTTTAAGCAACAGTCAATTTTTGTGACCTTTTGACCTCTGACGACCTACTTAATTTGCATATTGGTCATGTATTGACCTATATTTGTAAAACTCAAAATTCCGGACATTTTGAGGGGTAATTTGTTGAAATTGGTCCATTGATTCAGAAGATATAGCAATTTTAGTTTCCCTCACCCCATAATTTTGTGCTCAAATCCGACAACGATTCCCATATTTAAGGGCTGATTACTACCACTATGCTGCCGCTCCAATTTTGGGCTCCAACTTTTTTATAGCCTATAGGTATATGTCTTTCAGAAAAACACTGTTAGATTTTGCCACCCCAGGTGGTACCAATATCCGGTCTGGCTCATGGACTAATGACCAATGACAGTTATTTGTTTCATTTATGCCACATGTGGCGCCATCTATACCTGTAACTCTACACAGGCACCTTTTATCTATTATTAGCAATACAACAAATTTTATCATGCCACATAGCAGATCCCGGTGCTGGGCAACGCAAACAAAATCGGACTTCCACAAACGCAAATCAGCAAACCAGATCTAAATGTTCCACAAACGCAAATCTGCAAACTTTTTGAAATTTTACAATAGCTGGTGCAAAAACGCAAGTGCAAACACAAATGCAAACCATAATCGCGATAAATAGGCCTAATTAAGGCTTGGTACGGATATAAATTAAGTTAAATGTGACCCGCTCCATCAAAATGAGTTCAAAGTAGGCTTTCTACATTTCTCAGAAATGAGAAAAATGTGTCAAAAGGTCACATTTTGATGTTTTTTAGCTGTTGGTGCCACGTTTTAGGTAAAGTAATTTTCCTTGAATATTCAAGACAATTTTACAAAAATTGACTTTAAATTATCTAAATTGAGTGTCCCTCTTGATTTTCTAAGTTTTTTAATTGCCATGGTGGGAATTTCAAATGCCATTTTCTCAAAGCTTGATGTTTTGTATCTTCGGTGTTTGAGGTGCCATATCTTTTGATTGGATGGAGGTATCAAAACATACTAAACATAATTTCAAAGCTCAATTCTATTCGGATAAAGTCATTTTCATGACTTAATATGATAAGAGGCCGACTTTGAACCCATTTTGGTGGAGCAGGTCACAAATATAAAATATTGTTATAGGCATTTGACTGAGCTCAAAAAATCTGATATTTGCAAAACATTTCAAAATATATTGGCCTTTAATGCCCTATGTAATAAAGCTTTATGGCAATTATGTCTGACTGCTGTGCAGCCTGTGCTTCATGCTGTTCTTCATGCTGTGCTAAATGCTGTGTTGATGCTAGCATGCCACATGTGGCGCCATCTACACCATGCCTCAGCATGATCTATCGAAAAAGTATTTTTAATTTTTTGTCAGAATGAAATATGAATCCCTAAGATGAATCACATTCAAGATTTGTTTGCATTACACCATTTTTTAAAAGCATTTTAAGCTTTTCATACTTGATGTACACTGTCATGTGGGCTGAAAATGGTAGCAAAAACAACCAAAATGATTGATTTGTGGTTTCTCAAAGCTGACATGGATGCCTCCCATGTGTGGTTTGCCACATTCCTACATACAGGTTGCTCACACTCCAACTTGCTCTTTTCAGATCTTCTCCTTCCAACCCCTGCCGGCCTGCCTCCATGATGCCATCCACATCCATCCAAGATCAAGCAAGAACACCCCGCGTCTACCTCTCCCTGGCCTGGCTTGAAACGGGCACTCGGTGTCTATGCTTGCAGGAGGGAGAGTTCCGCGGGGTGCCCTTTTTTCATATGATGCAGCAGTACACTTGCCACACAAACCCAGAACGAAGCAACAAGCCACATCTCTCCCCAGATCCCCAGTGGACTATGGGAGGTTTCCTATCTTCAGGAAGATGTGGAGCAGCCCCCAGGCTACTGACCATCTGAGGTCCTCCATAGGATCCTTGACCACACTTTTCGTTCGTTCACATTTACATTTTGTTTGATAGTTGGCATTTGTGCAAGTTTGGATCGCAAACGCAAAGAGCAAATTTAATTGGCAATCAGTGCAAAATGCAAACTTCAAACAAAATAGCACTTCCTCAAATTGCGGAATTTGCGGTTTGCGGAGGTGTTTGCGGAAGAGCCCAGCACTTCCAGATACACAACTTCAAATCATTACTTTGAGTTTTTAGACATATTAAAAGCCTGTTTACAGCGATTTAGGCTCAATCCCAGTTAAACGGGCAAATTCCAAAAATAAAGAATGTTCAAAGAGTATTGGCTGTAATTTCTAGTAGAATCATTTCACAATTTTGATGTTTGGCATTTATTTAGAACTCTTATATAGAAATTAAGTCATATACAATATATACACTGAGCAAAAAAAGAAACGTCCCGTTTTCAACATACTGTTAACTTCTGGCATATAAGTATTACCCCTGTAAAACTGACATCAGAATTTTTATATTTGTCAGGAGAGTCAATAAAAATTTTATTTGGATAAAATCATTCAAGCGGAACATGAGCAGTAGTCAAAATGTCTTGAACACTAATTTGGTCAATGGAGACTACACAAATTTTTTGAAAAATCTGAAAACTTGGGGCCTGTCTCTTTTTCACTGTGTACCGTTTGCTCTATGCGAAGCGACCCAGTTAAGGCTCGGGTTTGGCTTCAGTCAACGCTTTAGACAGTTTAACAGATGTTTTTTGTGCCTTAAGTGAAGCTACATCTTTCAGGCAAATTCAATCAAATGTTAATATAGCCAGTATGCTAGATTATATTCTCTCCTATACAGTGCATATTTTTATGTATCGAAATATTTTTTATTGTCAAAGATTACGTGATTCTAATAAGAGGGACTTAGGAAAAACTGGACTTTTTTGTGCGTTTTTGGATAAAATTGGGTACTTATACTATGTTTGAGACTGAAATATTCTCCAATGTGCTTCACTATGCTGGTATGGATATATTTGTAATGTATCCGGAAGCTTGCTATGAAAAAATTCCACTGAAACATAGTGTTTTAGCTTAGGTTTGGCTTAGAACTTACGGGTTTGGCTTTTTTGAATGCAGGTCTTGTAAATATGTAGGGGTTTCATACTTGTAACTTTTTGGTTTGGCGTGCTTATATAACTGACCTCTTTTGTTGCATTCAGTAATATGTACAAACTAGTAAAGCCCATTGAAAGCACAGAAACCGATAATTAAAGAGGAAGGAAAATAGCAATTTTGAAATGATTTTATGAGAAGAAGGAAAGGTTTAAGGAAGGTTAGGTGAAGGCTGTGGCTTTGAATAGCGAAAAGGGCCTGCAATAGTAAAAGTTTGTATGAAGTCTGCGAGGTAAACCTAGTCTATGCACGTACATATAAAGTATCCTTTTGTACTATTGACTGAAGTAATCAGCTGATCAGGCCTGCCAAAACTGGTTAAGAGTTGAGAGGGAATTGTGAATGTGGACTGCGTTTAAAAGGTAATGAGGAATTGATATAGTTTGATAGAAATACACAATAGAAAATGAAAAGCAACTTGTCTATAGTCTGATTATTGATACCTTCAATTGCTGTTAGAGCAGTAAGGCTATGTGCTTCGATTGACCCAAGATGGCAATATAGCCATGTGCATTTGGCTGGAATTTGGCTGCAGTAGGACAGTAAACAAATGTAAGACTATTATGGGATGGCAACCACCGTCGGAAAGAGAGCTGAATGGAAGAACAAACTGTAATAGAAACATATAGAGAAGGCAGTGCAAGTTGCTGGTATTTGGATAAAAAGGTAAAAAATCAACATGAAATGAATAGAACGTGTCAGACCCAATTAAAGTCTGTCTATGGTGAGCATGTGGTCACATGACTCGGCTGTAATACATATGATATATGGTGCGGAATATCTAGATGCGGCCAACGTTTTCAATCATGGGCAGGATGGATGGACATGAAAGAGGTGAAGCCCATGGAAATGCAGCTGAACATGAGTTTGTGGATTAAAATTTTTCATGAAGACAGCAAGTATAACAAATATGTGCACAAAACAGAATTTGTCAGTTTTTTCCTGTACAGCGTGTCGGCTGGTATTGTTGTCATTAGTGGTTGTTTCACTCAGTTTCAAAGTTTCAAAGTGGGCAGGAAAATGGAACTCAGTTAGGCTTGAAACTCCAACTGCATCTTTCTATGGGCCTTCTTGAATGAAATGTCAGAAGGCGCTGGCTTGAGAACTTGGAGCCACACACTTCGCACAGATGTTCTTGCGGGTCATGCTTCTCTCTAATGTGCCTTGCTAGGGATGATTTTCTCACTACATGATTTATGGTGATTAATGCAGTTGCGAAATTTGAATGATCTTAATGCAGTTGTGAAATTTGAATGATCTTTTACATTTGTTTGATAACTAATGACAATACTGCAGCAGGCATGTCTTGAAAATTTTGATAAATTATGATATCCCGCAATTGCGAGTGAACACCATGAAAAAACCATTGTGTTCACACCATTGAGTTCATCCTGGTGAACTCAATGAAATAAATTATCTGACGTTGTTATGCAAACAATGGGCAGCGATTGTTTATGTCATGACGTCACAATGGGCTGCTGGTGACGTCACAACAAATTGCTGCTCCAAACTTGGGAGAATTTGAAGTTATCAGACTAAAATTTAAGAAAAACCATTCATAAAGTCATTGCGGGATATAAATAAAACCCCATAACAGTGTAGTTCACAGCTATGAACATCATTCGTGTCAGGTCTGCCTTCTGAATAACACTCGTCCTTCGGACTCGTGTTAATTCAGAGCAGACCTGACACTCATGATGTTCATAGCTGTGAACTACACTGTCATGGGGTTTTATTATAATAATACATGCTGTATTTTGTAATACTTATCGCTTGTGAAATTACATGCAGCTGTAAAATCGCAGTTAGTTATAAAGCTTGTATGTCGCCCGAATAAAATGCTGTCCAAAAAGATAAGAGTCATATTAAACCTATCCATACAACCAAGTTTACGTAACTGTCATTTGAAGCTCAATATATGAAGATAAATTCTTTCAAAAATGTAAACATAGAGCTTTTCATGCTGTGAAAAAGTATTTTTATTGTGTACAAATCAGGAAATGCAGGGCTCTCCTTTAGTAGATTAAGGCTTCACCATCAACTAAACTCACTAAAATTATGGAAAACAAGCAATTCTGTTGATTGGAAGTGCATGCACTTTAAATATATCAGTTTATGATCTGTAAATGCATGTTTAATGTTACATAGAATCGGCGGCCTTACTACCTTTAATTGAAGATGATGATTAGTGATGTTTAATGCTCATTGGCATTAATAAATTTATTTATTTGGTGGTATTTGTGCTGAAATTAAGGTACAGGGATTAATTGTGTTATTGTGATTATCCTAAGGTATCTGGTGATATAGTAATACATGTTTCAAATGCGAATTGATACAGCGATGACTGTATGATTTCCAAATTTTACATGATAAACCGTAGCCTATACCCAAAGTTATGTGGTGGAAACTATGTTAATTGGTAAGGACCGTAAGGGTAAACAGATTGACTATAAATACCACTAGGTGTTGCCACTGTCAGGCATTACTCTGATGTTTCATTGTTAAGGCTTGTTTTTGTGTTATATTCGTTTTGTAGATTGTTTTAAACTCGAGTACCAGCTGTCCAGCTGCTGTTGTATATTGTTATTTTATATTCGAGACTAAATAAAAATTATTTCTATTTCTATTTCTATTTCTGTGCAAATTTTATTTTGAGGTACAGGAAAAAACTGACAAATTCCGTTTTGTGCACCGTAAGGTTGTACTTGCTGTCTTTGTGTAAAATTTTAGTCCACAAACTCTGCACTGATGTTCAGCTGCATTTCCACGGGCTTTTCCTCTTTCATGTCCATCCATCCTGCCCATGATTGAAAATGTTGGCCGCATCTAGCTATTCTGCATTTGTACATATTGCTAAATGCAACAAAAGAGGTCAGTTATATTTGCACGCCATACCAAAAAATTATAAGTATGAAACCCCTATATATTTACAAGACCTGCGTTCAAAAAAGCCAAACCCGTAAGTTCTAAGCCAAACCTAAACTAAAACACTATGTTTCAGTGGAATTTTTTCATAGCAAGCTTCTGGATACATTACAAATATATCCATACCAGCATAGTGAAGCACATTGGAGAATATTTCAGTCTTAAACATAGCATAAGTACCCAATTTTATCCAAAAACACACAAAATAGTTAAGTTTTTCTAAAGTCCCTCTTATTGGAATCACGTAATCTTTGTCAACAAAAAATATTTTGATATATAAAAATATGCACTGTGTAGGTAAGAATATAATCTAGCATACTGGCTATATTAACATTTGATTGAATTTGCCTGAAAGATGTAGTTTCACTTAAGGCACAAAAAACATCTGTTAAACTGTCTAAAGCGTTGACTGAAGCCAAACCCGAGCCTTAACTGGGTCGCTTCGCATAGAGCAAACGGTACACAGTGTTTTAATGTTCCAAAGGAAGAAAAACAAGTTTAAATAATCAGAGCATCCGCATTTATTGAAGAAACACCATGCCAAGACTGCCATCTGAGCATCAAGAATGAGCCATAGGTGTCCTGCAAGTTGCATGACCAGTCAGCAAGTAGCAAGGTTCCCTCTTGATTGCAAACCAGATTGCTTAGGACCAGTACCACTACCCCTTCAATATTGGACCACCTCCAGTTCCAAAAAACGTTGCCCCCCCCGGGTCGAGACACGCTAGTTATGCCACTGACAGGGTCACTAAAAAGTGGTAAAAAAGCAAAAAAGAAGAAGAAAAGAGAAAGTTTTTCATTTCTCACACCTTTTCTGATGATGTTTGGTGAAAATTGTGTGTGAATCGGAAACCAACAGCTGACAGTATACCGGACTGCAATCTCCCTGGACTGGTCTAACTTACCCCTGGTTCTGGACTGGAGGTGGGCAGTTGGGTCCTGTCTGCAACACTAGCTCATTCAGGGCTTTCTTCAGACCAATGGGGTGGATATTATGCCATTGTCAGCCATAAGTCCAAACATAAACCCCCAAACACATTTCAGATGCCCTTGACAGAGAAGCCAAGCATAGAGATCCCCGCTGCTGGAAATTTCCAAGAAATGACGGATGCTCTGGTGAAATAATGAACCAACATGCTCCATGGAAGTTCTGAAGCAGCTGTTGAAGTTCACATGCAGCCACTTTTACTGTTACTGTGAAATTACTGTGAAGTTGACATTAATGAAAGTCATTCACATTGTTGCAATGATATTCCTCTGTACTTTCATTAAGTTTTCAAAAATTAAAAAGCATAATTTCGACCTTTGTAATCCTGTTGATTTAGGAGGACGTTTCTTTTTTTGCTCAGTGTACATGTAATATGTGATGGGAACTGTTGTAAATTCCATGTTGAATGGCCGAAAAACAAAAAAATTGCATGTCCAATGGCTGTGTGGTATCACATAATATGATGCTGTGCCACTATTTTTGCTGGTATTGACTTGAGAAATGAATGGAAATGTGCGTAACAATAATGACATTTGAACAAAAAAAATCATAACTCATTTTGAAATCTATAAACATATTTTTAATGTTATTTAAAAAGTCAAGTAATTCTTGTAAATTACGTTACCAAGATTCAAGGCCACTTTAATAATGTTAATATTTGCCAATTGTCAAATATAAGAACTCCATTGCCAAGTTTGAAAAGTCTAGTTTTTTATGCAATTTCGGGTTTTGAAATATATTGAAAACTGTCTTCACAGGAGGCCAAAAAAGGTCGAAAAGTGATTTTGTCATTTTTAGATGTAAATTACGTTACCATAGTTTACAGAAAAGACCAATGGAGATAGAAAAACAATTATTTTTTATTTTTGTAGACCCTTGATGCCTGGGATCATCTGGTAAATTTCATGGATTTTGGATGATTATTTTTACACTGAGAAGGGAAAAAGTGTACAAATTAGTGTAAATTTGTTCTAAATGTGTAAATTACATTACCATTTCTCATTTCAACCTGTGAAATTGCATTGGAAATGAGCAAAGTAAAAGTTAAAATTAGTGAAAGATATTCCAGAAACTGCACCTCTTGACATTGTATAAAAGATATTAAGCAAAAATTTCTGTTTCCGTGATGGTCACTTTTTCCCTTTTTTAGACTGGAATTTGTCCATTTAACTGGGATTGAGGCTTTTAATAGAGCACTTTTGTATCAAAATGTTTGACTTGTGATTTTGATAAGTCCTGCCAAGACCCTCAAAGTTCACATTCTTTCCATCAGTCTGATAAAGGCCTTGTGACAAGGCTGAAAGCTTCTGGTATAAGCAAAACTAAAGACTTTTGTTGATACTACAGACTATGGAAATTCATACAATCCTATCAAGGAATACCAAAAGTCAGGATCTAACATACATCAACTACACTAGTATAAGTTGCCCGTAGATTTGATGGAACCAAATAGAACTGAATAAAATAGATAGACATAGATAGATAGATAGATAGATAGATAGATTGGGAAGGATTTGTTGAGTGATAGAGCTGAGATAGAGTGAGAGAATGCAATTATAGACAGACGGTAATTTTGATGATACTGTAATGCTGCGTAATATTTCCAATTGATTAATCAATGGTTTCCCAGATCAAAGAGAGGCACATTTGAGGCACTGAATAGGCATATTTGAGGCATACCATGGAGTAGGTAGAGGCATAAGCTGAGATCACAGGAGGCGTAAAGGAGGCATATCAAACTCCTCATTAAATAAGCAAGAGGCATATATGAGGCATTTTCGAGGTACATTTGAGGCATATAGGAGGCGTATTTGAGGCGTTCCAAAATTTTAATAATTCCTCAAATTAGATATGTTAATGACGTGCCTCAAATGTGCCTCATATGCAAATGAAGAGGCATATTTGAGTCACATATATATGAGGTACGTTTGAGGTATAACTGAGGCGTATTTGAGGCGTAGGCTCATCATGTAAGTGGAGGTACATTTGAGGCATAAATGAGGCGTATTTGAGGCGCTCCAAATATTTTGATAGTGCCTCTTCTGTACCTCCGCATGGAGGTACAGAAGAGGCATATCTGAGGCATGAATGAGGCATATTGACTAAGGAAGTGAGCCAAATATTTGAATTTTCAAATAGTGCTTCTATCTCAAAGAAAGGAAAGACTTGGTACAAAAGCAGAACTACTAAATAAACTGAATGACCTTGATGTAAATGCCAAAAGGGTGGCACACTCAATCTGACATGCATTCCGGATTATTTGTCAAATTAAGGAAATTGTTATTTGACTTCTAACAAAAGAGCAAGTTGTCATGTGAGTGATAATATAGTCTGTTGAGCAAAACACAAAATTCTAAGAGTTACATCAGCAACACAACCAAATAAATTGAACTAATTGTTCAGAACACCTTTACAATAAAAAATACAACTTGCATATTTATAAGTATGACATGTACAGCGAAGTAAAAGTAAAGATGTGACTTACAACATTGGCACCATGCTCCCTAGTTGGGGTTTCTCTTTTCAATGCAAATTTAGGTCACCACAAGGAGACACCCTAGTATAATCTACAGGAGAGGCATGTTTGAGGCGTAAGGGGGAATTCAGGCCACACAAAAATTTGGCTATGTTTGAGAGGCATATTTGAGGCACAGGGTAGAAAAACAGAGTCCAGTTTGAGGCACATTTGAGGCATAGATGCAAGTAATGCTTTTCTTGGTAAGTCAGGGAAGCATGTTTGAGGCATATCATTATGTAGGGAGGCATAGATGAGGCACATCATTAACATTAGAGGCACATTTGAAGCACACTGCACTTGTTAGACTATGCCTCAAATGTGCCTCAAGTATGCCTCAAACGTGCCTCAAATGTACCTCTGAAATATTTCTATGCCTCAAATGTGCCTCTCTTTGGTCTGGGTTACTATTTCGGGAGAAGGGAACACAATAAAAGTTGCAGACTTGTATACATTTATTGCACACCTATTGAATATTAATAAATAAATGAAATGACCTCAGACAACTGCAGGAAATCATGTTAGCTTTCTTCCCGCTTTTGACTTTGTGCCCAAAAAACGGGTGTGGCATGTTTGTGCAATGGCAGAGCTGTTGGATTGTCTGCTGCGGAAACAAGAAAATATTTTTCAAAAAAAAGATATGCTGGTTGTAATGATATATTTGAAAGGTGAAAAAAAATAATTTTTTTACTAGTAGGCGTTTTTATTTAACAAATATATCTATAAATTTAAACATTATAAATACTAGAAGTTATGAGCAGTCAATATAACATTAACCAGTGATGTAAATTGTGTGCTGTTCTTCATCATATTGATAGATTTATTAATGAGGCATCTAATATAATATCCTTCTCTATTAATATATATTTTATACATTTAAAAAAAAATTCAGCAGAGAAAAAGTCTTTATATTTTGGTGTTCAGTCAAAAACCTTTTTGGTTAGAAGTAAATGAAAGACCATTTTTCAATGAATTTGAAAACCATATGGCCCAGGCTGGAATTGAACCCTGGCCAGTGGGGTGGAAGGCAAGCGCTCTACCAACTTTGCCACTGGGGCAGCCATGGCCGTTATTTTTTTTAGGCTGATCTTTCAAAAGCCAGTGCCATACATATATTACATGTTTCTGCACCTCATAGTACATGCCTTGGCCATGATTAAATCAGAGTGTTAACTTGGGCCTATTACTAATTGTGAACAAAAATACAACTGGAATGATTACAGAATCAATTCATGTAATCCACAGCATGATCAAGCAGAAACACAAGGATTCAAAGTCTATATTTAGAATTCTGACCAGTCCATTTCCTGGTCACATGACAAGTGTCGTCCAGTAGTCTGTATCAATCATGACAACCCACCTCCAGTTTAAATTGTACTAGAACAATTTTAGGTGGATCAATCATCAATTTCCGAAATTGCAGGTGTATTTTGAAATAAATGCAACAACTTGAAGTATTTGCAATGATGAGTTATTTGTCAGTGCTCCACTTTATATCACTAAAGGCTGAGGTGAACTTGTGTTGACACTTTTCAGTATGGGGTGCCGAGTAAACTGCTGGTATTAATAGCTAAAGATATGCCATTATACATCTTTTCTTACAGCCCAATGGAACCAGCTTAAAAAATGTAATTGATATGAATTAGGATATGTAGAAGACGCGGACGGACCTGAAAAGGGAAGAGTTCTGCCTTAGTGGGCCTAGGAAGGCACAGGGTGAATTAGAAGATTAGGCATTGAGTACAACTTGAGATAAATCCTGTACGCTATCATTTTAATATTATAGAAGAAAGATATAGATTGTCAAAACAAGGTTCACGCAAGTTGTTGATAAAGTATATCGTATCGCGTCTTATCGTAACTATATCCTGTTGTACAGTGCTGCCATTCTCTCGCTGAAAGTATACACTGTATGTATTATGTAATATAGTGATATATTTAATTAGGGAACTACTGTTAGACCCATTTTAAAGCGTAACTCTGGGGAATTTGGGCCAAGAAATGTGACTACGGTGTGATCTTACCAGTGGCTGGGTGTTTACAGATGACTGTGAACAGCAGAGCTGTGAGCAATGAAACTAGGTCTTCTTGTGTGTTAAATCTGCAAAAAACCCACAAAAACAGCATATGGTAAGAAATCGCGGAGCTCTACTTATTGCAAGATCTATCAATTTTAGCGAACGCAATATCTGGCACTGACAGGCCTCATGACAGGATACACCCCCACCCTATGGGGTAACGAGGGGGAATTGGGGGGAAAGGAGGAGGTTATGCGGGGAAAGTTGGGGCAAGTGGGGGTAGTGGGGTGCAAGATGGGGTAAGTCGGGGTAACCGGGGGCTAGCGGGAGGCAACTTGGGGAAGTGAGAGGAAATGGGGGGTAAGCGGGGGCTAGTGGGGGGAAGCGGGGGGAAGTGGGGGGAAGCGGGGGCAATTGGGGTGTTAGCGAGGACAAGTGGGGGATAAGCGGGGGCAAGTGGGGGGTAAGCGGGGGCAAGCGGGGGTTAGTTGGGAAGCAGGGGCAAAACGGGGGTAAAATGGGGGTAGCCGATAGTACGGGAATAACAAAAGGGAGCGGGGGGTGTATCCTGTCATGAGGCCTACTGAATAAGCCAGTACCAGATATTGCGTTTGCTAAAATTGATAGATCGCTAAAATTGATAGATCAGGCAAGTCAATGCCAGATAGTACACATTTAAACTTGTATTGCTAGATGTTGCCCTGATACGATATGGTACAAAACGATAAATATTTATTTCACTTTAGCAAAAAAAAAAAGACATCAAGAACAAACAGCATCATAAATTTAGGCTTAGTGTATTAAGCAAAGCGAAGCGACGCAACGCGAACTGGCAACGCGAACTGGCGACGCGAACTGGCGACGCGAACTGGCAACGCGAACTGGCAACGCGAACTGGCAACGCGAACTGGCAACGCGAACTGGCAACGCGAACTGGCAACGCGAACTGGCAACGCGAACTGGCAAACCATGATGTTTTTACCGTTTTTGTACAATTATGTGAAAATGACCCTTATATGTATATGTTCTCATTATCATACTATTAATTCACGGACCCCTTACGCTACTCCAACAACCATGCATTGATTCCAGTGATCATTAGCTGATGAAGAAGCAGCATAAGAATTTAACTGCATTGATTGCTCAGTTATGAACTTGCAAGCTGCTTCTATACACTCTCTACAATGTCCTTAGGGTTTGATGTTAAAATTACAGTCACAGAAGCTGAAGTGACGTTTTCTCATAATCTAACTATATTTACGAAACACCTTTTATTTCCCCCTTCTCTCATGCAGGGGCGTATCTAGAAATGGCCTGAGTCTTGTATTTATGCACTTAAGTTGGTCTAACTAGATAGGCTAATTAGGAGTCCTAATTTAGGACAATGGGAGTCAAAAAAATGCTAGGGCACACCTACATCTCCCCAATATTGCTGGTTAATTGATGAAAGATCATAAAGTTTTCAAAAAAAAGAGGAAATTTACCTGTATTTGTGCTTATCTATCTATATAATAAATATCTCTATCTATGCATTTGCAAAGAGGCCTTGTGATAACTATTGCTTACTTCAAATAAAGAAACAAATTAGAAGGATAGATATTTTCAGAGAGAAATGCAGCACACATTTCTTTTGCTATTTGCCTCAACTCAATTTAAGGCTGCATTAATCAAGCAAATATGGTAGGACGCCAGTCTGTCTGCTGTTATGCAATGACCATTCAGACATGTCTGAGTTGACTTTTGTTGGTCAAAAGTCAGGAGATAACTTGTTGTTGGCCCTCGTTTTGACTACCCCCCCCCTCCCTGTCTCTTGCCTTTTCTTACAACTTTCTTAAACTCAGTGACCTCTTAATTAAGATTTACCTGTGTCATTAGAAAATGAGGAATTACAACATCTCTGGCTGTGTTCGTCATAGAAGGTTGGCGTTTTCTTCTAACCATACAATTCTCCTCTAAATGTGCACTATTTGACTGAGAATATTGATGGATCATTGCAAAATACTGTACCGAAAAATTAAATTTTGAAATGAAGGGTTAAATAAAATAGCTCATTACATACAAGTTGCAATATTTGCTCACAAAGGGTATTAAAGTGTCTGAACAAATAAAACATCATTGTAAAATAAATAGTTTGTATTTTTTTCAGGGAAACCGCAGATATATTAGAAATCAAAGTTTTACACTGAACTTGCAACTTGGACAGATAGTAGTCTGAGATTGGAAGATAGATAGACAGAAGGAAAATAGATACACAGATTGCACATTTCATTTAAATTCAACAATCTGGGTATGCATTGTTGGGCCAATGGGGCTCCAATACCCAACATTTTTTCATCCCCTTTGCCCTGATTTATTGTCAAGTTAGTGAATTTACAATACTGCTATAGTTTAAGGGGGCAGCAGCCCCCTGCTTGCCAAGTTGCTTTGCCTATCTTGACATTCAGTGTAAGTCATTGTTGATCAGTTGATATCAAAATGTGGTATCAAGTCAACTGGTAACCATGTCAACTGGTAACCAAACCAACTGGTAACCAACCAACTGGTAACCAAAATTTCTGCCAAGTCGTAACCATCCTTTTTTTGTGGGCCACCAACTGGTAACCAGTCACTAAAATCAAATTACTGACCTTACCAACTAGTAACCAAGGACCCTACCGATTCTTAACCAAGGCCCTACCAAGTCGTAATCAGGGAGGGCCCTACCATAGGGGTTTCTGAACCAATTATTGATTTAATATTTATATGTAGTTATTATATAGGCCTATATAGAGTTTTATTGACATAAAATATTTTTTTAAAAAGGTGTGCAAAAACCCATGGGGGCATACCAAGTCAGTTGTAAATTGACACAAAGGGAGCTGATTGCAATCAAGAATGAAGTCTGGTGTCAAACTTGATTGCAATAAGAATCTTCAAAGCTGTTATGCCAGTGCCATACAAAAGCAATTAACTTCGATTACAGCTTTATGATTCACATTAATTACACATTTGCTTTGGCTATCAAGCAATGCACCACCATCTTCCATGGTTACGAGCTGGTCTTCCCTGGTTAGGAGTTGGTGATGAGTACTGATTACGAGTTGGTATACAATTTTTATTTTTTGGTTACTACATGGTCACATCTCAGAGCGCATCAGGGGCGGACTGGCGGCATCGTGGGCCCCGTGGCAAAATTAGTCGATGGGCCCCCACATCCCTATTTTCAGCAGTCGGCCTACTCAATTTACGCCAGGATAGAAGGGCCAGTTGCTTTGCAGGGCCCTCTTGCATTGGGGCCCAAACCTGGTAGTTTGATTTATCATGCATTTTTAAACTTGGTCCCAAAGACTGACTTTTTTCTTGATTTTTCAATTTTTGACTCCCTGTATGGGCCCCCCTGAGTGGATGGGCCCGTGGCAACTGCCACTCTGCCACATAGGCCAGGCCGCCCCTGGAGCGCATTTCGCAAATGTGTGAACAATTTGCTTTGTAGGCCTTCAGATAGACAGACAGATAGATAGATAGTTAGGTTGATAGATAGGTAGGTAGATAGGCAGGTTGATTATTGTATAGATAAGATAGATAGATAGATAGATAGATTGAAGTAAAAGATAGATAGATAGATAGATAGATTGATTGATATTCGCGCAGCGAAACGGCCGAAGGCCGTTGAGCGAAGCGAATTGAGTGCAAGAGAAGACTCAAAAATCTGTGCAGTGATGGTCTCAACATCAACAGTCCACAGTTTGGAATTAGGTCAAGTGGGTCCAGCTTCTCATCAATGATTTAGTTTCGTATTTAACAAAACATAACACATTCATCTTTAAAAGTGTCTTAAAAATTCAATTTTCTCTAGTAATATATCCTGTACCAATAATTTTTATGAAATAGTTATTTATTAGCATTGACAAGCTAAATCAAATTATTAACTCGTGATTCGTTTAATTTCAATCAGACAACAAGAAAACATAACAAAATTAAAGTTACATAATCTTATAAACTGATGATTATGTAACAGTGAACAGATAATGTACATGCAATGTTATTGTTTTTGTATTACTATATATTTATACTATTATGTAATATCAACAATCTAACATAGACTTGACTTTGGCAGCTTTCAGTGCTGTCTGCCTTTTTACCATTTATTTAATATATATATCTATCTATCAATTTATCTATCTATCTGTCAGACATTATATCTATCTGTCTATCTATCTATCTGTCTATCTATTTATCTCTCTATTTATCTCTCTATTTATCTATTTAGGCTATCTATTATATTTTTGTCTAGTTTATCTTGCTATTCTACATTTTTCTCTGTCTTTCCATGTATCTGTCTTTCTAATTTTCTGAAACAGTTACATAACTCCTTTCATACATTGAATATGAAATAAACATGAAAGTTATGGTAAAACTATAAGTCCTACAAAAACTTTTTAAAGTGCTGCGCGAATTTCATGGCAGTGCCATTTACATATTAGAAGTAAAATCATCTACCTGTCTATCATCTACCTGCAAAATTAAAAGATTAGTTTAGGAACAATAATCAATTTCAACGCGAATTCCTACCCAAAGAGCAACAATGGGACGTCAGACAATTGGAGCCGCATTGTCTGTCATAATAATGTAGGTTCTTGGTGTTATGAAAACAACATAACTAACTACAAACATTGTTTGTGTCAAACATTCATAAAAGAGCAACAATATAACGCTTTATCAGCACGACGCTCTAACCAACCGAGCTAACCGGCCGATAATATAACAACAATAGTTCGCGTCGCCAGTTTGCGTCGCCAGTTCGCGTTGCTTAATACACTAAGCCTAAATTTGCAATCACAGGACTATTTGGGGCTGAAATTCAGGCCACCCTAGGTCAAGGCTAGTCAGTGTCAGATATTACAAGTCCACACTTGATAGATGTTGCACTGAGGCGAGTCAGCGATAGATATTGCATTGCACTTGCGAGATATTATGCTTATAGTTATGGCTGACAAGTCAATGTTGGATATTGCACCAACTAAAATTGCTAGATCTTTTAATAATACGTGAATATAAGCTTTTCCTTTGCCACATCCTTTTTCGTTTTGCTCCAAAAAGAATTTTTGCCTTCACCTTGCAGTGAATTGCCACAACTCTTCCACAAATCAGGCACAATAGTTTAAGATAACGTGCAAAAGCACTTTAAGCAGCGCTATGGACAGGCCTATAGGAAGTCAGAGAGCTGCTTCAGGAAGCTATTCCTAGCATATTAAAGGTTGAAAAACGAAAAATAATTTTTTCATGCCGTGAAACACTCTTTAGGTCTATATGGTTAACAATGCACCATTGTGGGACTCCATGTCTAATGAAATCAATTAAACTTACAAATTATGCAAAAAAACAACAACACGCAATTTTGTGTTGATTGAAAAGGTTTTTATGTCCACAAAAGGCATCCATTTATGATATTCAGCTGCAAGTTGTACTTTACGTAACTTACAGCTTATTAAAGAAAAAAAATTGATTTGGGCATCCTTAGGGGATAAATTGATATCGAACAGTGAAAATGAGTGTTTGCGCGTAGTTGTTTTATGGTTTTTGTATGTAAGCATATAGACAGACAGACAGACAAGACAGACAAATTCTTTATTGACCTGTGTAAAAAATATACACCCAGCCCTATATGGGCTTACAAGTCATCAAAATAATTCAAAAGTAACTTTAACAACAAATTTTCTGGAAACTACAATATTAAAACATTTACAATCACATATTTACAATATTAAAACATTTACAATCACATATTTACATTATTTAAACAACAAACTTCTTCTTCTATGGAAAGCTTTAAACAAATATTCTGCAGTAAATTTAACTAAATCCTTGGACATCAACAACTTAAATTTTTCTTGCAATGATAAAAAGTAAAAATCTACACAATAATCTAAAACACGAGTTAAAAGTAAATTACGTAAATCGTTATAAGTATTACAATGGAACAAAAAATGATTTTCATCTTCTAGAACATGATGGGAACAAAATTCACAAACTCTATATTCTAATGGTATATCATTGTAACGTCCTGTCTCTATTGCTAATGGTAAAACACCGAACCTAAATTGTGAAAGAACAGACAAATGACCTCTATCATAAATTTTATATACATAATCCTCAGTACCAAATGTAGTTTTAAATTCTCTGTAAGTTCTTAATTTTGGCATGTTAGTTACTTGATTTTTCCAGTTGGTTTTATAAATTTCCATCAGTTGACGTTGTGCATTTTCTAGGTTAATAGGTAAATTTTCTACAAAATTTTGAGTAAGATTCAATTTAGTGAATATTTGTAAAACCTCATTACTCCAATTTCTCTTGTTAATTTGTTTATCAACTTCAAACACTTGCTTTGTCAGTCTGTTTTCATCCATGTAAACAAGTCTATTCCAAAGACGTAGTATTTCAATATGACGTCTAGTTTTTGAATCAATCCATCCCATATCGCCTTTAAAAGCATGTTTCGGGGTAAAACTATTCACACCTAGAAAAAATCGTATTGCCCTATTTTATATTGCTATAGATCTATCATATTTTGAAAGTTTTGTTGTTTTTTTGGGAGTTTTGTATGTAAGCATCTATTGTATTTTGATACAATTAGGCAATAGTTGTTGACATTGTAGCTATATTATACCTTTTTCCAACATTATAACTAAATTTCAACAAGATTGGGCAGTGAGAACCTGAGTTCACTCGGTGAAGTGAAGTGGCCCAGTCAGAGAATCTGGCTGCCGGCTGGCAACCCGATGGGGCCACCGTGAGCACTGAGCCCACTGTACAAGCAGGTACTCAGGGAGTGAATCCAGGTTCTAGCGCAAAAAGAATCCATTGCACAAACCCGTCCATTTAGAGAGCTTTTAAATCAACTTTTCATGAATTCCATGAAAAAATGGAAAGTTGCAGGACTATGACCTTTCTTTTTACAAAGTGGCCTAGCAAGCACAATTTTCAATATATTTACATGAAAAAAAAGTTTTGAATCTTGATAAGTTTTGCCTTTTATTACTTTCGTTCATTTCTTGAGTTAAATACTGGTTATATTGTTATCTTTAAATATTGATGGAAATTGTGGTTTTTTGGATTGTAATTTCTGAAAAATTGAGGAAAATGCTCTTTTTTTTAGGTCTACTTATAAATGAAAAATAACGTGCAAGCACTTTAAGCTGCGTCAAAGACTCTCCCTCCATTATATGCCCCCCCCCTCAGGCCACTTCTAGATACGGACCTGGTTATTTATCTGTTTATGTATAGATATGTATTTATGCATTTATTTGTGTGTCTCTCAGTTAATTGTAGTGTCAGTCTATCTATTTATAATCAAAGTCAATTAAGGATTATCTGACTATTATAGTCACTTGGCTCTTGATTGGTATTGAACTATCAAGTGCGATTCTGAAGTGCAATTAGTGAAATACCCTTCAGTAATTGATAAGATGTAATTTGGTTGCCTCAACTGATCCGTGAAACAGAATTGCTATTGAACATCCCCTGTTTAAACTTCAATTAGTCTATTTCAATTTATATGGTTCATTTGAGGGCGCACCCATCAAAGAGTGGATGTGCCAGCTGGAAGAAGAAGAAGATGTGCGCGCATCTCTGATAGTTTGACCCTTGACCCCAAAAGCAGCAGTCCATTTATTTTCTTTATTAATTTTTTTGTCACAGTGGGCCACCAAAATCGACTGGGCTTTAGGAAAAAATCCATTGAGACTGTATTTCAAGTTTGAGTGAGATTGGTGAGAGAGGGCGATCGTGACAGTGCTAACAAGATCAGCCAAAATACTTGGGGTAAGAGCTGCTTGACGCAGCTAAAAACTGTATCTGCACTATGGATGTTGAATCCATCAGATGTCATAACTTTTCAAATATACAATTCTTAAAGATTTTTTGCTAATTTCTAAGGTTTTCATCCCTACTGTCAATATAATTAAATGCAATGTCTGGTGGAAGTCAAGTTATTCCGTAACGTGATTCCGTAACAGTACTTATGCTGCCACCTACAGGCCTGGCTTATCCATTGGGCTGAGTAGGCTATATCCTAGGGCCTCACACCTCAGGGGGGCCTCACATTGGGTGAAAAAAAAATTAACATTTGTTTATAAAGTCAAATATAATCGTGAAAGTCAAGAAGGACAAGTTGGGCGCAATTGCAAATTAAGGGCCCCAAATTTATAATCATAGATAGCACGGATTAGAATACCTGTTTATATTTCTGGTGATTTTCATCCATCTTTTGGCCATTTTCGCGCATTTTTCACAATCATTACAGATATTTTCATGATTATTGCTAATATTTTCATGACTTTTGTGACAATTTTAAAATTCAAGTTTGCATGGTGACATTGCTTAGCTCAAACAGAAAGTGGAAATCGCAGCGAAAATTCAGCAATGATTGGCGGTCACATGTCTAGTACAGCCTAGGGCCTCATGCTACCTTAATCCGGCCCTGGCCACCTAGGATATATCCTTGCTTTGATAACCAATATTTGTATGAATTTCATTACTGGAAGCATATGCTTAGAAAAAAGTATTTTCCAAGTATCCTTCTTGAAGAATTTGCCTGGAATGAGCATGACAAATTTAGTGCAAAAAATCACTTCCATTCGGATTTGTGATTCTGTAACGCTGAATGCAAGGCAATGGTAACCAGCGGAAAAGTCTTTCAATGGTGTAGAATGTCCTAGACCATGGCCAAACATTCTCTCTTCACATCTAAACATTTTAATTCCATGATATATACTACATAAGGTGTCCCATTTTTTGAAAAGTTTTTCGGATCAAGCTCCTTTTGGGATCAGTTGTGCTCCTATATGTATAAAGTTCCCACACCAAATTCCAGCCAAATCCATTAAGGTTTAGACCCCCCCCCCCACCACCATCTTTGGAGGGCCCTTCCAGAGAAAGTGAGTATTTTTCGAAAAGTGGCCATTTTCCTACCTCATTTCTGGACATGAACATTTCATTACACAATAATTGATTTATTTTAGAGGACGAAGGTTTGGAATTTAACATTTGCAAAGGTCACCTTTTTAATGCTAATGGTACAATTCAAATACGTAAATGCTCATAACAATTGACAAATTTGCTTTAAGGTGCATGATATGATTTGGCAGCTTGCTTCATATTTCGGATACCTATTCTTATAAAAATCCTGAGGAAAGAACACTGAACGCATTAATTTTGTTAAGGTACAATCTCTCAATTTTCTAAAAGACAGTGGTATATTTCCAAACTTTCGTTAATTGTATATATATTACATAAATTGTCATGATAAAATTAAGAATTCTACTATGTCCTTCAAGAACTTCTTGAAGTCAGGTATGTTCATTCAGTGCAAATACACCTACAGGCACCAAGACAATCTGTTAATGCTGAAAACAAAGTGCCATCCATAGAGCCATATACGAATCGTATTGGAATTCCTTCTCGGATTAATCATTTGCAATAACAATGTATTTGCTGATGCTGAAGATGGCTGCATATTGTTCCAGTTTCTGAATTTTTGGTGGCCAGCCAAACCAATTTCTTGTCATGTTGAGATGCTCCAATAGTAGTCATGAAGAAGGTTTGACGAAAGACTCAAGTCAATGGTCATCATTACCTGGAATATGGGTAAGACAAGGCTTCCCTGGTCCAAATACATCAGTTTGAGGAATTATGTTCAGCTGTTGTTCAACAGATCTAGCATCTAGATGCAGTTGACTGTGAAAGGGGCTGAGCACACACCAAAGGCACTGTCAGGTACCCTTGATGTCTCGAAATGGATTCATTCTCTTCTCTCTTCCATCACTGTTCCTTTACTTTCAACAGCACAACAAATATATTCTCAGCTTTGGCAATTAGCTATGTGCAACTAATGGAGACCGTCAGGTCTTTGCGCGTAGCGCAGAGACCAGAGGTCTTCAAATGGTAGGAGACAGAGCTTCTGATCTCACACAGGGATATACTAAGGAAAATGTTTGCATGCGCCAAACAAAAAAAGTGTCGGCGTTTATGTGACGTCATTAACAATGCACTAGCCTAGTTGGCGTCATGACAACAGCAGTGTAGGTGGCGTCATGACAACAGCAGTGCAGGTGGCGTCATGAACAGAGTAGACCCAGACTCTTTTTAGATCTACTGGTTTCTGTCCACATATATCATGAAATGCCGTTGATCCCAGATTGAGTAGACCCAGCCTCATTCTGATATTGGTGACGTTCCCTGGAGTGAATTTCTTTTTATTGTTAAATAATTTGATTTGGGACCAAATGTAAGGACATCATAGGCCTACGTTTACATGAAGTCTGGACACACAGGTCTGGGCCTTTCTTGAGTGAAATAACAGAATCTTTAGGGCATGGTTTCGGGTAGGGGTAATTAATGGCTTTGAAAATTCTATAAAAAATGCATTAGAAAACCTGTTAAATGCTTAAAATATTTTTTATCAGGCCGATTTATGGAGAAATGACAGGAAACATCATTATATCTGAACGATCTACCTTTCTATAGCTGTCTATCTATTTATTTTTTATCCATTTGTCTAACTCTTGATATGTTTCTGATCTCTGAAGTATAGGCTTACTTTTTAGTGAACTGTAG
The DNA here is from genome assembly GCA_026936325.1 of Platynereis dumerilii. Taxonomy (NCBI): domain Eukaryota; kingdom Metazoa; phylum Annelida; class Polychaeta; order Phyllodocida; family Nereididae; genus Platynereis; species Platynereis dumerilii. The sequence goes on from JAPTHN010000016.1 coordinate 760,407, forward strand.
TTAAACCTTGTGTTTTGCAAAGTGCGCAATACATGAAATAGGAGCTCCTGCTGTTGATGGAATTACTGTATCAATACAAGAAACTAATGACAAAAAGAGATCGTTGACCAACCATTGTGAGCTGCACTTATCGTATCTATCTATCAATTTATCAGACCATAGGACATCAATGCAAATTTATTTTGGGGTTTTTTAATCATATCTGATCCAGATAACTTTTGGCAGTTGAATCAATTTGGAGGAGGGTATAGAGATACAGTGCTACTGCTACACAATATCTTTTCATTGGCAAGCCCTATATACTCCAAGCACCTGAAGCACATCAACCCTTTTGCTTCGTGCCAAAAACCTTTTGCGTGACAATTTGAACCGTGCTGAAAAAGTATTAATACTTCAAAATAAATTCACATTTCTGACGGTCTCGCTATGCTCTTTGGCATCATCATATTATTTAGTACTGTTGAACAACAGCTGAACTGAATCCCTCAAATCAAATACTGATGTATTTGAACCAGGTCCTTCCTCAAGTTCCAGGCAATAATGATGCTCGACCTGAGTCTTTTATTGGGCCTTCATCATGTCATGGCTAATATCTCAAAAAGACAAGCAATTGGTTGGCCTTACTACCAAGGATGTGGGAAACAAAATCAGAATATGCAGCCTTGTTCAGCATCATGAAACACAATGTTGTTGTAAAAAGGCCACCCAAAAATAAGGGTTGCTTTCAGCCTGATTTTACATGAATAGTATTAAAAATACCTGCTTACGCAAGTGCTACCCTCAGCCATAGTCTTTGTTGCTCAGATGAGTGATCATGTAGGGCCTACATAAAGTGTTAAGAAATATGGCCCCCAAGGTCACATAAATGGTTCAAGGTCATTCATGTTACAAGTCATTTAAGGTGTTACTGTGATACAAAATCTCTGTGAGTTTGATGGTCCCATTTACAATAATAGTGGGGTCGTCATGTGCATAAGGTTCTCACAAATATGGCAGTCAAGGTCCCAGAAATCGGTGAAGGTCACTGATGTCAAAATCCATTGAAGGTGTTACTGTGATACATAATATCTGTTAGTTTTGTATCCTAGGGTAAAAACAAGAGGAGTAATCATGTACACAAGATATTCAGTATTATTCACAAATATGGCTGCCAAGGTCACAGAAGTAGGTCAAGGTCACTCAGTTCAGAACTCATACAAGGTCTTGCTGTGATACACAATCCATGCTACTTTAATGATTCTAGGATTAATATGAATGGAGTTATGTTGTACTCAAGGTTTTCACAAATATGGCCACCAAAGGTCACAGTTGTAGGTCAAGGTCACTCATGTCAGAACTTATCCGAGGTCTTCCTGTGATACACAATCCCTGTCAGTTTCATGATCCTAGGATTAATACAAATGAAGTTATCTTGTACACAAGGATGATGGACAGCTAGACAGCTAGACAGACCAGCTAGACAGCTAGACAGACAGACGGACACCACTGCCCTCTGCAATACCCAGGCCATGTGAACATGGCCGAGGGTAAAAATGCCAGTTTTTTTAAGAGATTGAGTAAAATTCCATGAGCCTAAGTCAGCCATGATGATAATATTGCCTATGAGCTGCATAAATGTATTCAAATTTAATTTCTCACAATTTGGCAATAATTGGTTACCAAAGCTTTGTTGATAAAGTGTTTCATATCTCATATGGAGATTTTGCCAATGATTGTAAGCATTTAGCCGTCTACATAATTATATGAACCCTATCATTATCATTGAAAAGCTGACCCTCTGCAAATGTTAAATTCCATACCTTCCTCCTCTAATTGAAATCACTTATAATAAAATTAAATACTCACGTCTAGTAATGTCTAAAACTTGAGTATTGTTGTTCAGTGTGAATTCACCCTGCCAAAACAGCAAATTTCGGGTAACTAAAGGGCTAAATTGATCAATAATAACATGCTTTGAAGTCATCTTGACCTCTGGGTGATTCATTATCATCATAGGTGTACTAGGGATCCTCAAAAACCAAAACTTGACCAGTTTCAGTGGTGTTAAATGATTTCAGGTACGAAAATAGCCACTTTTTATGCTCGAAAATGATCATTTTCGGGTACCCCGAGGGCTGAATTGACCAATTATAGCATGTTATGAAGTCATCTAGACCTGTGGGTGATTCATTGTCATCATATATGAACTCAGCACCATCACAAATCCCTATTTGACCAAATTCAGTGGCATTAACTGATTTCAGGTAGGAAAATAGCCACTTTTTATGCTCGAAAATAGCCATTTTCGGGCCTCTGGAAGGGCCATCCAAAGATGGTGGTAGCGGCGGGGAGGAGCTCTGATCCTTAATGGATTTGGCTGAAATTTGGTGTAGGAATTTTGTACATATAGGAGCACAACCGAGCCCAAAAGGAGCTTGATCCGAAAAACTTGAAAAATGGGACACCCTAATGCTACATGTGGCTTTGACAGTGGAAATAAATACCAAAAAAAAAGTGAATTCCGTTACTCAATCACATGCAATTCATGTTTTGTGAAAGAAAGCAACCAGAAAACTTGTGACAAGTGTTTATGAAGATATTGGAACCTTTTGCAACACTATGTTTATAGTTTATTACTATATTTTCGGGCGGGTTCGCCACAGTTCAATACCCTGTTGGCCTATTGCTTGACACTCGAGCAGAAAGAGTGGGGGTTTCCCGAAAAAGGGGCATGGCAGTTTTGTTGTTTATTGTCTGCTGCGCAAAAAATGTAATTCATATCAATTAGGTTATGAAGAAGGCTCGGATTGACCTGAAAAGGGAGAGTTCTGCCTTAGTAACTTGAGATAAATCCCGTACGCTTTCATTTTGATATAATCGATAATGGTGAGTTGATCAATCCCCATGGGCCTTGCGAGTTGACTGTCCCCTCTGTTGACCTTAGACCCATGGAAGTCAGTCCGTTTGGTTTCTTTATTAATTATTTGTTGGTCACAGTGAGCCACCATAATCTTTTCCTGTCGAGAAAAAAATCTATTGACACTGTTTGGTTAATTTGAATGAGATTGGTGAGAAGGGACACCCTCGGAAGTGTTGACAACTTTAGGCAAATTTCTAAGGTAATAGCTTGCGCTTCGCGCTGCTAGAAATACTTGACTTGTGGTAGACCGATTTTAGCAAGATATGGCTTGCATTAAAGCTAAACCATTCTACTCCTTGCTTATATTGTCAAAATATCCATATTTAATGCACACAAATGGCATCTAAAGTTCATCAATATTCTTCAGGGCGTCCCATTTGTGTATTGGGAATAGTACCAAAACTATGGCAAGTATATCTTTGATTTTTTGGACATTATTGTATCTTATATCCTAGTTGAGCCTGTTAGGGGCCTAATCCACATACCATTAATACTTTCTCACAATTATTGAAAAATGTGAAAAAATGTATTTTGTATATTGGGCAGCACTGCCAAAACTATTGCATGTATATTTTTTATTTTTTGGGAAATTGCTGTATCTTTTATTCTTCTGGTCTTATCCTCATGACATTAACACTTTTCTCACAATCATATAAAAAATGTGAACATTTATTTATTTTCCTTTCCTTAACAGAACTCAAAAACCGCTGTGCTTATGTCACTGACACTTGCATATATATATTAAATACCCAAAATGTGCTTTTGGTGGGGGAGGGGGCGGGGGTTTAAATGCTCGGAGAACATTGAACTGGCGAAAATTAATAAAAAATATGAAAAATTACTATAATTTCAAACATGCATGATTCAGTCAATTTTGGAGTTTGATCTATGAAAATCATGGCACTTCAAACATCTCAACTCAGTTGGAATGTTAGTCCTATGAATTTTTTATTAAAACCTAAAAAAATCCCAAATTCCCAATTTCTGTTTGAAATGTCAAAATAGTAATGGTTAAATTGTTAAAATTTACAGCATATTATAGTTTATCATATTGAGAAAGAATATTCACAGCTATTGCAATGGTTAATTGCACATTTTTACATTGAAATTTAAGATTTAAAACACAAAAAAAAATTTAAATGTCTATTTATTCCCCCTTTTCATTTCTGATGTCATTCTAGGCTTTGAAACTTTTTGTGAAAGAAACATGACAGTGTATCACATCATCATCAGGCTACTTTAGAATAAAATGAAAGTCTTAATTCACATCAGACAATATTAATTAGTAAATTTAAATAAATGTTACAGATTTTCAGATAATCATATTCTAATTAATTTTTGGCACTGGTCAATCAAATTTTACAAAAAATGTCTAAATTTAAGAAGATAAAGTAATGTCAGCCCCCTTTTATATATATATATAGGTATTTGCATGAAAATTAAATGTGAATGAATTAGACAATTAGGCTTAGACATGAAGCCACTGCACACAAGGTTGTTAAATAATTTATTTGACATGTTACAAAACCCCATTTCTGTGAATTTCAATACGTAATCAATGATATATCCAAATATATTATTGGGGAAAAAGCGGTATTTTAATTAGTTTTAAAATTCACCCCCAATTATATTTTACCAGTCCATCATTGGTTGCATTGGAGGAGGTACAGCTTTTTTTAAATTGAGTACTGGGAAGTCTCTATCTATTATGTAATGCTACTAGAAATTGCCCATTATCTCATTAAAAAGATAAAGGAAGGCCAATATTATTTTGTAAACACACTACAGTAAAATAGAACATGAAAATATCATTGTTGTGGCCCTCAACCTGAATGGTGGCAGAATTGACAATACAGGAGTATGGAAATGGAATTGCACCTGCAGACCTGTGTCCCCCTCTGATGGGAAAGGGTGGATCATCACGGAAATTTGATGAGATTCTGCTGTTGGAATGGTTCATTGGTTCATTGGTTCCCTGCACCTAAGCTGTTCACCTTCTCTTCTTTGAACACAAAATACTTCAGATGATCATTCATTAAGGCTATTTAATTATAGTTTTCTGTCAATTTTTGTGTCCACCCCCATCCTCCCCACCAGGAGTGCATGATATGCATATTTTTATCAGAATTCACACATGTCATACCGCTGGCCAGTGGCAGTGCACCAGCAGCACCACAGTCGAGATAAAGTGCTGACCCTTTCTTTCCTGCGTTATCCATACATTCTAAATCTATTTTCTGTACTATATTTCAACTAAATCACGTCAAATCACTTTCAAAGTATTTTGTGTTCAAAGAAGAGAAGGTGAACAGCTTAGGTGCAGGGAATGTCCAAATAGCTGGCAATGGGGATGGTCATGTGACTGTTTTTTTAATCTCAAATGTTAGGAAGACGTAACAGGGTTATTGTGTTCCCTGTATGGGCGTATCTAGAAATGGCCTGAGGGGGGGGGGGCATTACATGGGGTGAATACAGGGCGCTCCGTGGCGTTTCCTATCTCTTTCATGTTAATTTGGGCCTGGAAGGGGGGCATGGCACCATGCTCCCCCCTAAATACGCCACTGGTTCCCTGTTAATCCTCTCAATGACTGAAGCCAAGATCACTGAGGTCAAGACTTCAGCAGTGGATATTAGGCTTGGCTGCTACATTCCTCTGCATTGAAAAATTGTTACATAATCTTATGTCAGTCACAGTGGGTGATTAAGTGGCTGGCTACTATGTAGAACAAATTAAAAATAGCAGTAATGAAATGATGGAGACATTTAATGAAGAAAACTGCTTTCAAAATATCAAATTTTTTCCAAAATCTCCTTTGATTGGTTAAAGTGTAGTTTATTCCACATCAACTGCATGGTTTGATTGACTTATTGTCTGAATCATACAGGCCAAAAGAACATGTTGTTGATAAAGAAAAAACTCAATTGATAAATAGATTCACATATAAATTAGTTCCCATGGAGACCAGTGGCAGATATATTACACCGCATTCCCAATTATTATGCAAAAATGCTTTTTCGTGATATCTCAAAAAGAAATAACTCTATATGAATATCCTTCACACATACTGATAAATGTAGCATGGAGCTAATATCCTGTCAGTTTTGTCCAATTCCATTTGCTGAGTTTGGAGTTATGCATTATAATGATGTTTTGGGACGTTCCCAATTGTTATGCAAATTCTTGGAAAAGCAGACATGGCCACTCAAAATGACCCAAATCAATCTGAAGATGACATCAACATATACCCCATGACACAAAGGGAATAGTATAACCATCACCACAAACATAGCTGCATTTATATCCAAGAAATCCATGATATTCTCCTGCATTGAAATAGCACTAAAATTACAGTTTTATGGCAATAAAAAGCCTCTTAGCCAGACGAAATGCAAAATCATTACCTAACTCATTTTCCACTTTCCTTAGGTTTAGTACTCTCTTGTAAACCAATGGCAATTAAGTTGCACCAATGTATCTGAAAAATATCTTGAAATGAATTGAGCGCATCCAGTTGCCAATGCTATTCCAATGGGAAACAGAAGTGTGAGTTTTTGATTTGATGTCATATTTCAAAGAGATACCGGATTCGGTGTTTCATCGTAGTGTGCTATAGATATATTCTTAGCTAAAATTTTATTGACAGGGAATAGGCCTAGGGAGTGTTCGCCGAAGTTACAATGCGCCAGGTGGCGCTGCAAATAGGGGCTCCCTGCTACCATGATTGCAGCAGGAATAGCATGGTCATTTCGGCCAAAATTGCTCTCCTGACCTTAATATTGGTCCTATTTCCCAAATTAAAAAAGTTTTATTCAGTGGATCACATTCCCTAGCTGATGCATTTATCAGATTGGTTTCTTTTCCATCACCTTTTTCAAGAATTAGCCTCTTTCGCTGAGGATCCCACATTTTGGCAGATTTTGCTGTCTTAAAAATCATTTTCTGAGTGATGTCTCAACATAGGAAATTCATTTTGTTATTAAAAGTTGCAAATTTACAAGAGGAAAGATCAGTGATATCTTTTATATTTTTTAATTATTATTTTTTCTTCAGAATACTGGATTGAATGACCCAAAAATAAGGTTTTCGACCATTTTTGGAGGATATTGTGATGTTCTGAGGTCAAAAGTCTGCTACAAAGTTTCAGAAAATAAACGTGAATGAAACTCGTCATCAAGTACTTTATTTTGTGATTCCAAAAATGTAAAAAAATATATTATGGATGCAATAGTCACCGATTTATGACAAGATATGTTTTTAAAGTTGTGTGTCAACTTTAGGAATCACAAATGACGTCACAAATCAAAGTACTGTAGATGCACATTTGGTTCAAGTCCAATATAAGGACCAAATAGTTCCAAGTGTAACAATAAGTGTGTTGTTTGGCTGATGACGTCATCACAACAACAATTTCAACCAATCAGCGGGGGTGTGGGGGCGGCAGCCCCCATGTGACGTCATGACAACGGTTGTGACACAATGATTTTATGAAGTAAACAGTCCCTCAGGAACTTCTTATCCATATATTGGACTTGAGCCGCACATTTTGCTGTCATAAAAAATATTTTCTTAGTTACAGCTGAACATAGGAAATTAATTCTGGTGTTAAAAGTTGTATATCCACCAGAAGAAGGATCAATGGTAAATTATATTGGATAAATTGATTGTTTGCTTCAAAATACTGGATTGAGCAACCCAAAAATCAGGTTTTCGACCTATTTTTGTCAATTTTTCAGTGACACTGTGTGTTTAGAGGCTTAAAGTCTGCTGTAGAGAGAAATTTTTTTTTAAACCAAACCCATCATCAAGTATATCATAATTATTATTATGCAGATTCCAAAAGTATGAACAAAAATTTTGTGAGTGCCATAGTTGTTGATTTATTACAAAATACATTTAAACAAGTGGGCCAAAAGAAACACAAACTTGAGACGTCACATTTCCAGGCATATTTTACTTTTAGAACAAAAATTAATGATCATATAACAGTTCTTGCACAGCACCACCTGCTAATAGTATACTGTTTTAGGTTATCCCAAGGCTTTGGCAGTATTTGCCTGATATTGTCACCAGAAACTCGGAGACCTGAATAATCGAGTGAAAATACCGGTCGAAGGTGACAATATCGGGGAAATACTTCCATAATCTATCTCCTGAAATATAATTTCAGACTCAAACAATACACAACACGTTCAGAAATTATTTAGAGACTGTCAAGAAAGAATTGATTCATTTCACCAAAATGGCAAGAAAGCATTATTTTTTTAAACTGCGTTGTGTATTAAATTTAACCTCATAAAAGACTAAAAACATGCAGTGTTGTAGCTCAGGCCCAATAATGGTAATATCACTTTTCAGAATCTACTTTGAAACAGCTTTGCATTAATATGAGAGTGAGGCTCTGACACACCATAGCAACCTAGTGAGCCTCTATCTGAAACAAAACTTTCATGATTATGACTGCATTGTTACTACACAGCTGTCAAAAAATGCAAAGTCGTGTTTATTTTAGGGGCCGACGAGAGGATAGTGGGGGGGGGGGGAGGGCTATGGATTTTATCAGTTGTTTCAGTTTAGGTGGGGCATTTGCCCACCACTTTTTGACCAAAGCATGGGTGTTCTGTGGAGAAAAATTTTAAGGATTTTCTGGGACACTATTCGCTAAAGGCTTCAGCCCAATTTGCCCCACCATTTTAAAATGAAAGTGATGCCCTTGGATTTTATCCCCGGGACAAACTTTTTTTCGTGCCCAAAGCATGGACGAAAATTCTTTTCGCTTGCGGACGAGCGACAAACCTTTTTAGCAATATTTACATTACTGTACCCAAGGTAAAGGTGGAAACAAAACTTTTTATTTTATTTTCATGTGCTGGACAAACAGTTTTTTTCTATGTCAGGAAGGAAACTAACTTTTATTTTCCCCCAAATTCCATAGCCCCGATCCCCAAAGATCATCTGGACGGCGCCGGCTCCTAAATAATCAAAGGCATTATATTGCGCCCCTAAAAAGTTGAAAACTATCCAACATTGCTGTCCACTCCCGTGTTGGTCAGATCTACGGCCTAAAGTTGCAATAAGCAAAGAAAATAGCAGTATGTTACATGAGTTTGATTCATTAGACATGCAAGGTTAAAAAGGCATTTTGTCATGAAGCGGCTACTGTTTGCACCCAAAATTATTTTTTCAACATTTTTGGAATATGCAATTAATGCACTAGATGATCAGTTGTGAAAAAGAAATTTTCTCAAACTTTCAAGCAGATTTTAGACCTTGTAACATCACAATATTGTCAAAAATAGGTTGAAAACCTAATTTTTGGATTGCTTAATCCTGTATTTTGAGGCAAAAATTAGTTGAACCTTATATAATTTACCGTTCTTCCTTCTTCTTGTGGATATGCATCTTTTAACATCAGAATTAATTTCTTATGTCAAGCCATAACTGAGAAAATATTTTTTATGACAGCAAAATGTGCATCTGCAGCATTTTGATTTGTGACGTCATTTGTGATTCCTAAACTTGACACACAACTTTAAAAACATATCTTGTCATAAATCGGTGACTATTGCATCCACAATAATTATTTTTACATTTTTGGAATCGGAAAATAATGTAGAGTAGGTCGGGGCATGCGGCCCCCCTTAACTTCGAGGTGCGATTTGACCTACTTTATATGGGCGGTTATTTGAATGCTTATGCTGTCAGGAAGGGATCACTTGACTCTACTAATAACTAGTGAAACAAATGTCTACCAATTTTAATAAAGGAGTTTGGGCCATTTTTGTAAAAAAATTTAAATTGCCTTCTTACCCCACCCATCGGGCAAGAAGCCCCCCCATTATAATCCTATGGCAATTTTTTTTGCGAGCGCATTCAGCCAAAAAGTTATTTCTTAGGGTTCTTCTATCCTTTTTAAGGCATTCTATTCACTTTTTCTGAATTTCAGAATTTTTCTGTTCATACTTTTATTTTTTAATATTTTTTCCCCGGTTTCAATTTCGGACCAAATTTTTTTTCTATTTTAATTAGCTATTCTATCAAGATTTAAGGTAAAGTACACATTAATAATGGTTCCTGAAGCAGCTTCGACCCCCCAGTGAAGGGGGCCTCATGCCCCATATCATGTGGGGCCTCTCACCCCAAACCCACACATTTTAATTTGACCTCTATATTTTGAACTAAAATGCAAAAAACATCCAAATCATATTTATGTGATAGTCATAAGGTGAAGCAATGCAGATATCCATTATACTTTAAAAAATTCCCAAAGTTATTTCTGACAACCCCTTTCAAAGAATTAGTCAAAGTTACAAAAACCATGCACACTTTTTTGTTTCTTTAATTTCTACTATGGTTTGGTGCTGTTTGCCCTGAAAATTAGTGACATCACCTAAAACTCCTCTAGCTTTAATCCTATCCATAGATAAGCGCACCAAAAATGTAAGTTTGGATATAAGCCTGGGGGGGCTTCTCACCTAACCCGGGCTTCTTGCCCCGACCTACTCTACTCGATGATGAGTTTTATTCACAATTATTTCCTGTGTCTTTGAGCAATTCACACAGACATGAATGTACATGCAAGGTTTGTGGTGGTCATTTGTTTTAGAGCAATATATCAGCAAAAAATTTGGCACAGAAAATGTGTGACAGACCACTTTTATCCCTACCAAAAATTGAATGAAAGTGCCCTGCCCCCTGAAAATGGCCTGTCTCCACTAGAATTTTCCTTCACAAATCACCTCAAATAATTTAACTTGTCACCTTAATCCACCTCATTTGCACTTAAAATTGAACCTTGACCAACACTCTTTCAAATTCTAAAACCAATGACTTGCCAAATATTGTTACCCAACCACAGGGGGCTCTTGTGTCTTTGTCTCCAATCTCATGTCATTAACGTCACACCCAGTGATTTTTCTCATAAAACGTCAACCGACGAACATTTTTTTATACCACTTCAATTTTGATGATCTTTAGGAACCCTAGCAGCTGACTGAATCAGCTGCAAGTCCATGAACTGCACAGAATATAGATAATTACACTCTTTATACCAAAATGTCAGTTGTCCTACCTTGATTTGTCATTAACAAACGCCCTCCTGGCTAATTTTGGCAATGTATATCTGGATAAAAATCACTGTGGAACTTGCTTTGGTGTACACAAGTCTTAATGTAAGCCAAGATTGGCATCACATAATGTATTCACTGGTTCAAGGAAATATTGGTTTAAAATTGTCATTAACATCACATGTCATTAACGAACATGGTTTTTATCAACTATGTGTGATTTTAATGGCAGTTTTGGCGCTATCACTCTAAATTCCCAATGGAAGTGACACCAGTCATTGGCAAATGTGACGTTTCATGCATTTTGGATGTCCTGATTTATTTGCACAGTTGCAGCAGTATTCCACTTAGTGAGCTTCCTGGGTGCAGCATACATATAAAAAAAAAATTTCTTACATTTTTCCAATAATTTTTGCACTTATGATATATTACTAACTTATATGCACAAGTAAGAGGCTCAGGAGTAAGTTACCAGCCATTGGTGTCACAAGCATCATATTTTGTCATTAACGTCACGATTCACAGGTCAAAAATAGCTAATTTTAGGGCTATTATTGCTTGATTTGAAGTTTAAACATAGGCTGCGCAGCAGCAAACCTTCAGCGAATAACACCTTTAGAAGATTACAAAAATATCATAAAATTGGTGTTTTTTCGAAATTGCTTATAGGTATGCAATCGCGGTCGAGTAGTGGCCTTCAATTATCTCTATTTGCCCGCTGCCCTGCCATCTTCCCAGCTACTTGCCAGGATTTGTAAAATCAGGAAAAGGCCTTATTAGACTAATTTAGGCATATTATGGTATAGTTTCATGCATGTACAAAGTATAGGTTATGAGGTGTCAGTTGAAAACGGATGTTGGGCCAGAAACAAAAAATAAATTTTTATAATTTTTTTCAATATTTCAAAAAGTATCTAATATTTTCCATCAGATCTTTCAAAAGGCACAACTGGACCATATTGACCATATGTGTACCAAACTTTATCCATGTACATGCGATAGTGACCGAGTCTTAGCCCAAATAACAAAAAAAATATGTTTTTATATTTTTTCTCATTTTTTCAAAAAGTATAGAATATCTGTCAATGAGACCATCAAAAGGCACAACTAGACCATATAGGCCACATGTGTACCAAATTTCATCATTGCACATGCAATATTGACCGAGCCTTGGCCCGGAAACGAAAAAAAATAATTTTTATATTTTGTTAATTATTTCAAAAAGTACTTCAGATCTATTCATCAGACCATCAAAAGGCACAACTAGACCACACAGGCTAGATGTGTATCAAATTTCATCCACGTACATTCAATAGAGGCTGAGTACTGGGCCGGAAACGATCTATCCGCCCGCCGCCCGACCGCCCACCCGCCCGCCCGGCGGACGGACAGAATTTTTACCCAAGTGATTACAATACCTTCTTCGAACTTCGTTCGCTGAAGGTAAAAAGTGTTTCACAGGATCGTTTTCTGCAAGAATCATTTGGCATGTGTACAATTTAGTAAATAAATAGAGTTTGGTGTGCTGAAATCAAGTAGTGTGAAAGAAAAACTTAATGGAAGTGTAGAAAAAATGAAAAATGTAATTATTTGTCATTTATTTTGATTGTGGTTGCTGTCAGACAGGTAGCAGCACTCTTTTTATTATATGATTGTTCTGTCTGTACCTCATACTACCTCTGTATTAGTGCAGGTGGTATAATTTTGTTAATTTTGAGAAATATAGGGGGTTTTTACAGCGTGATGTTAATGACGCCTAAAAGCAGTACCCTGGTATTTACCTCCACTGCACATAAAAACTGTGCTTCCTGACCCTTGGACATCAAAGCACAATGAAAGGTGATTGTTTTACCTTGCAAAATAAATTGAAAGCAGCTCCTTTAAACCTGCTTTCAAATCAATTTTTTGCCTGACTGAAATTTCACCCTTTCAAATTTTGACCCATTTCAATCAATTCTTGTTCTTGTTCTTGTAGTTCGTAACGCTGCTATTTCATCAGCATATGGTCTCTGGTATCTCACTCTGAGGTATACTTTTCCCGTAGTGAACTTCACTTGCCAGACCTGACAGATAGTTGCATGGGTGTCTTTTCTTTTTGCTTGTTACTTACCAAATTTCATATATAAATCATGAAACAGCTATTTATCTAAATATTCTAGGATTCTCAGAAACCCATAGATACATTAGGAACTTCAATATATGCAAAATTAGCTCTGGGTATGTACTGCTGTTATGTAATAAAAAATGTCATCTAGTTATATACAATTTTAAGTGTAGACTCCTAGTAATCATCAATTTTCAGTGATGTTCATTTGACCATGTGTCTTTGGCCATGTTTTAACTGTTCTTCAATTTTTTTTTTGGGGGGGGGGGTTACACACGCAGAAAAAAACTTGGTTTATTAGGGTTTCCTACTTAATCAGTTGAATGTAAAGTTACCAAGGGGATTTTAAGGGCTTATTATGGTTGTTTAAAAAATCAAATGAATCATTTAAAATCCAGTCTGGTTAATATTGGTTCATTCGGTTTTTATAATAAATTATACCACTGTTTGCTTTTTTTGGCCAATCAGAAGGCAGGATTTCACTCTGATATAATGCATATATCACAGCTCATACACCTGACCATGATATTGCATGCTTGGCTGACTACATGTCGACAAAATTGAAAGAAACACTGAAACAAAACTGGCCAACAAAGGATTAAAACTGAACAACACAGACAGTAAACAAGGAGGAGATTCTATCTTATGTAACTTGTCTCAATAAAAAGGCTGTATTCACTCGTTTTTATACCAATATCTGAAATAATGATCAAATTTTAGGTCACTTGATAAAGAAGTTCATTTTGGTAGGCAAGCTGCCAAAAAAATAGCGGACCAGCAGACTAACAATTTCATGTACATATTTTTCATTATTTGACATGTTCACGAATTCGTGGAGGTGTAAAAACGAGCATGTACGAATTTGTGGACCTGGAAAAACGAGCATAGGTGCTTGTGTACATGTAATAACTATAACATTGGTGAATGTGCTTTATTATTCATTCGCGTATCTGCTAACACTAACATTCGTGGAAGTGCAGTATCATTAGGGTTTAGTGTTAAAATTAGGTTTAGGATAGGTTTTAGCCATTTTTTCTGAATGCAATGTTCGAAATCACACAAACACAAATTCGTGAAAAGCAATATTTGGCATGTACACAAATGCCCTGGTCGTGTATATGTTCGTTTTTACAGGTAAGCAAATTCGTCTACATGCCAAATAGTGAAAAATATATACCTGACAATTTTGGCCCAATTTGGCAAGCTGAAAGAATTTTTTTTCTTGAATTCTTCTGCCGCCCCCGAACCACTGCTCCTTTGTTCCTAGTATTTTTACTAATGTATTTTGTACCTTCAAAATAAAATTGTTCACAGCAACTGTGATCAGCCTCACCAAATAGACCTTGGCTGAGAGGGCTGCACTATCTATCTATCTATCTATCTGCCTATCTATCCATCTGTCTCTCTATCTTTCTATCTATCTATCTATAAAATTAATCAATGAAATTAATTTGTGTTATGTCTATCTATCTATCGATCTGTCGATCTATCGATCTATCTATCTATCTATCTATCGATCTAGCGATCTAGCGATCTATCGATCTATTGATCTATCTATCTATCTATCTATCTATCTATCTATCTATCGATCTATCGATCTATCGATCTATCTATCTACCTGTCTATCTATCTATCTATCTACAAATTAATGTATTGTATTATTTCCTGAGAACAAAGAATTCTGACCTGTTGCCTTCAGGGCTGCCAACCTGCAAATGAACTGAGGAACATGAATGTGCAACAAATACAATGAAATGTTGTCAAACAAGAAGGATTAAATGGCAAACAAAGAGATTTAAGTTAATTTGTTTTGTACTTAGTGGTATAAGTTAGATAACACCCTTGTTTTTGATGATAAGCAATAATCCTCGTGCTAAAGCCCTCGGGTATATTGCATATATATACTAACTTGGATATTTGCAAAACCAGTCCGTGGTTCAACTTGTCCAAATTCATTGATCTTGAACATTATTCACAGCTACACATTAGGGAAATACAATACTTAATCTGCCAAGTTTGTTGTTTATCATTGTTACAGCTGTATTAAGGCTAATCACTAGGTATTTTTGGTAGACTTAAATGCACAATTCTGGCACTTTTTGTGAAGTAAGTCTGATAGAACAGTGCCAAATAGAACTGGTTTGACCAGTGAATGAAGAGGCACGTTTATACTGGTCCACCCACTGTTCCAAGGTGAAAATTTTATGATTCATTTTCTTTACTTTATGATCTGCATTACTATATTTGCCAATATATTTTTGCACAAAAATGTCTTTTTTATGTAAAGTTCTTACCCGTTAGTTACCGAATAGAAATTTCTTAAGGCATTAAGTCTTTGCTAATTTTCCAGAAATATCACAATGGAAGCCGTTGTTATATTTGAAATTTAAAGTTTCCAGTAAATTTTTAGTCATTGTTTATAAGACTCAGACTAAGACTAAGACTTCTTTATTGGTCATTCTTGTAGAATACCATTATACAGAATGAAATTGTTGGTGATATGTATGTTAACGATATATTTTACATCATATATTTTTCCAATCAATATTTCATATAATGTTGAATCATACAATACTGTAGATTTTTACTCACAAGGTATTCACTTTTGGTGAGTTTGGATATTTTCTTGATTTAAATGGTAATTTCAAGTAATTTGGTACATATTCCATTTAATTAGGTAAAAAACATAGGGTATTTGACAACAAACCTTCATCAGAGTTGATATTGTTATTATAGGTTATTTTCCAAGGTTACTACTTATCACGCTTATGACACATAATATGAATCAGAAGCCTTTATTTTACTGTAGTGTGCCTAACTATTTAACTACTTCTGTTTCAGCTACTAAGTGAAGGGAAGCTCATCTAGCAAGTGGAACTGGATGAGCCAGAAGAGTGAAAAGGTGGGTCTATTAGTTTTGTTTGAGTGTATTTAAGTGCAAGCAGTTGTACACTCAGCAACATTAAAAATGCAGATTTTGTGACATCATGAAAAATTTAGAATTTGCAAAATTGAAAAAGGAACAGTGGACTGGAGTACAGATATCATCACATGCTTGTTGATCTAAAATGACCAAAACAGACATGATGACATCCAACACAATTTCAGCTGAAAAGTTGGCCACAATCAGGAAAAATTACCAATGTTATGATGCAAAAATGTTGAAAATGATGTGACAAACAGATGTGAAAAATACTCACTTGTGACCATCTTCATTGCTTACACACACCAAACATAAAGCTATAATTATAATGGACTTTATTTTGACAAAATTGTTTTCCATTCCAATACAGATTAAAAGAGCGACTTTCCCCTACTGTATGTGGGCAAAATTCTGTACTCTTCTTAAGTGTACATCAGTTCGGCAAAAGTCAAAATACGGCAGCGCTGCCGTTTAAGGCATCCCCGCTGCCGTTTGGGGCATCCCCGATGCTGTTTAAGGCAACGGTTGCCATATTTTGACACTTTCAATGATAAAACAGTAAAATAACACCAAAACAACTACTCTAACATGTGTCTTTGCTGTTCTTGCTGTCGGGGAATTGAGGTAGAAGAACCAGATTTAATTAAGTCAATTGATGAATATATATAGGCCCTCTAGTATAGATTGAAGGGAACACACTGGCCTAAACACTTATATGGGAATCCTGCTATCCAGAATAGGCAGACCATTTGGTCTACCAGTTACTGTGTTAAAAATAACGTGCAAGCACTTTAAGCTGCATCAAAGGTCCATGAATTGTCATCAGCCTTTTGTGGAACTTGTAGAATTTCTCACTGATCGATAGCAATAGTTATATATATATCTATTCTATATATCTATCTATCTGACTGTAGGTGTGAAACAAAATTTCACTCTCAAGATTTGAAGAGCAATCGAATGTTTCTATAGATATATCTTTCTTTCCATTTAGCTATTTCTTTGTGTCTTTCTGGCTTTCTATCTCGCTA
Source organism: Platynereis dumerilii (assembly GCA_026936325.1). Taxonomy (NCBI): domain Eukaryota; kingdom Metazoa; phylum Annelida; class Polychaeta; order Phyllodocida; family Nereididae; genus Platynereis; species Platynereis dumerilii. The sequence continues at coordinate 777,425 of JAPTHN010000016.1, forward strand.
TTTATTATTTAATTAACTATCTATCTACCTGGTTATTTATCTATTTATGTATAGATATGTATTTATGCATTTATTTGTGTGTCTCGCTGTTAATTTTTTGTCTATCTATTTATAATAGATAGTCAATGGATTTGTGTCACAATTAAGGGTCATCTGACTATTATAGTTACTTGGCTCTTGATTGGTAATTTGGTATTGAACTATCAAGTGCGATTCTGAAGTGCAATTAGTGAATTACCCTTCAGTTAAGACAGTTATTGATAAGATGTAATTCTGGCTGCCTCAACTGTCATCCTCGAAACAGAATTACATCCCCTGTTTAAACTTCAATTATATCAATTTATATGGTTTAATTGAGGGCGCTCCCAAGAAAGAGTGGATGTGCCACCTGGAAGAAGAAGAAGATGCACGCGCATCTCTGATAGCTTGACCCTTGACCCCAAAAGTAACAGTCCATTTATTTTCTTTATTAATTTTTTTGTTACGGTGGTCCACCAAAATTGACTGGGCTTTAGGAAAAATTCCATTGAGACTGTATTTCAAGTTTGAATGAGATTGGTGAGAGAGGACGATCTCAGGAGTGCTAACAAGATTTGAGCAAAATGCTTGGGGTAAGAGCTGCTTGACGCAGCTAAAAATGCACTGAACAAAAAATGCACCTAAACTATGGGCTTGAGCTAGACCATAGACACTTGAATTTACCCAGGTGTTGCAGAGCTACAGGCCTACAGGATATCTATCCATCTGCAGGACTTCAGGATCTGTACTTCTGCACAAACCAATTTCCCTCATTAGATTTCTGCAAATTAAGCTAATGCAAAATGCAGACCTTGCCGGCCAGGTTCTCGGCACTACTCGAGGAGGTTGGTGAAGCCATTAGGTTGGGGTGCTACCCTGCACTGCTCAATAAGTATAGGTCTGTGCATTTCTGCAATTTCCTGCAAGGATTATGTACTTCTGCAGGTATTCCATTGAAAGTAGGCCTATAGAGTTCCTGCAGGGTCTTGTTGAACTGCATACTACCTGCAGATGCAACTTCCCACAGAAAGTATTTTAGAGTTAAGACACTCCTGCAGAGAATATTATACAGAGTCATTCCAAATAGGGGCATATCTGGAAATTACCTGAGGTGGGCCAGAGAGGGACCCAATGCCTCATTAACAACGCCACCTATTCCAACCCCTGGCCATTCCCCCAGCTCCCACAATTCCACACTTCCAACCCACTTTCAACACCAAACTTTTATTGACTAAAATCCCCAGGGATGGATCCAGCCTCAATAGTCTAGGGGCCGCGATGTGTTTCGGCATTCACGAACCTACATTATCGCATTTTTTTGGCACAATGTACCACTTATCTTTGGAATGGGACGGTGAGAGTGCTCAACATGTTACACATTTAACCCATGTGAGGGATCTTTTATTTGCCAGGCACAGATGCAGATACAAGGGGTCGCCAATTTAACATCTCATCCGAACGACATCCAGCTAGGATTTTGCTTATGCGAATCCCCGGGATGAAAATCCACTGAAAGTTTTGTGTTCACCAACCGGTGTCAGAAACCATGCAGGCAGAGACCTTCAGCGGAGTAGGAGTAGGCGCGTACCACTCTGCCACCCAGCTGCAATATGATTTTGAGAAAATCTGACAAGAATTTATAAAAGAAAAAACATTATTATATATTATTATGTTTACATCAGCCGCAGTCGTATCCTGGGATCTTATAGATGTACAGTTTGTTGGCCCCATTGACCTGACAAGACTAGGCTACTAGTTAGAGTCGTCACCTGACTACCTCCTCGGGATCCTCCTTCTCCTTTCAAATAAAAAGGTTTCCCATGGAGTAGGCATAGGGGGAAGACACAGATTGAAAAGGCAAGCAGGTGGCAGAAGTTAGATTGAGGCAGATAGGTATAGAAGCCAGAGACAGAGGTAGCAAGAGCTACTGGTGTGGACGACATCTCTATTATTATAATAGGGGAGAGGGGGGGGGCAGAGACTTGAGAGGAAAAGTCGATTATATATGTAGATAGATAAGGCAAAAATTACCATGGCAGACAAAAGGTGAATGCAGAAAGCGCAAGGAGGCTGTTGTCTTCAGTAACATCTATATATACGGAGGAGGCAAGAGCTCCAGAGGAGGTTAAAGGGCAGAAGGTAGCAAGGGACTAGGACTGATAGAGGACTGGAGGAGGATATACACCGGAAAGTAGCAGGGAAGGGAGGAGAGAAAAGCTGTTTGGGAAGAGGGGGGAAAGAGCAGGGCTTTGGAGTCGGGTAGTAAGTGAAGCGACTCCGACTCCCGACTCCTTTGGCTTTCTGAAAAGCGACTCCGACTCCGACTCCTTAGGTCTCCTAAATTCCGACTCCGACCCCGCTTATCGGGATTATTTCACACAAGTATTACATGATTAACAGGGGGCAAGAAGTACTTCCACACATTTTTGGCTTTTGTTCTTGAATACTTGTTCAGGAAGTTTTGCTTAAAATCCAAGATACATTTCACGCTGCTGTAATTGGGTTTTTGTAAATTATATTAATTATTTTTAAGGAGTCAGGAGTCACCAAATTAATTTTCGACTCAATCTCCACCTGAAAATCAAAGTTCGACTCCGACTCCAACTCCACCCAAAAACCTTCGACTCCACGACTCCGACTCCCAACTCCGACTCCAAAGCCCTGGAAAAGAGGCAAGAAACAGGAGGCAGCAAGAGACTCAAATTTTCAAGATCGTTAGCCTTTTTGTGGGTAGAATATCAAATCATACATACATACTGAGTTTATATCATGCCATTTGTTTAAGTCCCTATAATATATTTTCTATATTTTGTTGATTATTTGTTAAATTTCATGTCAGTGACTATAATAATGTATCAATACCTGCAGGCATTATCAGGACTACATATTGCTGAGAATGCCTCTAAAGCTTTCTGGATACAATTGCTTTTTGATAGCCGAAAGTGGCATCCAGACCCCCCTGCCTCATTGTGCCTCCTCTTTAAAAATCCTATTTAAGCCCCTGATAATTCTGGTCATTTCAGTATGATTTTTTCTCTGGATCTCCATTGATATTATTCAAGTCCTTGTGTGATTACAAGATTCAAACAGCCAAAATTAATGATCAGACACACAAATTTGCTAAGTTGCACTAAAAAACAGCAAAAATAAAAAAAATGCTTGGGTAAATTTCTATTTTTCTTGGATAGATTGAAAGAAATATATATTGACTCAAGGTGGCAGCACATACGTCACCCCCGATCATTAGCGCCATCTGCCGAGATACATTTGAACTACGGAGATGCCGAATTCGGCATCCCCGCGATGCCGTATTTGGCAACGGTTGCCGAAAATGGCATCGGGGGATGCCTTATGAAGCAGCGCTGCTGTATTTTGACTTTAGCCGAACTGACATAGATGTATCAGGCAAAAAGTTAAACATCATTGTTTACATCTCTGCATGAAACCAATGCAATGAACACTGTATATTATTATGCTTATGTACTTGTGAAAACTAACATGGTATTTGCTTGTATTTTCAGGAAGACAAGTGCTCAACAGCAAATATAATTTTGAAGACTGTGGTTCATCTCAAAGTCCATTGGACACAATATCATCTACCATTTGGCGAAATGCCATTGTTGCAGAGGATAACAGCATGGGCCTTTGTCTTGGTCTCTCACGCATTAATGCTTGTTACATTTCAAAGAACACTTCCTCGTTTATGGACTATTATGGACTATTACACAGCATCCTTCGTGGACTACTACATCAACAAATGTACATGTCAGGATGGTTATATTGATTACGACCAGCATTATTTCATTCTTCTTTTTTTATATATAATTTGTGTTTTTACAAAAGCTATATAATTTAGATATGGAAATGTGTTTCATCTGTTTTTTAATTTTGTGTCTTTGTGCTGTCCTGGTGTTTATATTTTGATATCTAAATGCAATTTCACTTATTATTTTTTCTTTTTTTTTTTACATGTGTAAGTTTTTATCTTGCCCTTGCATTTTCAAAATTTTATGAATAGATATTGATGAATAAAAAAAAGTCAAATAGCATTCTATTTCTTTCTATATATGCGCAAAAAATCAAATTGAAAGATAAAATTTGTCAGTTTACCAGAAACTCATTTTTATGTAAGTAACACCAATGGTGAGGTGAAAAAACGTACACGGACATTTGAAAATCTTTTCATGGTTATCCAGCAAAGCAGTACCCCCAAAAGGGAATGATGATTACTGGAAAAACCAGGTTTGGTTTAAAATATGCTCCATGGTGGAATACTATAAATCCAGTTATGGATATTTGTTCAACCAAAAAAGGGTGAATAATCACCTCACATTGTTCCTTTAAAAACCAAAGATGGATATGTACAAAACCAAATAATAAAATATTTGGTTCAATAGTAGTAAATCAAAATGCCAGGAAAAGTTGGTTAAAAATCCAATAAAGTTTTGTGCAAATCCAGTAATGAAAGTGTTAACGATCACAGATAGTTGTTTAACAATCCTTCACATGTTTGTTAATAAACCACCAGTGGTTAACACTGCAAGTATTGAAAATCCAAATTGGTTATATATTAGGTTATATATTGTTTTTAGATGGTGGTTTTTTAAACATCCAGATCAAAGTGGTTTTAAAAAAAAACCTAAAGTGGATGTATACTGATGACAAGCCAAAACATAGGCTGCGCGGCAGCATACCCTCGGCTAATCAGTGGCTGGAGGCAGTGAAATCAAGTGGCCCTCAGGAGGCGCGAGCTTTGAGGGGGCAAGGTCCCTAAAAAGGTTAAATTGATGTCTGTCTCCACCAGGTCACAGCAAGTGCCATAATGAAAACCTGTAAAAAATATTAGCGAGAATCAAGGCCAAAATTTGTTTTGGCAATTTGTTGAATTTCCATCACCACAATGTTTTTCATGAGTTTCCCTGACTTTCCATAACTGCAGAGCAGACACTTAAATACAGTTAAAAAAAACTTAAGCAATACTTGATTTGAAAACGAAGACAGGGTTTTGAGGGGGGAGGGTTGGTCTAGTGGTAGCGTGCTGGACTGCCAATCGCCGGGTCCAGGGTTCGAATCCAGCTCTTGCCGGGTCACCTGGGCCTATGTTGGATGGCTGTTTCAATCATCCTTTGCCTCATTGCCGTGTCCTCTCCTGTCCTAATTAGCCTACCAAGTGCGTAAATACAGCCATTCTATGAAATCTACAGATCTAATATAATAGTAATATACAAATACTGTATGTTATTAATGCAATATTAAAATCCATTTGCCCAAGGAAATTAATTATTTAATCTCTCAGTCGAACAATTAATTAAGCAATCATTCAATCAGCAGATCAGTCAATCAAACCACCCTGGTTTTATACCAGGTTGCCACCCTTTAACTTCGGATAAAAATGAGAAATTTGGTTGAATCTGTGATAAGTGATAACACATGGACAGAGACCTTATTTTTATACAAAAAAACTGTTAAAGTCAGTTTAAGGATTCCAATAATGCAGCAATAAATGCAACTGATGTCGGGGAAAATATGTCTGGTGAAGCAGGAACAATCACGGAAAAACACAAATAATTTGCTCCAAAGCTTATACTGTGCACTAAATTATAAAATTTTAGCTATCTTTATTCAGTTTCATTTCAAATATTAGCTCCAATAGGCCTACATGTAAACAAGAAGAAGAATTCTAATAAAGCAGCTTCCAATTTTATACCATTCGACACCTCTGTCAGCCAATCATGAGCCAGTATTTCACTGCAATAAAACCCATATTCTTTGTTGTCCAGTTATCCTCCCATGGGAGAATAATAAGTGAAGCTGTGAAAAACTCACAGCAACAAATGACAAGTTTCAGTTTTGTCTTATGGTATAAGCCGGTTATTCACCGCAGGATCGGCAATATGTGTTTATCACAGCTCGGGCTAACGCCCTCGCTGGATAAATCACATATTGCCTCTCCCTAGGTCAATAACCTAAACAAACGCTAGAACAATGTTGCTGACCACATTTACAAATAGATAATACAAACAACCAGGGCCAAGCGACAGTCAGATTATAGGTCCGAATAACAATAAAAACCACCAAAAGCTCGGTAAAGTGGCACATTCAGTCCTATTTGCTGAATTTAGGTGTTTTTGACACTAAGACACTATGTCTGAATCTCCTGGATGACATGTTGATCTATCTATCTATCTATCTATCTATTTATCTATCTATCTATCTTTCTATCTATCTATCTATCTATCTAGTCTATCTAGTCTTAGCTATTCTTATCATAAATTACAAATACGGAATAAGGGTCTAAAAACAGAAATTATAGATAAGATGTCTCCAACCAAAACCATTGTAAATAGTAAGACTAAAACAAGGTTTATGCTAGTATATATATATATAGATTTGTTCAATATAAACTACAAAGTTGGTGTCAATGCAGTTTGGACATATTTCTAAGAAAAAAGAAAATTTGTTTAAAAGTTGAGGGTGCTGTGTACTGCTTTTGTGCTCCTTTGTTCCTAGCTTTGGTCACTGGAGAGGATTAGTGACACAATGTTACATAACATGAATGGCTGGAGGGGAGGGGTACAATGAAGCACAGACATAGTGTCTCCAGGCCCATTCAAGACAAACTGGACACCTTCCAATGATGACACTTTTACCCCATAAACAATATTTCTTTAAGATGCTAAAAATACAACTGGAGTTAGTTTTAAAATGAATTAAAAGACAGATTTATCCAATAATGTCTTAAAATGTAAAATTACACACTGAAATTTGCAGAAATGGGGTTTGCATGCCAAGTAATTTTCTTTAATAACCCTCTATAAATGCATAGTGGTCTAAATGCCAGTATGTCTTATATGTTCATATTTAATTTTCATTAAAGACCAAAATAAAAGTAAGCTGACAGTACTTCATATGCTAAAATGTTCATAACTGAGGTTAGATTTAAACCATTAAGTTAGAATTGAGAGTTTAAGATTTCTTGTCAAAGGATTAGCAGGGAAGACAATTACCCTGTGACATAACATTACATAATCAAGACTTCTCCAGTGCTCAATTCAACAAAATTTACCAGTATTTACTGATATAATTATGATTATCTGAAAATCCTTAATATTTATCTAATTTTGTTAATTTTGACCTCTGCTGCAAATAAATATTTCATATTGTTTCAATTCAGCATGATGATGATGTGAAACATGTCAGGTTTATTTTGACAAAAAAAATGTCAACGACTGGTATGACATCAGAAGGAAATGAAGAGTACATTGACATTTTAATGATTTTTTGCATTTTTTCAATCATACATTTCAATGGAAAAATTTGCAACAACTCATGCAATGACTGTGAATATTAGTCAATAGTGTGTCCAACTACAATAAGACCTAAAGTTCAATAACTTACCCGTTATCATTTGGCTTTTCAAACAAAATGTTGGAAAATTGGGATTTTTTCGAATTTTTGGGTTTTTATAAAAATTCATAGGACCAACATTCCAACTGATTAGAGATGTTTAAAGAGGCATAAGTTAGACACCTAATTGGAATACTTCATAGATTTAACTTCAAAATGGACTGAATCATACAAGTTTAAAATAATAGTATTTTTTCATATTTTTGGTAAATTGTTGTCTGTTCGACTTTCTCAGAACATTTAGACCCACAAAAAACACATCTTGGGTATTTCATACAAACAATGTGCAAATTTCAGTGTCAAAAGTACTGCAGTTTTTTTTTTTTCAAAAATGATGAATATGCATGCCATAGTTTTGGCTTGACACCCAATACACAAAAAAATATTTTTTCACATTTTTCAATAATTGTGAGAAAAGTATTAATCTCATGTGGATTAAACCCCTAAAAGGCACAACTAGGATAAAAGATATAATAATGTGCCAAAAATAAAAAGTATACATGCCATAGTTTTGGCATTACTCCCAATACACAAGTGGGACGCCCGTTATCCAGACGCCCGCCCTCCCGTCCGCCCGCCGGACGGACACATTTTCCCAAAGTAACTACAATACCCGTCGGCAATGTATACATTGCCGAGGGTAAAAACCACATATGGTTGTTTGTGTAACCTTTTTTTTCTGAGTCAGCACAGCCAGCTGAATAGCCGAGGGTGTGCTGCCACGTGGCTTATATTTTACATTGCAATATCGCAAGTTCAATTTCAGTAAAGTCTGGATAACCATGTCCATGTTAGTTTTCACAGAACATTTGCACTATTGGTTCAACTTTTATGCAGTAATAATGTTGTTTTGGATAAAATTTTGAAATTTAATTATTGTGTGCTGCTCTTCCTGTGCCACCAAAATGTACAATTCACCTAAAAAGTACAAAAACCAGGTTCATCCCTAATGAAATACATAGAAATGTTCCCAGTCACAAGTGGTATCAAATGCAGGCCCAAAATAATGACTACTGTAATACATCAGTGCCAACTTGGTTGCTGTCTAGATTTTTGGAATTGCCCATTGCATCTGTTTGGCTACTTGAACTGGAATGCCATCATCAAATGTCCACCTAAATGAAGTAGGACAAAGGGAAAATTATTCCAAAGAATATTGATGAACTTTAAATGGCAATTGTCTGCAGGCCTACTATCTGTCCCTTTTTGACAATTTTTAGTAACAATGTGTTGATATTTCACATGAGATCTTGTAGGGGTTTTCAGTGAAGAACAAGCAGTGGATAAATTCACCTTTTTAAGAAGCTCTGGGTATATTTGACTGCTGTTATTGTGTTTGATTGTCGGTAAGGTGCCCCTGGTCTAATAATTACCACTTTTGTACTAATTATATGTGATTTTAGTGCCAAAACTTACTGCTAAAGTTCCAGCTCCGTGGATGGTCGTTTCTGCCTCCAATACACATTGTTTTGACCTGTATTTTCGCTCATTTCACCTTCGTTTTTCACCTGATACAACGTTTAATTGTCATATTTTCTATCTCCAGCATTCACAAAGAACTCCAGACACCTTCAACAACACCAAACAGCATTAAATTGGAAATTTTTTAACTTTTGAAGAGCTCAATACACTGCCTAGAACTTAGCCAAGCAACCAGCTTCCAGGAAACATAAGCTGTACAGCAACACCACCTCAACTCTTCTCTCTCTGTGTCTTCACCTGTACTGTGTGGCACTTGTACCTGCTCTTTGTACTATATCTCTGCTCTCTGTGTTTCACCCGTACTGTGAAGCACCTGTACCAAGTCTATATTTCTCTGTGTCTACACCTGTACTGTGTGGCACTTGTACCTGCTCTTTGTACTATATCTCTGCTCTCTGTGTTTCACCCGTACTGTGAAGCACCTGTACCAAGTCTACATTTCTCTGTGTCTACACCTGTACTGTGTGGCACTTGTACCTGCTCTTTGCACTATATCTCTGCTCTCTGTGTTTCACCTATACTGTGAAGCTCCTGTACCAAATTAACATTTCTTTGTGTCTACACCCGTACTGTGTGGCACTTGTACATACGCTCTATACTGCATATAATTCTCTGTGATCTTGTGTGTTTCACCCATACTGTGAGGCACCTGTGTCTACACCCGTACTGTGTGGCACTTGTACTCATAAGTTGTACCTACACTCTACACCCTACTGTGTAGCACTTATCTATACACTGCTCGTTTCACAAGTACTGTGAAGCATTAATCCAAATCCTACAAACTACCTCCATGAAAATCATGTCTACACAAAACAAGCTGTATTCTGATGTCTTGCGCATTGGTCTGAATAACCACGAAGACAGAATTTTGTCCACAAAACCAATCTGTAGCACTCACCATGTTCATTCATTCAAGCTAAAAAAATAACATTGATATTTTGTCTAATACAGAACATAACACAGACTCTTCTAGCTTTGTCAAGAGACCCAAGAACTCGGCCAACCATATCTTTAATGCTTGCTTGTGGAATGCTCAAAGTCTGAGACAAAAAACTCATTTAGTAAAGGATTTTAGGGATGAGTTTGAGTTGGATTTGTTCCTTTTCACTGAAACTTGGCTAAAACCAGATGATACAGTTGAGATTGGTGAATTGGAAAGAAACGGAGAATGTTTTTACCTAGGCTCACCACGTGAAGGTCGGCCTGGCGGAGGAGTAGGCTGCATTTTGCGATCAGGCCTCAAAGCAACAAAGAAAGAAAACACTAAATCAAAAACTTTTGAACACATGGAAATTGAAATACATTTGAGTAGCAAGACAGTCACGGTCCTACTGGTTTACAGGCCTGAACCGTCTAAGCAGAATCAATATACAATTTCCCAGTTTTTTGAAGAATTTACACAGTTCCTAGCTCAGTACCAGTCAAGTCACAATGAGATCATAATAACGGGGGATTTCAACTTTCATATGAATAAACCTACTAATGCCAGAGTTGTCCAATTTAACAGCATTCTTGAAATGTATGATCTTGAACAACATGTATCCTCACCGACCCACAAAGATGGGAATACACTTGACCTTGTTATAACCCGCAGAAATTCAATTCTCAGAGATTGTATGGTTGGGGACCTGCTCTCGGACCACAACTGTGTCCTCTTTAACATGTCAGTTGATAAAGGTCAAAATCCTCAAAAGAAAGTATCTTTTAGAAAAACTCGAAGTATCAGTATGCGCGAGTTCAAGAATGACATCAGGAAACACTTGTCAACACATAAAGTGCAACAGCAGAAAACATCCAGCTATCTGTCTGAACTGGTTGCTCTCTACAACTCATCCACAGATGTTCTCAACAAACATGCCCCTGTTATTACAAAACTTGTCACTCTTCGTAAATCTACTCCTTTTACTAATGCTGACATCAAAAGCCTTAAAACAGCTAAAAGAAAAGCTGAAAGATTATGGAGGAGAACAGGTCTACAGAAAGATTGGGAAATGTTTCAAGCAAAACGGAATGCGTTGAATGACCAGATAAATCAAATGAAGTCAGATGATCTCAGGATTAAGATTGAAAATACCAAAGGAAACTCAAAAGCCATGTTCAAGACACTTAACACAAGCCTGAACAGGAAACAAGAATTACCTCTACCATATCACACAAACAGTGAAGATCTGGCAAACAAATTTAACTCATTCTTTGATGAAAAGATCAAGAAAATCAGGTCAAAACTGGACTCAGCGACAAATGTAACTACTGAGGAAGACAATTTTTCAGGCAACAAATTATCTCAGTTTCAGCCTTTATCACAAGATGCCATTAAGAAACTCATCAGGGATATGCCAGTCAAGCACTGTCAACTAGACCCTATTCCCACTTGGTTGATGGTTGACTGCCTCGAGGAATTTCTCCCAATTATAACAGAGATTGTCAACACATCACTGTCTCTTGGAGAAATGCCATCAGAATTGAAGCATGCACTCGTTAAGCCACTGTTAAAGAACGCAAGCCTTGATCATATTGAGAAAAACTATCGGCCAGTATCAAATTTGTCGTTCCTGGGCAAAGTCATTGAGGGTGCAGTTATCAAACAATACACGCATCACCTTGCTCGGAATAAACTTGATGATGACAAGCAATCGGCTTACAAGCAATTTCATAGTACAGAAACCCTGCTCACTAAAATTCATAACAACATTATGCTGAACATGAGCAAAGGAGAAATAACCATGTTGGTGCTGCTAGACTTGTCAGCTGCCTTTGATACAATTGATCATGGGATATTATTGAAAAGACTGAAAAACCGATATGGAGTAGATCACTCTGCTCTGGACTGGTTCGAGTCTTATATCTCCAATAGGTCACAATCTGTCGTAGTAAATGATGCAACATCTGGCAAACTTCCTCTCAAATTTGGCGTTCCCCAAGGATCAAAGTTGGGCCCAATCTTATTCAATTCATATATAGCTCCAGTAAGTCAAGTTGCTGCAAATAATCAAGTAGAAGATCAAAAATATGCAGATGATGAACAACTTCTCTTGTCATTCAAACCAACATTCACAGAGCAAGAAAACTCCGCAATGAAAATGGAGAAATGCATAACAGAAATTCGAAACTTCCTCCATGAAAACAAGCTGTGTAACAACGGGGACAAAACAGAACTTCTCTTGATTGGCACTCAATGTCAATTGAACAAACTCAAATTGTCCTCAATTACTGTGGAAAACGTATCCATAAAAACTGCTGATCATGTTCGAAATCTTGGAGTTACATTTGACAGAAACATGAATATGGAGAAACAAGTGAACAAAATGTGCCGTAATGCTTATTTCAATCTAAGAAATGTCTCGAAACTGAGAAAATCTATGAGCAAGGAAACGGTGAAGACTGCAGTAAATGCACTTGTGACACCTCATCTTGACTATGGCAATGGCCTTATGTATGGTATATCCAAACGCTTAATGAACAAACTTCAGGTGGCACAAAACTCTGCTGTCCGACTGATAGAGAAAATAAGACGACATGATAGCGTGGGAGCTTACAGAAAGAACCTGCACTGGCTACCAATTCCCGCTAGAATTCATTTCAAGTTAATGACAACAGCTTGGAAAGCCCTTAACGCCCAAGCACCGACGTATATCCAGCAACTAATTCAGCTGAAACCTAATCAACATTATAGTTTGAGAAGTGACAACCGGACACTGTTAACAGAGCCCGCTTCAATCAGCAAAAACAAATTTGAAGAAAGAGCTTTCTCTTTCGTGGCACCAAGACTCTGGAATAAATTGCCAGAAAGTGTAAGATTGTCGAAGACCCTGGAGAGCTTCAAGAAAAATGTAAAAACACACTTGTTTAAAAGCTTCTATAAATAACTAAGGTCAGCACAAGCGCTTCTGAGCAGTATACTGGAAGAGGCGCTATATAAATTTCTATTATTATTATTATTATTATTATCTTGTTGAACCCCATAAATATTGTTCTATACAATGTATGATCATGAAGTTGACAGAAGTGAGTTTTTTTTTTCATTCAGCTTCACTGTGGCTAAATACTTTGATATTTTTGTATCATTTTAGCCCTTTTACAATTAATCAAGACAATTTTTCCCTACTTTTTTCATGTGACAAGACTTTTGTTCAAGCACATTTTGGACATAATGCCATTATTAATTTGTAGAATATTCTGACTAAGGCAAAACTTTATATTCACAATATACAATGTAAGTAAGAAGTAGAATGGTTTAGCTTTAATTTAATAAATATCTTGCTAAAATCGGTCTACCACAAGTCAAGTTATTACAGTGCTGGTCATATTTACTTGGAATCTCAAGTTCTTTCTGACATCACACTTCAACAGCATAGAAAAGTACTTGAGATTCCACGCAAATATGACGCGGACAGTAACAATTGCGACTGCAAGACTTAAAATTCTGTTATAAATTTGAAAACCATTCACTGCCTGCCTATTTTTATGTTGAACTGGAAGACAACAATAACGCTCATCAATACAACACTAGACAAGGAAGGGAACTTCGCCTACTGGCTGTGAGACATGATTTACCCTAGCACTCAATGAAGTACATGTTTCTATTCAATGAGTCAAAGTTTTAAAGAAAAAATATACACTCATAGTTTTGCAGGTTTCAAATTGTATATAAAGAAAGTTTTCATAGAACAGTATAATACCTTTTGCAATATTCCAAACTGTTATGTCTGTGGCCACTAGTGTCTTCATGCTGGTCAGGTAAGTTGTCATGAAGCCAGGACTAATCATCAGAAATTACTTTTTCTCTTGCATACTTCTAATATTAAGATAAATGCTTTTAATCACTTTTTGGGCTTCATTTAACTGAATTATCTATGCTAACAATTCACACTAAGCCTCTGTTAATTGTTATGTAAATCCAATGTTAATCTATTTTCATTCACTATAAACTGGCCCCTTGATAGCCTCCTTTGCCTAATTATTAATATTATATTTTATTTAATGTAACTTGTGATTATTTTTTTATGGCAGAATAAACTAAATCTGAGTCAGAGTCTGAGTCTGAGTCTGCGTCAATAGCATTTGTTAGCGACAAGACTTTCGTCCAGGACTGTAGGAAATCGGTGCAGTGTATGTCCCTCTACTTTAATATTTTGTACCTTCATTCACAGAACCAAAATTAAATCATACCTTGCTGGCAAATTTAAATCTTCAGCATTTTTTCCTTTGAATCCATTGACAATAATGTCCTTGATCCAATTTTGTAATTCTTGATCATTCGAAACGTTGCAGTCGTTCAAATAAAACAGGGAAATACTGTCTCGTGTGTACTGATGAATTGCATCCCATATTCGAATTGCATCGTCTCTGGAATCAAAAGATTATCAACATTTAATATTAAATTGATAGGTTATTTACTATAGCTCTGACCCTTTGAAAGCTTTCAAGAAGTGGTGATGGCATGACTCCAAATTGACAAGTAAAAAGCTACAACCAATGTGGCTGATTCTCTCTCCGTTTGCTATTAGTGTTGCATTGTTTGTAACTGTCTCACTGAACAACCACTCGGGGTTTCTTTGTTAAATTGGCAGTAAGGATATAATCTTAAGGTCATAAGCAGACTTGCACTCAACTGATGCAACTGTTGAGTATTGATTATCTGAGTAAAGTTGAGCTTTCTTTTGAATTACAATATGGGGTATAAATAAGATCAAATGGCTGTATGGTGGTATTTTGAGATGTACTTCCACTTGTGAAGATATCCTGAGTCCTCTGTACCCACTCGTGCTGACAAACTCGTGGGTACAGAGGACTCCGGATACCTTCAACTCGTGGAGTACATCTCAAAATACCACCATACCCATTTGATCTTATTATAATGTACAACGGTGTACACAATGCTAATTTTCACTGTTGAGTGGTACAAATCTTCATGTCCTACATTTACCCATTAGACAACTGCAATATATATATAGTAGTTATAGTAGTTATACCATGGGTATATTAGCAGAGTGGCAGGAGGCCCAAATGTTGGTTGTAACTGCCCCCGCTCTACAAATTGCATATCAAATCGATCTTTATCACCCGTAGTTTAACAAAAACCCGTTTGACGTTGAAAAATTAACGTAGCGCTTTGCCGTCCCGGGGGTCAAAGGTCACGAACTCAATGAAAAAATGCCAGGTCTCAGGCACGGACATGAAAAACACTTTTCATCCTCTCCTGTTCAATACTTTTCAGATACAGAGGCATATGATACACCGAATGAAAGGTCTCATTGAGTTCTATAATCTGATTACACCCACTTGACCTTTGACCTCATTTGCATATTACAGGAGTAGGAAATATGTCAAAAATCACAAAAAAAAATAACAATTTCTTTCAAATTGAAAGAAAGAAAGTTTCCCTGTCAAATTATTTTTATAGATCTAACTCCAAATTTCATGTGCATACATTACAGGATGTTGTTATTTAATATATTATGCAAATTCGTGCAATACAGGTCCCTACAAGGTTAACCCAAACATGACAGCCATATTTCCAAAAATTTCAAGGGAAATGCATTATTCTCGGCTAGTTTTGTTATAGAGTAGCGCGGGGCATGCAGCCCCCCTTAACTTCGAGGTGCGATTTGACCAACTTTTTGTGGTCGATTATTTAAATGCTTATGTTGTCAGGAAGGGATCACTTGACTCTGCTTATAACCAGTAAAACAAATGTCTACCAATTTTAATAAAGGAGTTACAGCCCTTTTTGTAAAAAAAATAAAATGGCCTTCTTACCCCACCCATCGGGCAAGAAGCCCCCCTATTATAATCCTATGGCAATTTTTTTTGCGAGTGCATTCAGCTTGAAAGTTATTTCTTGGGGTTCTTCTATCATTTTTGAGGCATTCTATTCACTTTTTATGAATTTCAGAATTTTTCTGTTCATACATTTATTTTTTAATAATTTTTACCCTGTTTTAATTTCAGCCAAATTTTTTCGATTTCAATTACCTATTCTATCAAGATTTAAGGCAAAGTACACATCATGAAATGGTTCCTGAAGCAGCTCCGAGGCCTCAGTGAAGGGGGGCCTCATGCCCCATACCATATGGGGCCTCTCGCCCCAAACTCACATATTTTAATATGACCTCTATATTTTGAGTTAAAATGCAAAAAATATGATCCAAATCATATTTATGTAATGGTCATAAAGTGAAGCAATGCAGATATCCATTATACTTTTAAAAATTTCCAATTTATTTCTGACAACCACTTTCAAAGAATTAGTCAAAGTTACAAAAACCATGCACCTTTTTTTGTTTCTTTAATTACTCCTATGGTTTGGTGCTGTTTGCTCTGAAAATTTGTGATGTCACCTTAAAAGCCTCTAGCTTCAATCCTATCAATAAGAAAAAGCACCAAAAATGTAAGTTTAGATATAACCCTGGGGGGGCTTCTCACCTAACCCGGGCTTCTTGCCCCGACCCACTCTATGCATTTTCTACGTGAGCTTGCTGTACATCAAATGAAAGGTCTCAATTAATACTATAATTTATGATACTCATTTGACCTTTGACCTCATTTGCATATTAAAGGAGTCATAAAAAGTAAAAAATCATTTAAAAATTGCCTTTTTTTTCAATTTCACAGAACGAAAGTTTCCCCACTATATTATTTTCATAAATCTTACCACTAAATTCCATGTGCACTCATCACGGGACATTTGAATTTATGCAAATGTATTCAGTATGGGTCACAACAAGGTCAAGGTTACTTGACCCAAACATATCCGTATTTCTCAAAATTTCAGCAGAAATGCATGATTTCAGGCCCATCGTGTCATAGGCATTTTCTGCATGAGCTTGTTGAACACCAAGTGAAATGTCTCAATGAATGCTATGATTTGGTTATACTCACTTGAGCTTTGACCTCATATGATTATAAAAGGAGTCATAATTCAGTAAAAGAACGTCTAGATATTTACCGTTTTTTTTAATTATTGAAGGAAAAAAAGTGTCCTTACTGTAGTGTCTTCATAGATGTAACCTCGAATTATTATGTGCATACACATAGTCCATAGGATGTTGTGATTCAAATTTTTGTAGTTTATTCAATACAGGTCACACCCAATACAGGTCACACCCTATACAGGTCTCACCAAGGTCAAAGGTCACCTGACCCAAACTCCTGATACATATTTCTCAAAATCTGAGCAGAAATGCATTTTTCAGCCCCATGTTGTCATATGGATTTTCTGCATGGGCTTATTGTGCACCATATGAAAGGCTTTATTGAGTTTTATAATTTGATTCTACCAATTGACCTTTGACCTCATTTGCATATTACAAGAGTCATAAACAGGTAAAATTTCAATTAATTATTTAATTGTTCCTATTTGAAGGGAGAAAAGAAACCTTACTGCGGTTTCTTCATAGATCTGACCCTAAATATTTTTAAGCATACATCAAGGCATATTGTAATGAAAATTAAGGCAAACTTATTCAATACAGGTCATACTAAGGTCAAAGATCGTCTGACCAACGAATAACTGACTCATATTTCTGAAAATCTTCGTCGAAATGCATTATTTGATAAGCATCATGGTTATCCATGTACACTGTACAGTGTACAGTGCTAATTCCAGTGAACTGAACTTTAGCGCTTGTATACAATAGATTTATTGCGAGTTCACTTGCCATGGTTTCGGTCTTGGAAATCTGGAATTGTCCGAAATTTTGGATCGTTCATGAGAGACAAGGGAGCACTTTTTAAAGGTTCTTTTTCGTCAAATCAATGAATAATTGGCTAACTTGAGGCGTGGTCCTCACCTTTTGTGTCTTTTGTGCCGTGTTTAATTACAATTTAAGTGTTTAGTTTCAACGAAATCACGGCAAAACAGGAAATAGAAATATTGTTGTTATTGTTTTACTGCCCTCTGATTGGCCGAAACAGGTTCCGATCGTTTTCGCGCACTTCTATTGGGGTTAAAGGTACAATTTTCGGCTCTTTAGAATCCTGATTTATCAATGTATATTATTTCGTTTTTTCATGAAGATATCTTTATTCATAGCCGAGAATTCGTTGAAAATGCATATTTATACATTTTTTTCTTTTTGATGAAAAAAGTGTAATACAGTGTTGATGCTGGTCTATTGTTCGGAAAAGGTGTGAAGTTAAACCTTGAATTGGATGACAAAGTGGTTTTTTATTGAGCAATTGATCACATAATTAGAGAAAACGTGTCAGGGTTAATTAGAAAAACAAAGAGATGTCAAGGGAGTCAGCTCTTAATTGTACTTGATGTGACACTTCAATGTCAATCTAAATAGGCCTCAATAATTAGTCAGTTTTTACATGTACAAAAGGTAGCAAGTCTTATTAAAGAGGAGGTATTATGAGGTTATACCATGGGTAGAGGCAGTATATCCCTGGTATAGTCACCCAAGATCCAGTATATCCCGAGACCCGAAGGGTCGAGGGATATACGGGGTCGAGGGTGACTATACCAGGGATATACTGCCGCAACCCATGGTATAACCTTTTTATCCCATGTCTTTTTTTTTAAATACTTTTATTTTATATCAATATAAAACAGTTTGAAGCACTCAATGTGAATGCAGCTGTGCTACAAAAAAAATCAATACTCTTAATTGGCAGCACTTAATTGCCTTAAATCAAAACAATCTGCAAATATGCTGGTATCTACATGCTAATAAGCATGATATATAGGGGCACTGTTGTCTTTTGATTGGTCAGTTCCAGTATATCCCTGTTGATCTCATTATCTTTCAGTATAGCCCTGCTGGCTAATTAGCCAAAGGAATGTGATTGGTTGAACTAAATATATCCCTGTTTCTTTTTGTTGTATTTCCCTCTTTCAATCTGTATTGACCAGGGAAAAGCTCAGTATGAGGGGAAAAAGTTGGCTAGACATGGGATAATATGCATTTATTAATTCTATCATATGAGGTTATACCATGGGTTGCGGCAGTATATCCCTGGTATAGTCACCCTCGACCCCGTATATCCCTCGACCCTTCGGGTCTCGGGATATACTGGATCTTGGGTGACTATACCAGGGATATACTGCCTCCACCCATGGTATAACCTCATATGATAGAATTAATACAAACAGGACACCCGGGAACCATAAGGGCATATCTGCTTAACATTTATTGTACAGATACGCCCTTATGGTCCCCGGGTATCCTACAGTTGGTAGATATGCCCTTATGGTCCTCGGGTAACGTTATATAGGGCCTATCTATCTAACAAGACATGAGATTTTATTTACCTCACGAAATACAGGATATTGCAAAAAATAAACATGCATGCACGAATAAAATCAGACACTAATAAAAATATAAGCAAATAAAAACAGAAGAGACAGCACCAAATCAATATAATCAAATTACTAAGAAATAAACAAAATCTATAATTCTAAAATGCTCTCAACAGTAATTTCAACACAGATCTTAGTCATCATTAGGCCTATTGAAGTTGGCTAACAAAAATGTACAGCTATCGACGACCACATTATTGGTTGGAAGTCATTTAAGTTTACTACAGACAGATTTACTAAGTGGGTGTCTGCACTTATTTTTTTAAACCAAATTCCAGACTTTTCAAAGACTTAACAAACACCCTGATCTATTTATCTAATAGTATCTATCTATCTATTTATCTATCTATCTATCTATCTATCTATCTATCTATCTATCTATCTATCTATCAGCCCATTCTCCACCCCAGAATGAAATACGCACTTTATGGACTTTTTGCACCTAACTATAAACACCAATCTTCATTTTGAAGAATCAAGAAGGACATCCTTCATTCTCATGCATAGATCACACAACTGCTCAGAATGAACACCAGTCTTTATTTCTGCACAATTCTAAGAAATAAAGTCTGGTCTTCATTCTCTCAAAATCAGGATGAAAATGAAGGATGGTCTTCATTGCAAAAGCAAATATAATTTTTAATTATTTAACCTATTGAATAAAATGAAGGACAGTCTTCATATCCAGTCAAATTGTTGTTAGTGCAGACCAATACACTGAATGAATATCACCCTTCATTGACGTTTCATGCAGCAGCTATTTTTGCCAAATTGAAGCATGAAGGTTATATCACATTTTAGGAGGGAGGGGGGTTGTGTGCCCCCCCCGGTGCCTGCAGCACTTGCCAGATCACCTGGGTCTTTGTTGGGGTTGTATCAATTATCATTGCCATGTCCTCCTCCTGTCCTAATTGGCCTACCAATTGTAGAAATACAGGACGTTAAGCCCAATAATCCATCCATCCAAACTGCATACCTACTTTTCCAGGTGGGGATATGGGGGAGGGTTAACTCACCCATAGATGTTATATTTAAAATTGAAGTGCTAGAAATATAATATCTTTTATTGCAGTGGCTTCTTTTTTAAATATGTTTATCATTGCTTATAAAAACAACAATTACATTTTTTAACATAGTGCATTAAAAAAAAACAACTTTTTAATATAAACTCACTGAAACAATGTTTCAATTTCCCCTATACTGATTACCTAACCTTATAAGTGATATCCATTGAATGCATCATTTCTCAGGTCATTATTAGCACTGGTCCTACAGTCTGTGTAATGCTGGAGGAGGTGGTCCAACTTAAGGTCATTATCAGATTATTATAGGGGTGAAGTCTTATCTCATTATCATTTCTTGCACCCCTTCCATTATAATACATGTAATTTGGATCTTTTGGATCCCGGCGTAAGGTGAATCAACAATGAGTCAGCACTTTCAGGTCATTGATATCTAATTATTTAAAAGTTGGAGCCAATCTGGTATAAAACAAATTTAATAATTATGTAAAGGAAGCATTTTATTTACAGTAGTCTTTGTAGGTGGGGCCACCCCCAGGGGATACCCCAAGAGTGGGCCCCCGGGAATACCCCACGAGGGCCGCTTTAATGTGCCCTGTGCACGTTATGTTTGACATAGAAATATTATTTAGAGCTCTATGATTTTGACAAATTGGATTCATTTGGTACCGGTTTCTGCAACCCATCATGTTTGGTATCGTCACAATCGGCTTGAAAAGACGATTGAAATTGTTTATTAAGCATTAAGATTATAATTAAATACATTCTTCATATTCAGGTGACAAAAGTCCATAAAATACGTAGTTCATTATATGTGGAGAATGTGTTGCTATCTATCTATCTATCTATCTATCTAGTATCTATCTATCTCAGGTCATTATTAGCACTGGTCCTACAGTCTGTGTAATGCTGGAGGAGGTGGTCCAACTTAAGGTCATTATCAGATTATTATAGGGGTGAAGTCTTATCTCATTATCATTTCTTGCACCCCTTCCATTATAATACATGTAATTTGGATCTTTTGGATCCCGGCGTAAGGTGAATCAACAATGAGTCAGCACTTTCAGGTCATTGATATCTAATTATTTAAAAGTTGGAGCCAATCTGGTATAAAACAAATTTAATAATTATGTAAAGGAAGCATTTTATTTACAGTAGTCTTTGTAGGTGGGGCCACCCCCAGGGGATACCCCAAGAGTGGGCCCCCCGGGAATACCCCACAAGGGCCGCTTTAATGTGCCCTGTGCACGTTATGTTTGACATAGAAATATTATTTAGAGCTCTATGATTTTGACAAATTGGATTCATTTGGTACCGGTTTCTGCAACCCATCATGTTTGGTATCGTCACAATCGGCTTGAAAAGACGATTGAAATTGTTTGTTAAGCATTAAGATTATAATTAAATACATTCTTCATATTCAGGTGACAAAAGTCCATAAAATACGTAGTTCATTATATGTGGAGAATGTGTTGCTATCTATCTATCTATCTATCTATCTAGTATCTATCTATCTATCTATCTAGGGGAGTAGGGGGAAGTTGTGCCATTTTTTGCGTCAGGCTGATTTTCTGAAAAACCAAAGCTTAACCATTAAATCTGATTGAAAATGAAAATATATATATGAAGAGAAGGCTAAAGGGGCAAAAATTCGGTCAAGAATAGCTTGGTGGGAAGATGGGGAACGGAGTACGAGATACTTCCACAATCTAGAGAAAAAAAGGGGAAAGGATAAATTGTGGGAGTCGATTATTGACAAAAATGGTAATGAGGTATTTGGGTCAGAATGCATACAACAACGCCAAGTAGAATTTTATAAGGAGCTATATTCATCACAGAAGGTAGTAGAAGAAAATGATAATTTTGCCTTTTTTCTGAATGGTATTAATTCAAAGTTAAGCACAGATAGCAAAGAGAATCTAGAAAGAGATATATCTCTACAAGAGCTATCTAAAGCTTTATCGGCAATGAAAAATAATAAGAGCCCTGGGCCTGATGGTCTCATTGTGGAATTTTATAAAATATACTGGAATGATATTAAGGATGATTACCTGGAGGTTGTAAAGAAAGGCTTGGAAAGTGACAAATTAGCATATTCCCAATATCTAGCTGTCATTGTGTTATTGTATAAAAAAGGGAATCGCGCAGATATTAAAAACTGGCGACCTATCTCATTACTGAATACAGATTATAAAATGTTATCAAAAGCTATAGCAGAGAGAATCAAATCTGTACTACCCCAAATCATAAGTACTGATCAGAGGGGTTGCATACAGGGGAGGTATATCAGTGAGAATGTGAGATTAGTTGAGGATATCATTTATGAAAGAGACGATGAGTCAGTTATCTTGTTACTTGATCAAGAGAAAGCTTTTGACAGAGTCGAGTGGAGTTGGTTGTTTTCAGTGCTAAGAGCCTTTAATTTTGGGCCTAAGTTTGTTTCATGGATTCAGACGTTGTATAGGCACGCTAGAACATCTATACTAAGTAATGGGGCACAATCTGAATATTTTAATATTACAAGAGGGATACGTCAAGGAGATGCAATGTCTGCACTTCTGTACATTATACAATCAGAACCTCTTGCTTTGAAAATCAAAGAGAGTGAGGAGATTGAAGGGGTCCAATTGACTAACAGCACAAGTGAGTGTAATGTGAAAATTGCTCAATATGTAGATGACACAAATATTTTCCTAAAGAATAAAGAGTACATTCCACCATGCTTACAAATAATTGAGAAGTTTGAAAGAGTATCAGGATCAAAATTAAACAGAAGCAAAACTAAAGCATTGGTTTTAAATAATGAAAATATAGGAGTTCATGAAGGTATTTCATTAACACAAGGTCCTGAAACGGTACTTGGAATCTCAGTGGGGAAGGTTTGCAAAGATAATGAATATTGGGACGAATTGATTGAGAAGCTTAAGGGGAGACTGAATATTTGGCGATGCCGTGATCTTTCCTTGCAAGGAAAAACTCATATAATACGAAGTATAGGTATATCTGCCCTATTATATGCAGTTGAGATGAAAGTACTTCATCCTGAACAAATTAAGAAAATCAATGACATAATATGGGGTTTTTTATGGTCAGGAAAAAAACTAGCCATAAGGAAAGATATTTGTTGCTTACCAAAATATTTAGGAGGCCTTAATATGGTAGATTTAACAGCAATCATCAAGGTCAAAAGGTTACAAGCTCTAGTTCAAATTTTGAAAGGAGCAACGAACGACAGCTGGAAAATCTTAGCAGAAAAATATCTATGTTGCCTTGACAATGATTTTAAAATGCAATATTTTAGTTTGAGGGTATCAAATTGCAAAGACCAACTCTTAAGTAAACAAATTCCACAATTTTACAAAGAGATGATTCTTACTTTCCAAGAATTTTGCAAAAATGGTCGTGTTAAAGTCACAGATGAAGATGAAATACTATGGTGTAATGAAAATGTTCAATTTAATGGGAAACCACTTGAGTATAAACATTGGTCAAAAGATGGAATCAATTTCCTAAGTGATGTCATAACTGATGGACAACTGGATAGAAACAAAATATTGAATAAGTTGCGTTTCAAGGCTGCATTCTTCTTTGAGTTTCAAAAATTGAAGTCTGCTATACCCAAAGAATGGTTAAGAAGGCAGCTAAACTTAAATAAGCCTTTTGACAGGTTTTCAATTCTGAGACTGAAATTTAAAGTTCAACGTGATGAAGTGAAGGAATTGGCATGTTTGACCGCAAAAGAAATGTATAATATTTTGACTTTGCCTAACAGTCATCAGGAAAACCCCTCAAAAGCTTATTGGTTAAAAAAGTTTCCTGAAAGGACCATAAACTGGAGACTTTGGTTCCAATATAATTTTGTCAATAAGCACTTGCCTAGAAAAGTATGTGACTTTAACTGGAAACTGTTTTATGGCCAAGTAAATGTTGAAAAGAGGCTTAAAACAATGAAATATTCAGATGGTATATGTAAAATTTGTAACTGCGAAATAGAAACTGTTGAGCATTTACTGATTGACTGTACAGATATTATGAATATATGGAAAAATGTAGAAGATGTTTTGAAGAAATTGGTCGATAATTTTTCTGTTGATAAATTTAATATAATTTGTGGTTATCTTGATGATGAAGAAGATGAAAAAAGTGAAATTGTGAACTTGTTTCTTAGTATCTGCAGATATAGTATTTGGAAAAGAAGGAATGTGATAAGGTATGAACAAGTAACAATTACAGTTGATAATTATATGAGGGTAATACGGTCCGAGCTGACTCAGCATTGTAACACCTTGCTCCATAGTGCATTTACATCAAATATAGCAAAAGGTCTGATAAACAGTGTATTTGATTATATTCGTTAAGTTAACAAAGTGACTGTATAAATGATTTCTACTACATGTGGTGCTCTCTTGGGGACGTGGCTAAAACCATCCCCACTGGTTAATCAAAAGACGTTTTCTTCAGGGGACGCGGCTGAAACCATCCCTAAATATATAAGTATGGGTTGAATGTGATGGAAAATGTGATGGAGAAAGTGAAATGTGCTGTGTGTTAAATGTGATGGAAAGAGTGATATATACTGTGTGTTAGATGTGATGGAAAGAGTGATATATACTGTGTGTTAGATGTGATGAAAATAGTGATATATACTGTGTGTTAGATGTGATGGAAAGAGTGAATGTATGTGTTTGTGTAACTTGTTTATGAATGAATAAAAAAAAAAAAAAAAAAAAAAAAAAAAATCTGATTGAAAATGAAAATATAATACGTTGGCCAGCAGAATTGACCAAAGTTTCAGGGCAGTCCGATCATTGGCAAGATCATGGTAGGCGTTTGAAAAAAGTAGGTCAAGTGACACAACCTCCCCCCGTGCCGGGTAAGTTGTGCCGCATGACTTCAAGTTTTCACCAGCAAAATTGAATTTATGAGTGTAGCTTTTCATACCATTATATTTGGGTTTTGTTTCTTGGTGCCTATTGATGTTGACCAAGTGGGTATAATATATGGTTGGCATTGCCTTCTTTACCCAGTTCTTCATTTCACCCCAACAGTGCGCGCAACTTACCCCGTGGCACAACTTGCCCTGGTCTCTCCTATCTATCTATCTATCTATCTATCTATCTATCTATCTATCTATCTATCTATCTATCTATCTATATATCTATCTATATATCTATCTATATATCTATCTATATATCTATCTATATATCTATCTATCTATCTATCTATCTATCTGTCTATCTATCTATCTATCACCACAGCATCAGTTTTTTTAATAGTTTTTTCCCTCTTGGAGGCGGGCACCTTGGAGGCGGGCACCTCAGAGGCAGGCACCTCGGAGGCACCTCGGAGGGTGGGGGGGGGGACTGAATCCTAGGGGCGGGGGGGTAAAGACTGTTCCGGAGGAGATGTCAAAGCTGATTGCAATCAGCAATATACTGGCCACTGAATTAAATTGATAGATCTGTACATACAGATGTTAAAAAAGGAAGTTCTGATAGCTTTTAATAAGCACCTGACGAGCTAGATTTACTGCACTTTGCATTCAGTTTGACGCATGTCGTACAAACTGAACATAGTGTAGCATCTGGTGCATATTTCAGGGGTGAAAAACCAAATATGCATATCATCATAATATGAGCACTTATTGATGCACAAGCTTCTCATGAATATATCATTGAAACAAGACTGCATCTCATGACATAGGCCCGCAAATTCGCCTGCATTGCATTGCATGCAAGAAGAAAACACAGCCCTACTGCGTTCAAATTAAACATGTATCATTCTGTCAATTCTTTCTTAAGTTTTTTTTAAGGCACACAATAGCGCAATTTTTTTATTAGTTGAGAGCTTCAAGTGTACCATTTACAGAAACACGACAGTGATCCTTTTGAATTTCTAACAAAATTAACACATGAAAAAAAAAATTTTAGTTACTGATTTTGGCCAAATTTTTGGCACAAGCAAAAGCGACTCCTGTAAGAAGAAACTGAGCAAGTCACATAGGACTGGGTAATGAATAAACCAATAGATGACCTTTTATGACCTCTGAAAGTATGAAGGAACAGTGAGGCCTGGCTGTGAAATGTTTTATGAACAAAGAGATGAAGCTTGAAAGCTGACACTATAAATCTGATACAAGCTAAAACTGTGGAAAATCTTTCAAATGCTTGCGATAAGGTCTACTACATAGCCAACTCCACCCAACTGTCATTCAGCATAATTATAAAACTTAGAGCTCAACAGGTTCACAAAAGTGTTTATGTGGTGCCCTCTTGAATCCATACCAGAAACTACAATCGAACACACACTTGTGTGTGAGCGCTAAGAGATTTCAGATGCAGCAACTACCTCTTTTCTTAAGTGAAGTGCAGTAACGACTTGGTCTGTTGAATCAGATCTAGAATTAAATAATTTTCAATCGGCCAGTTTATTGTTGGAATGCTGCTATTGCTACAAAGTGGTACTTGTTGTGGAACTTTTGTGGGTCATTATTTTCCTACCCAGGGAATTGGAGTAGTCCCTGTTTGGCAGCCAAAGCTTGCCCTGACCACAACATGTATTATTTGTGAAATTGAAACCAAAAGATTAACTCTCCTCAGGTGTGACAGACATAATTAACTGCAGGTCTCTCAAAGCAATTGAATGTTTCATTGTTGTCCGTTTATTGCTTCAATTAGTTTCTTTGGAGAAAACCATAAACTATCATATAAATCATGCTGGAAAAGCTGTTAAAGGATTTGAAAACTTCAGAATTTTATGGTGCTCATTGGTAGTGCATATGCACTCATTGATCATTTAACATTGTTGATTACGATTTGTTTATATCTTGCTGGCAGCTCAGATGTGCGCATGAGCACAAGTGATGAGTTCCCACTACCTGGACGTGACCTGACCTATGAGTTCCCACTAACTGGACGTGACCTGACCTACTTGAATATTGATAAATGTGTCAGCTGGAGGTCATCCAATTTCTGGCAGAATCTCCAGTTGTGCTGTTCGTTTAGAGTCTGTGAGCAGACTGACGTTTTGACATTGGTAGTATGGATAGCTTGAAATCAAACAAACAATGTTATACAGACAGCTTTGAGTAAATCAGTGTGCACTTTTAACACTAATGTTGCCAACTCCTTAAAAAAACAGTAAAATAGTAGAATCTGGGATCAATGAGCTTGCTAACTCCAACAGTCCTGTCTCCATGTTAAGCGGTTCCTATGGCCATGGGGTAGATTAGCGTGTGCCTACTAGTACTCTTTTTATGACACTGTTGATGGTCCTTTTTAGGTCTTTGGTATCCTTCTTCGTAGTGTTTACTGCTTCCCATGCATATGTGGCAATTGGTATTACACAGGCCTCTATCATCTGCCATACCGTTCTCATCTCAATACCTTTTAGGTCTGGGCTTCCTGCTATTGCCATAATTGTGTTGTAAGCCACTCAAGTGTACTTTCTTTTTTCACTTCTTAAAGCTGTCCATCCATTTCTTCACTTTTTGCAACCATCAGCCCTAGGTATCTCAATTTCAGGGGGGGGGGGCACCCACCATTCTCCCAAGAATCAACGCATCAAAATTGCAAAACAACTTATGCATGGTGAACTCGCATGTGTTCCGCTTGCGACACAAATTCTAGTTCTGAAACAGCTGAGTTTTAAGATTATCCCTCCTTCTTCCTAGCCCGGGTAGAACAAGTCATCATCATTATTGTGATGGGAAAGCTGTGGATAGTCTGCTACAGGAAAAAATAATTAAAACATAACCAATTTCACTTACTTACTGGTGGAACTGTATATGACAAATTGCAGCAGCTAAGCTGCAGCTTGCTTAATTGCCTGTTTGAAGATTGGCATCAGACAACAGCTGACAACTTGATATGAATGCAGCAACAACAAGCATGAAAAACAAGAGTAATTCAATTTTGGGGTGCTTGTGGCACCCGCTAATTGCGTAAACTCACTATTTGAAGCCAAATATATCCTGACAGCCAAATTTATAATATTATTCATACTACCATTTACCGTTGATAAATGGCAGTCTGAGTGACAGAATGAGAGTGTTGTCTCACAAAACGTGCGAAATAGGAGGATGAAGTGATGTAATTGTGACACCTGATGGGAATCATTGAAGGAAAGATGGCTTCAACACAGTAAATGAACACAATTTGGCATTTTATAAGACATAATGGAGAATTAGTACTGCGTTTATGTGTTGATGATTGTTCATGAGGGCACCTTTTTACACTAATTTAATTATTTATTTGTTACTTTGTACCTATTGCTTATGCTGAATTTGGATTCCATAATAAATTTGTCAAAATTGTCAAATTGTCTTTAATCTTGCATATAATTACACTTCAGGATAACAATATACACCGAAATCAATACCAGTGGGGGTGTCAATTTAGCCCATTAAGTAGCTGACTCGCTAAAGATACCTGTAATTGCAATTAAAAGAAACAAAAGAATGTTGTCTACGGGTTGGATGATGCAGTGTCTACAACTTGGTTATTCAATTTTATAGTGTGTCTACGAGTGGGTAATGACCTCTTGAAGTGAAAATGCTGTGTCTACGACTTGGGGGGTAGATCTGAAATATGTCTATGACTTGGTGTGTCTACCACTTGGCGTGTCTATGACTTGACTTGTATTCGACTGAAGTTCAATGGCAATTAGGACCTTAAATCAAGGCTACAGGCATAATAGTACCTGAAATATCATCCTGCGTAACGGACTCGCTCAGTGGCGTAGCTAGGGTTTTTCTCTGGGGGGGCAAATGACCCTCAATTTCCCCAAAAAGCAATCATCAACACGAGAGCACCAACAGTACATTTCTGTCACCTTTGCTGGATTCTCAAATGATGCTGAGAACTCTTTCAACACGATAATACTGGTGCAATAAACAGGGCTACATAAGAAACAAATGTTTTTTTCCAAAGTTTCATAACTTTTGAAGTACTGTATTTAACTAATTGTTGCGTTCCACATTCGCTTATAAGCTACTCAACTACGTTTGAAGAGAGTCCATGTATTTTTCTCCGAACCAGGCATGCTTTTGTGACTCCATATCAAGTTTTAGAATTGGGAAAGTTGAAGGAATTACATGATGTAACAAACCAATTATTTGAAAAACACCAACTAGGCAAAAACTCACAAAAAGCAGAACACAGCTTTAAATGACCATGGTGATCACCTTCCTTATTTTTACACTCCTAACATTTAGCTTGGACTCTCAGAAGAGACCGTCATCAGTGTAAAGTTTCATGGAAATATCTGTAGCACAGGCTAGCTTTTAAGCTGTTTCAAAATTTTTGTAAAATGTAGCAGAGTTAAGTTCTCATAATAAGTGAGTCAAAGCATGCATCATTTCATCTGCAATTCTCCTCATTATTTTTCGTCTTGAGTCAAAGGTTATGGCTGATGCAAAATAGATAATACTTCTTTTCTGCTATTATCTCTTCTCACATTTCTCGATGTGTAGTCATATGGCAAACTTAAAATAGGCCTATTGCTAACATGAAACAGCATTTCTAAGCAATATTAAAAAATTTCATTTCCCCTCTCCATTTGTCCTTTTCTTTCTCTTCACAGTGCATCCCCGGGAAAGAGAAATTAAATGGGGAAAACCGTGAAAATTTTCTGCAGGGAAATATCACAGAATCTGAAATTTGTTTTTAGATTCAGTCAAAACTCAGGGAAATTTGGTTTTACATGTGTAAAGATGAGAAAAATTATCTCGACAAGGTCAAGTTTTTTGGACTCACTAAAGGGAAAATAAGGTCAGGGAAACATTCAATGATGGGAAAAATCTGGAAAAATACAGGGATTCAGGGAATTCATTCATCAAATTGCAGTGGATTCTCGGTTCATTTCCCTTTTGTTTCCCCATTTTCCCTAGTTTTTTTTTTCCTTTTCCCTCTTTTCCCTCCTTTCCCCTTCATTTCCCTAGTTTTTTTCCCATTTCCCCATTTTTCCCCCAAAAAGTTGTCTGGGGGGGCAACTTGCCCCCCCTGCCCCCCCACTAGCTACGCCACTGGACTCGCTTGTGTTGCCTATACGTGGCACTTGCGAACCAAGCCAAAAAATCAATAGAATAGAATAAAATAAGTTCTTAACTCGTTTGTGTTACCTGTGCGTTGCACTTGCAAACCAAACCAACGTGCCTTCAACTTGCCAATCAAATTAACTTGCGGACCAGCTAACTGTCTTGACAAACTATAGCATTTTTTAAATCAGCTAAATTTGCCTAATAAACTAAGTTGTTTGTGTTGCCTATATGTAGCACTTGCAAACAGTTTCCCACAGATATTGAATACTGACAGATCAAGTATGTCCCAACCAGTTTGTACTCTTATGTGGTGCGCATTGGTTTAAAAGATGGACACGGTTCAAACCAACTGATAAAACAAAAAGTCAGAACAACTACTCATCATACATATATGACAAACCAAAGAAATAGATTTCATCATTTTGCAAAAGCTGTCACTCAACATGGCTCGGACAAGCTGAGGGAGTCTGACACCCTGAAAGCTTGCATATGGAATGGGCAAAGCATACGACAAAAAACAAGAAGAATTTCAGAGATGAATATGATCTTGACGTCCTTCTTTTCACCGAGACCTGGCTAAAAGCAGATGAAAGAGTTGAAATTGGTGAACTTGAAAGAAATGGTGAATGTTTTTACTTGGGTTCATCTCGTGAGAACAGACCTGGAGGTGAAGTAGGATGCATTGTAAAAACTGGCATTAGAGCAATGAAAAAGGAAAGCATGAAAACAAAGACTTTTGAGCACATGGAAATTCAGTTGCAATTAAATGGAAGAATTGTCACAATTCTTGTGGTGTACAGGCCGTAACCCTCCAAAAAGAACAAATACAGTTTATCATAATTCTTTAACAAATTCGCAAACTTCTTATAAATCTCACTGTCAGACTTATCACAATGAAACTATAGGGTCATTCCATGTCAAATGGACCAAAATTAGGTAACTTTCCATGGGTGGGTCTTCAAAAAAATTTCAAAATTTTTAATTTAGTGTGTCTAACTATATAGCGGAGATATGCAAAACGATTCAAGTCAATTCTTAATAGTTTTCAAGCTACAGCCACATAAAGATGGGGTAGCTAGTAGAACAAATTTTAACATACCAGTATGTTCAGGCTGCCGGATGAGCATGTAGCCTGAGCATATTGCGATATTGCATGACCTGTCATGTTTAACCTTCCGTAACTTCTGATCCGTTACAGTGACAGGCTTGTATTTTTTTCTAGTACTAGTCCTTCTTACTGAGAGTATGTCTACCACATCTTGGATTATGTATGTAGTAGAGTAGTTAGGGAGATAAAAATTGCCGAAAAGCTGCATGCAGATTAGTGCCATGTTTCGAGGGTAAAATCTTCATATAAAAATGGCCTTAAATAAAATATTTTGAGAAAGGGTACACTAACCATCTTTGTAACACAGACAGTTGACATGATAGGGTGTCAATAAAAAAATTTGCAGGTTTGTACCACCTGGGCTACATGCTTATCTGGCACCCTGAACATGCTGGTATATTGCATGACGTGCCATGTTTAGCCAACCATAACTTTTGATTCATTAAAGTGACAAGCTCGATTATTTTTTGGAGGTTAGTCCCACTTATTGAGGGTCTATTTACTAAATTTTGGATATGTGTGCCAAGTAGTAATGGAGATAAAAATTACTAAAAAGCTGCGCGAATGCAGTTTTTCTTAAAGTTTGGACAGGCCAAGGGCCTTGCATGATACTCTGATATTTCAAAAAATTATAAAGATATGTTGCAATTATTCTTATTAAATAGATTACCAAGTTCTATGATGATACACTGAAAATTGGATGAGTAGGAGCATTTGCAAGACAGGTACATGTAGATCTGAAAAAAAAGCATTCGCGATGGCAAATTTCAATACTAACTACCTCATCTTTATATGGCAGTAACTCAAAAACTATTTGACCTTGTTTTTAAAACATGTATCTTCACAACACACAAAGATGGAAAGGCACTTGATTTGGTAATAACCAATAAAACAATGTTGTTTAATCCTCAGAGATTGTGCTGTCAGTGATCTACAGTCGGACCATGACTGTATCCTTAATAATGACATAAACAAAGGGAAGAATCCACAGAAGAAAATTGCCTTCAAGAAGAGCAGCGGCATAAATATAGCCAAATTCAAGAAAGACATTGAACAGCATCTGTCACAAAAAGTACAACACCATAATCAATCAGTCTACTTGAACAACTTGTGGTACTCTACAAATCAACTGAAAAGATTTTTCACAACCACACCCCTGTTAAGACTGAACTTGTGATAGTGCGCAAACCTAACTCGTTCACAAATCAAGAAATAAAGCTACTTATAAAGGAAAAGAGAAAAGCAGAAAAATTGTGGAGAAGAACTGGTCTAGAAAAAAATTGGAATATATGTTCAAATAAAAACGAAATGCTTTCAATGAAAAGCTTAATCAGCTTAAATCAGATGATCTCAGGTGCAAAATTCAAGCCACAGAGGGAAATTCTAAGGCGATGTTCAAACTTCTAAATTGTCATCTCAACAGAAAAATCTTCCTCTTCCCCATCACACAAGTGAAACAGAACTAGCCAATGATTTCAACTTCTTTGATGATCAAAATCATCAGATCTAAATTAGATTCAAGAACGAAGATCACAACTGAAGCCCCTCAACCCAACCAAAGCCACAACTTACATCAGTTTAAGGTTCTATCAGAACAACAAGTTAAGAAAATTATCACTGAAATGCCTGTCAAACACTGCCAACTTGATCCAATGCCAACACTGCTTGAATGTGTTAATGAATTTCTGCCAATCATAATGAAAATTGTTAATATGTAATTAACACTTGGAGAAATGCCTCTTGAACTGAAGCATGCACTTGTCAAACCACTTTTGAAAAAAGAGGGCCTTGAATTGATCAAAAAGAATTATTGGCCAGTCTCTAACCTTTCTTTTCTGAGTAAAATCATTGAACGAGCTGTAATCAAACAGTACGTTGTCCACCTCACTCACATAGCAATCAGCCTACAAGCAATTTCACAGCACAGAAACCCTCTTAACAAAAATCCTTTAATGATATTATGCTTGATCTAAGCAATGGCGAGGTGACTTTTTGTTGCTGGCGGCGAAAAGGCAGACGATTTCTTGGAAGATTTTGTGTCAGGACGGCAGGAAGGGCAATTATGTAATCAATTAAGGTTAATCGACAACCATGCAACGAAAGCCCCGGCGGGTTTCTTTTTGTTCCCTGTGGGGAAGAAAAGTTGTCCGCCGGACCCAAAAGCTCGCCGGGGGGAAAGGAATTTCCTGCTCCTGTGGGATAGTTTTATATCCCCCCGAGATATAAAAAGTACCCCTCATATCAGGGAAGCTATAACTGCCTCTCAGGGAAGCTATTTCAACGCGGCGGACTGTTTTTTCACATCGCCGGGTATTGGTTTTACGCCTGCGGGAATGGTTTTCTACTACACCGGGATGTCTGTAGCACCGAGGGCATTGCGCCGGGAATTAAAAGCATCCCGCGGTTGTCAAGGGCACCCCGGCGGAGGAGGGCGCTGCGAAAGCCAATAAAAAGGGCCGCAGAGGACCGCTTTGCTTCACTTGCTGCTTGACCTTTAAAGGGGTGATTTCTGGGTGCTGGACAGACATGATGGCTGATGAAGATGCTGGGGAAGACCTTGACAATGTTGCTGTTGTTGCTGCTGTTGGTGGTCTTTATTATCTAAGAAGAAGGAGGAGGAGGAGGAAGAGATGGTGGGTTCGGAATTGGCTGCTACAAAGGGAACAACATGGCCATTACTACCAACTGATGCCTGTATTGGCCAACAATGATGTCTCTGGCAACTACAACTTCTCCAGAATGCCTCCAGAAATTTTTGCTGAAATCCTGGCTGCTGTGGCTCCTGCAATTACAAGACAAGACACCAACATGAGGAGGGCTCTGGAACCTGGATTGAAGTTGGCAGTCACCCTGCGGTACATGGCGACAGGAGAGAGCTACAAGTCCTTGGCCTATGGTTTCAGAGTGGCTCCCAACACCATCTGCAATTTTATCCCCAGTGTCTGCATTGCCATCATGCGAGCTTACAAACATCTGAAGACCCTGCCAAAGGATCCAGCATCCTGGGGTGAAATTGCCAAGGGCTTCGAGAAGAGGCGGAACATGCCCTGTTGCATCGGAGCACTGGATGGGAAGCATATTGGCATCAGATGTCCTCGGAAAGCTGGGTTGGATGGGAAGCATATTGGCATCAGATGTCCTCGTAAAGCTGGGTCAACCTACTACAAATACAAGGGCTTCCATTCCATTGTGCTTATGGCTTTGGTGGATTCTGACTACAAGTTCATCTACGTGCAGGCTGGATGCCAAGGAAGCTCAGCGGATGGAGGAGTCTTCCTGGACACAAGGCTGAGGGACCTGCTGGAAGAAGAAGGACTTGGCCTACCCCCTGCTGAACCTCTACCGGGCACAAGTGGGGATCCTTTTCCATACTTCATCGTTGGAGATGAGGCCTTCCCCCTGAAAACATGGTTGTTGAAGCCTGTTCCAAGAAGGAACCTTGACATCCCCTCCAGAGTCTACAACTACAGAATTTCAAGAGCAAGGAGAGTGGTGGAGAATGCCTTCGGTATCCTGTCCCACAGGTTCAGATGCTTCCTAACTACAATGCCCCAGAAACCCGGCAGAGTGGCAGCCATCACTCTGGC
This sequence comes from Platynereis dumerilii, assembly GCA_026936325.1. Taxonomy (NCBI): domain Eukaryota; kingdom Metazoa; phylum Annelida; class Polychaeta; order Phyllodocida; family Nereididae; genus Platynereis; species Platynereis dumerilii. The sequence continues at coordinate 812,394 of JAPTHN010000016.1, forward strand.
AGCCTGCACTCTACATAGTCTTCTGAGAGACAGAGTAGAAATTCATCGAGCCATGGAGCACGACCTAATGGACAGAGAAGATCCTGCAACCCACGAATTCATTGAAAGACTCTGGAGGGGGGCACCCTTCCCTGACCTTGGATTCGCTCCACCATATGGAAATGCAACCAGACAAGCCAAGCAGTTCCGAGACTACCTATGAGACTATGTCAATAGCCCAGCAGGAAGTGTCCCCTGGCAGATGGAAAGAATTTGAAGATGAAGCGGAGAAGCAGCAGCAGCAGCAACAGCAATTCAGTGCCCCCCCCATGAAAAAAAAACAACTAATTTACCTAGCCCTTGTAAGGACTTACCACTTCCTCCAGAAAGAGCAGGCCTTGTACACATCTTTACGTTGACAGACCCCCCAAAAAAATCCCTCCCTGCAATAACTAAAATTTTTGTCACGTCCATAAAATATCACATTTTTATGATTGCATCTATCTGTACAACCCATTTACATCACTTTCACTGCCTGTCTATCAATCTGTCTATTTAGTTATCTATCTGGCTATCTACCCATCTAGCTATCTATCTATCTATATATTTATCTATCTATCCAAGAGTTATCATGTTGCTCATAGGCGTACGGGACGCGCGATTTTTGGGGGGGCGAGCGACATTTGCCCGAATTTCGAGATCTAAATTTAATACCATTTCAAATGAAATAGCCTGGAAATCACTAATTTAAAATAGTTTTTACCTAATCATCTGCCCAAATGTTTTTGCCTTTTTGCCCGAATCTTACTGTTTCCCAAACTTTTGGGGACGTGACCGCCCCCCCTGCCCCCCCCTCCCATACGCCTATGCTGCAACATGACGATCACTTGTTTTTGTTTGCTGCAGTGTATATGCGACGTGCAACTTTTTCTTCTATCTAGCTATCTATCTATCTATCTATCTAGCTGTCTATATATCTGCCTATCAATCAATCTATCAATCCATCTATCTATCTATCTATTTATCTATCTATCTATCTATCTATCTATCTATCTATCTATCTATCTATCTATCTTTCTATCTATCTATCTACCTATCCAAGTGTCATAACTGCAACATGACGATCACTTATTTTTGTTTGTTGCAGTGTTTATGCAACATGCAACTTCTTTCTTCGGTCTGTCCGTCTATCTATCTAGCTATCTATATCTAGCTATCTATATCTAGCTATCTATCTATATCTACCTATCTATCTGTCTATCTATCTATCTATCTATTTTACTATCTGACTATCTATCTATCTATCTATGTGTCTGGCTATCTATCTATCTATCTATCTATCTACACTGCGTTCCCAATTATTATGCAACCATTATTTTTCATGATATATCAACGAGAAATGACACTATAAAGATATCCTTTACACAAAATGATGTGTGTCCCATGGAGCAAATATCCTGTAAATTTTGTCCTATTCTGTTTGCTCAATGGGGAGTTATGCCACATAATAAAGTTTTGAATTGTTCCCAATTATTATGCAATTTCATGAAAGTGCACCTACTACCACCCCAAATTAATCAAACTGATCTTAAAATAGCGTGAACACATACCCCTTGACACTAAATGAAAAAATAGAACCATTATTTGAAACATTGGTGTTTTTACGTGTGAGCATGTGAAATTATCCCCCTGCATTGAAATAACATTGAAATGACAATCTTTTTGTAATGAGAGCTCTTTGTCAGCAAGACAAATTACGGAATCACCATGAAACTCATACTCTGCTTTCCTGAGGTCTAGAACTCTCCACAAGACCAAAGAAAATCCAATTTCTCCAGTGCACTTGGACGATATCTTGAAATGAATTCAGGTAATTCCAGTTTACAATGATATTTCAATGTGACAAAAATATGGTTGCATAATAATTGGGAACGCAGTGTATCTATATAAATTAAAGTGTTGAAAAAACTTTAATTAAGAAAGCAGAAATTCCACCTGTACTGGTGGAGCAAAAAGTGAAAATGGGCTAAAAAAATTGAAGGAAAATCGCCAGGACCGGATTTTTTTTGGGGGAGTTTATCAACTTTTATTTTGGGGCTCTTTTCATTTTTGCTCTTGTTTGTCAATGCAAGAGTTTTTTTAGTCAACATAAGATGTGTGCGTGGCCAGCTCTTTTAGGAGGATTTGATGGCCCTTAAAAGGGCCTGGGTTGTCTTTTTAGTGGGGCTGCAGCACAACCTTTTTGTTTGACCAAACTCAAGATATTTTGCCGTAAGACAAGCTTGCTGATTGGTCCATGAAGATTGCCTACGTAATTCGTGCATTTCCGTGAATTTGGTATGAGAGGACGTTGCTGATTGGTAGGTGGACCAGTCCAATGATACATATAGTCAGAGCCTATGCATTACCTCTGACAGAGTAGCTGGTTGCCACTGGAATGAAGCGATGTGATTGGTTGATGTCGTCTGACTGGTTCCCGCCGTCTTTGCTGCTGTGAACAAGTAGTTCTTGGGTTTCCCACTAGGGGGACACTCTCCGTAGCCATTTAACATGCAAAATGCGTACCAGTGCCAGTGGATTTGTATCCTTCTGAGGATTAATTTTACCCTTGTCAGTCAAGTGCTATTGAGGAAGACACTTGCAGATGACAGCTGAAGTCACTGCTAAAGTGCAATTCATCAATTAGCATAATCTCACTTAGAATGCCCTTGCCTGATTACAAGCTGTTACACTTATCCAAGTATTATGAATTCTAATTTATAACTGGTGACACAAAAAAATACTAATTTAAAAATAGCTAGTAAATTAAAACTACACTGATTTTCATTGTTTCTGTCAGCATCTGTATATAATCTGGTTTATATATCTTGTCAATCTCACTTGGTGAATTAAAGTCCAATGCCAATTCCTGAATGGCACTTTTATAATAGACATTTTACAATGCCTTTGTAGTTGGACTTTTGATGTTCTATGATCAAGATAATTGACAGCTTACACATTTAACTAATAAAAATATAAGTTTGAAATTAAAATAAATTTTAATTTGTAGGAAAGATTTAATGAAGAAACTCCCTCCAGCATGGAATGGGTAGAGCAATCGGGTTAATGGAGTTCCTTCTAAGGCTTGGTTTTTGGAGATATTTTGTTTCTGGTCATGGATTTATTCTGATTGTTACACTGACCTGAAATACGGACTGGGATTTTATATTCCTAACCCTGTGATTCTCATCAAATTTGACTCTGAAGAGTTTTTGGAAAAAAGAAGAAAGGCGGTGTGGGATTCATATTCCAGTACCCTGTGATTTTCATCAAACCTGTTTCCTAAAGTACATCTCTTCTTCTTACTATGTCTATATGTTTGGCGATGTGACAAAGAAGAGTTTGTTTTAATTTAAAATGTTCCTTGTTTTTCATTTTCATCCCACTCCATTTTGGTGAGTCTTCAAATAACTCCACAGAGTTCGATGGCTGCCAATTTATATTGTCGAATTCAAATTATTTGTTTTATGGAAATAAAGACCAAGTCATTCAAAAAAAAGAAAAAAAAGTGCGATAGATCTATCTTAGAATTAAATATTTAAAATAAATTCACTTTGATGAAATATAATATTTCTCTTTAATTAGGAAATCTGGACTTTTTTTTTCCTCAAAATTTATTTAGTAAGTGCCACTTTGTGAAAGTAGTGCATTTGATGTATAAACATAGCTTGTGTATTGATTACAATTAAGAGTAGTCTTGCCTGTACGTATATTTAACCTACTCTGTTACTGCCTTACATCAGCATTTTACATATACATACGTGTATATTCAAGTGTTTCTTCAAAATACATAAATTTCTGCTTGTTCCCTTGACATTGCTCTACATTTTCTTAGCTACCCCTTGCATCACTTTCACAGAAATGCAAGTATCTTTACTAGATATTTATCATATCATATTATATATACCTGTTCATGTTCTCAATATATCCACGATTGTTTATGGTTTCTACTCAAAAGAATACTTCAAGCAAATACATTTTGTCATGTCTCATTCATCTCTACAAGTTCCAACCCCTTGCCTGTCCCTACCGGACCACCCTTCTCCTTTAGGTGAAGTACTTGTTTTTCTTTTTTTCAGACGACTTGAACAGGCATCACTTCCTTGGAAAAGGTAGGTTGATTTGGCTCCACTGGTACGACGCTGGAGGTTGATGTTGTTGCTGGTGGACAAGTGTCGGCTGCTGTGTCTGCTGCTGTACTTGCTGCTGCTGTACTTGTTGCTGCTGCTGCTGCTGTAATTACTGCTGTAGTGACTGCTGCTGTAGTGACTGCTGCTGTAGTGGTTGCTGCTGCTGTTGTAGTGACTGCTGCTGTAGTGGCTGCTGCTGCTGCTGCTAGCCAAAAGAGGGTCCGGGGAAGCCAAACTTCTGGGGGCTGTCCATCATCACCTGGGTGTAGCTTAAAGATGACTGCTTCATTCCGAGGCTTGGAGTCTGGCTTTGAATTGGCTGCAGGGACTGGAACTGGCTGCTGCTGCTTTGCTGGGACTGCAACTGCTGATGTGGAGGCTGGGACTGCATCTGAAGACTTGTGGTTGGCCTTGTTTGCTGGGGCTGCTGCTGAGTTGTTGGAGGCTGCTGTACGACAGTGAGTGTACGTCCAGGTTGAGAAAGGATGGAGCAGGACCAGGAGGAGGGATGTATTGCTGCTGCTGCTGCCCTAAGATCATGTCCACATTCGGTTGCTGCATCCCCAGGATTTTATCTTGGATTTCCGCCTGCACAAAGTAGTGTGCCGTCGCGCTCAAGGAGTCCAGGAGGCGAAATCGCAGGGCACGGTTCATGTTGGCGCCAGATGTGAAGATATTCCCGCACTGGTTCTGCAACTGGTGTACTTCTGGATCCAGCCTGTCAGCAATTTGTGGGCACATGTCACAGAATGGGCCTGGCTGAGGTGGTTCTGGTTGCCTGGGCCTGTCCGCAGTGTAGCGACCGGCAATTGAAGTGAGGGCAGAGGAGATCTCCTGGTCTGTGTCCTTCCTCTTCTTGGATGGTTTTCATCCTGGGAAGACCTGGGACTGCTGCTGGGACGGCTGGCGGGACTGCTGGGACTGCTCCTGGGATGACTGCTGCTGGCTGCCGAGGAAGCTCTCATCCAGAGGGGGCATAGAAGTGTAGTCCATGGGGACATCAGAATCGGACGACAGGTGGTCACTTCCTCCTGGTCCAGTGAAGCTGGAGATTTCCACGGCACCCTTCGGAACGATGGAGGACCTCAGGAATTCGCACTTGTGCAGGATGTAGGTGTCTCGCTCTGACATCTTCTTTCTGCCAGCCCCAGAAGCAGGAGGTCTGATGAGCTTTCCGAAGGTAGTCCTGAGGTTGATCCTCCATCTGGTGACTTGAGCTGCTGTGATTTCTGACCCCATTAGTAATGAAAGTTCAGCTGCTTTCTCTGCATCCAGTCTGTTCTTTCTTTCAGTCTTCCAGGTGGTGGAGCCCTTGCTGTATAGGTCCTTGTTTTCTCGGAACCAGTCGATCAGCTCATCCTCCTGCTGGTCTGTGAGGCCCATTAGGTCCCTGGAGTTTTTCTTTCTGTAGGCCTTCTTCTTCTCCTTGTGGACGAACTGGCCATCAGAGTCCTGGATTAGCTCGACCTCAGATCCAGTGTTGTCAGAATCTTCCCTCACCTGGTTCTTCCTCTTGTTGCCCTGGGACTTGGCAGCAGTCTTCTTGGGAGTATTTTCCTCTGTGCTGGCTTCGTAGTCAGACTGCAGGGTCTTGGTGGATGACAGCTTCGAGAGGTGGTGCGGAGTCATCATCAGCAGGAGTCTTGGCTCGAGTCTGGGCTGGAGTGGCAGGCTTGGCAGGAGACTTGGCTGAAGACTTGGCTGAAGACTTGGCTGGAGACTTGGCTGGAGACTTGGAGGTGGCTTGACGCTTGGCTGCAGGAGACTTGCCAGGAGTGGGAGGCCTTCCCCTTGGAGCAGTCTTGGTGGGAGTCTTGAAGACAGCAGCATCAGCCAACAGGGTGCGCTTGGTTGGAGACTTGACAGAAGCAGCAGCACCAGCAGGCCTGCCACGCTTGGTTGGAGACTTGACAACAGCAGCAAGCTTGGCCAGGACTTCTTCTTCATCTTCATCATCATCTTCATCCTGCTCAGCTGGTTCATGTTCCATTGCGGATGGTTGGGGGCCCTCGAAGATCGTCTCACTGGTCACTGTAGATGTAGCAGTGGTCACTGCCACGATGCTGTCCTGGAAGTTGAACGTGCTTGGAGAGAATGTAACAGCTGCGTAGTCCTCCCCTAGGAATGGAGCTGGTTAAGCAACTGGAGTTGAAGATGGAGTGGTCAGTGGAGTGTGGACTGGAGTGTTGCCCTTGGTTGGTGCCCTGTAGCTCCTCTTCCCTCTTCCTTTGGGTCCCATCTTGAAGTAGGATCAATCAGAAATGAAGCAGGATCAATAAGCAATGACGCAGCGATTCAGCAATGAAACAGCAATTCAGTAGGCTGTGAAGCAGAGTGTCATGGAGTATAGATGCGTTCGTCTTGAAGATCAGAGTGGTTACGGTGCTCTAGTGGCTGCTCTTCTATTTATATGCAGGGCGCGCGCCAGTGTGTCTCCAAGGCTGACCCCCCCTTCCCGCCGTGGCGCGAAAAGGTCTCTGCCGCGATGCTTTCATTACCCCGCAGACAAAGGATTTTCCTAAAAATAGCCCCTCTGGCGCCACTCTGTCTGCTCCGGGAGGGGGTCCAGACAATGGCGCGAAGGTTTTGCACACGTCCCGGAGCATTTTCCTTGACGGCGGAGTGCAAAAGAACCGCGGCGAGGACCTTTTCGCGCCTCGCAGGGAATCCCGCTCGTTTTATTAATCGGCGGAAAAGTTACTACCCCTCAGGGGCGTGAAAACTTCGACGCCGTCGTGCTTTTCTGATCCCGGCGTCATTCAATTTTTCTGGTCTGCTCCGCCGCAGATTTTTTGAAAATTTCAACCGGTTGAAACTTTTTTTCTGCTCCGTGACGATTTCTAGGAACAACAAGGAGCAGGTTTCTCGCCGGCGCGCAATCAAAAAATTTCCGGCGAGAACCTAAAAACTCCCTGCGGGATACGTAAAAAGAGGAAATATTTTTCTGATTTTCCTGGCAATACCATGACGCCGTTTTAAAAAGTTCTCCGGTTCCCTCCATGAGAGTGGGGCATTAAGATGGTTCAAATCTTACATTTCTGAAAGATCACAGTCTGTGATAACAAATGATAAAAAATCAAGCAAACATCAACTCATTTTTGGAGTTCCTCAATGTTCCAAACTTGGACCAATTTTATTCAAGTCCTATGTTACCCCAGTCAGTGAAGTAGCACGAAGAAATCAAGTTCCTGATCAGAAGTACGCTGATGATGGGCAACTTATCCTGTCATTTAAACCAACCTTTTTGGGTTAAAAACATGCTAAACAGAATATGGAAGATTGTACTGCTGAAATAAGAAATTTCTTGCATGAGAACAAGCTGTGTAATAATGGAGAAAAAATAACGTGCAAGCACTTTAAGAGATGCTTGTAGATAGACTGCCCATGATAGTATCTACCCCTTTGCCTGTCACCTGCACAAGGGTATCTGGCATGTGAGACCTGCAGAGGGTATCTGGCATGTGAGACCTGCTGGAGGGTATCTTGGCCTGTGACCTACTTTTGGTGATTGACCTTTGACCTACAGAAACTCAGCCTGTCTGTTTTCTTTATTAATTTCTTCATCTCAGAAAGACACCAAAAGTTTATCAACGCAAGATAAAATTCTATTGAGACTGTATGCAAAGTTTTAATGACAGAGATGAAACAGCATGACCAAGGGAGTTGTCATAAGTTTCAGAGCCGTCCTCCCACAATAGAGATGCCACTTGCAAGCAAGCAAGCATCTCTAAAAACTGAACTTCTTCTGATTGGAGCACCAAACCAACTGAAGAAACTTCAAATGACATGCATCAATGTAGACTATGTTGAAATCAAAACTGCCAACCATGTCTGCAATTTGGGAGTGCTCTTTGACAAAAATATGACCATGGAGGTGCAGATTAACAAAATGTGTCATAACGCATATTTCAATTTGAGAAACCTGTCGAAGGTCCGTAAAAATCTTGGCAAGGAAGTAGTTAAAACTGCTGTCAATGCACTTGTCACACCTCATAAGGCTCATTTGGACTACGGAAATGGGCTGTTGTATGGCACATCTGCCTGATTGTTAAATAAAGTTCAGGTTGCTCAAAACTTAGCAGTTGGATTAATTGAGAGATTGAAAAAACTTGACAGTGTCAGCCACAGTAGGAAGCAACTGCACTGGTAACCAATCACAGCAAGAATTCAGTTCAAAATGATGACAAATACATGGAAGGCAATAAACAATCAGGCACCACAATACATCCAAGAACTTGTGCAAATCAAATCTCAACAGGAACATAACCTGAGAAGCAACCACAAGCTGCTGTTAGCAGAACCTGCTCCATGCAACAAAAATAAGTTCGAAGATCGGGCATTTTCCTATGCAGTACCAAAACTCTGGAACAATTTGCCTGAAAAAGTGAGAGCTGCTAAAACATTAGAAAGCTTCAAGAAGAATCTAAAAACCCATTTGTTTCAGAATTCTTATGAGTGATTTGATTCGAAAAAGCGCTGATGAGCAGTTTACTGAAATTAGCGCTATATAAATCGATATTATTATTATTATATTATTATTAAAGTACCATTGAGTATACATAAAAGATAGAGGATGGATAGGGTCATATTTGGAGTTAATTGATAGAAAAAAGTGTAATTAATGCATCTGGAAGGGCATGTGTAACATAGGGATAGGAAAGAATAGTATTGAAAATTAAGGAAAAACAATGTGACGCCATGCTATCCCATAATTATACAGATTATTACAGATTGAGGGCATCAGGGTGATGGTCTGATGTTGTCAAATCAATCAAGTATTCAGTCAAGCATAGGCCCAAAGCGAATGAATAGGTGTTTTGCTTGACATTTTACATTGTAATTGGACAAAGGTGTGATGTCACTGAAGTACGTTTTTGCCTGATTGCCATTTTCATAGAACTGTCTCAGCAATGTTCACTCAATTCAGATTTATTGAAACAATGTAGAAGTTATTACATGTAACATCACATGTTATCATGTAATTAAAATTAGATAGCCAAGCTGCTCACAGCGAGCCAGTACCAAATTTGGGGTTTAAAAAATGCCCCAGCATAATGATAGGCACCGTTACGAAGCTGAAGATGAGACGAACAAGTAGATGTAAAAAACAAAATAATCTGTTGAAAACTTTTTGAGATATTGAATTTTTTCACTTTCTGATTTATCACACCCCATTTTTAACATCACAAGTCATGTGGAGAGTCTGTTAAATGAGCACCGCCTTTGCAAAACCAGTTTCAATGATACAAAATATCATTCAAAAGACATAGTAATCTTTTTTTCTTTTTTTTTTAAATTATGCTGTTGCATTTAATGCAAAAAAGGTGTGCGTAATTTCCAAGTAAAGTGTACATTTTTCATAAGCGTTGCAAAAATTTGCATGCTAAACTATTCCCCGGGCATTAGCAAGTAGTATTATGAAACGTATGTGCGTGCATACTTGACAGAGCTTTTGTACTGATATATTCTTATCCTATCAATTAGGGAGAGTACTCAGAGTAAGGAGAAAACACTTCACTTTATTTTGATTTTATGAAACAAACAACAATGTTAGCTGAATAATCTATCATTACTTGACCTGTATAATACAGTTTGACTACAATCCAATTGAATGATGAAAGGTTTTCAGTAGAAGAACATCCATGGTCTTCTGTCATTAACTTCAACTCATTTCAGGAATGAAATAACAAATTGATAAACCATAGCGTTATGAATAGCTAAAACACTGTATTAAATGTCTATTCGAGTTTCCAAACCTGTGCACTGCCTGATATCCAATCCATTCACCCTATTTCATAGTTCTGTGATTTTATTTTTAAAATGAATGTGAAACCAACTAATTAAAATTAAGATACCAAAGTTCATAAAACCAATTGCGCACTTCTTCTTTCTTTTAAATACCAGACTGTCAAAGGCAAGCACACAGGCAGACATCTAAGTATTTAAATAACCATACATTTCATGAAGAATTATACCTTTCGAGAATAGCCATATCTTTTTATTACTCTAATTTTCAATTCTATTAAACAACAACTATTATATAATTTGTTTTGTGTCAATAATCAAGAAATTGTGGTATTTCCTTGGTAAAGACAGCAAATAATTCTCTATTGCTTGTGACACAATTCTTATAAATACATAAAAAGAAGTTTGTCACACACTATGTCAATATGGGACTTTTCCCAATAAAGATAACATTCTGTTTAATTTTAAAATATCATCTAAAACACAAAAATATTGTTTTGAAGTTTGCTCACATGAATGTGTAACTTGCACCCCAGTTAGATGGAATATCACCCAAACAAAGGAATGTGACAAACCAGAAATTGAAAAATTGCAATATCTCAAAAAGTTTTTAACAGATTTTTTGTTTTTTACATCTGCTTGTTCGTCTCATCTTCAGCTTCGTAACGGTGCCTATCGTTATGCTGGGGTATTTTTTTAACCCAAGATTTGGTTCGGGCTCGTTGTGTCAGTGTAAATAACATCACATCAACTAAGTTTATATCAAAGAACAATCAATTTCTACAGCCACATTACGAGTGGCAGAGTTTGCAATGCATTCTGATGCCAAGGAATCTCTCTATCCATTGAAATAGCATTTGCTGATTTGGGATGACTACCTCTGGAAATGTTTGCCGCTCCACAGCATCTACAGTGGCCATTGGAATTTAATCTATTTTATAATCACATGCTTTGTAAAAAATTTCCATGATGTTAACATATAAAACTTGCCAATTGTTAGATCACTCCCATGTATATTTCCCATTGGGTGTAATCACTTATTTTGCAGCACCGTTATTTTTAAGCACTCACAACTTGCAAATAAGAAAGTATGCACCTTTGAAATTTTACATACACATTTTCTTAGGTCCTGGGGATATCATATGCTGGCTAAGTTGGATAACTTAAGTAAGTTCTCGACTTATTAGCAAATTAGTCAATATGTCTAAAGGGTGTACTCATTTACTGGGGATACTGTATCTAAGTGATTTTTTACCTATTTATGACTCCTTTAATATGCAAATGAGGTCAAAGGTCAATTGGGTATAATAAGATTATAAAACTCAATGAGACCTTTCACTAGGTGTATCATATGCCTCTGTATCTGAAAAGGATTGCACAGGAGAGCATGAAAAGTGATTTTCCTGTCCGTGCCTAAAAACTGGCATTTTTTCATTGAGGTTGTGACCTTTGACACCCGAGACGGCCAAGTGCCACGTTAATTTTTCAACGTCACACGAGTTTTTTTTAAACTACGGGTGATAAGGACTTGGTTCATACATACTATTTTACAAGAAAAATTGACGCCAAGGCAAAGCACCTTTCTTAATGAAGATTAATTGCAGTCTTAATTTTGAATTTTAAACTTGAGACAATCACATATTGGTTCCATAGTGTGACAAGACACACAAGAACATCTACCAATGTCTTAGAATGATTTTCAGACTATTGAAACAATTTAAGAAGTTTTTTAAATCACAGAAAATCGAGTAAATAAGTATATCCCATACATGTAGATTTTCTCAAAACACAAGTAAGTTACAAATATGAATTTGGTACCAAAGTGTGCAGAACAATTTATACATCTTTGTATCAACTATGGATGTGTTTGGGTGGTCTGAAACTGATTATTTGTAAGCTATTAGCTAAAATAGCCATTTTCGCATGAAAATTCAATCTATCTTTGGGGCTCTTGAGTAACATCTAAAACACCTTCAAATGAGCTGAAATTTTACAAGGGAGTCGCAGAGGGGCTGTAGAACACATTTAGAGGTTAGCCCCAATGAATTTCAGACTTTCACTTTTTTGGGACACCCTTCTGTTTATTTGATTTATATAAGTGGCAAAAACACAGCAAACTAGAATTCGTGTCGTAAAAGACTCGAGAGAGTGTCGCAGCGAGACTCACGCAGATCTCGAGGAAAACAAGTAATTCTGCTGTCAATGCATGATTGGGAAAACAGTGAATCCAACATTCCTTTAGATCTGCAGGATTTCAGCAGAAGTACAGCAATCTCGTAGATTTGTGAGATCTTAAACAAGTCCTTCAGATTCGCAGGACAAGTCGGTGGGAAACTCTGTGCCTTGTTTTGCAATATAGATTGAGTTACAGACTCAAGGCAGGCAATACAATTTATGTCATCCTAGTGCTGTGTTTCTTTCACATTTCATGGATCACAATACAGATTGTTTTTATGCCATTTATAGGTCTGAAAATAAGATAACTTCAAAATAAGGTGCAAGCACTTTAAACAGCTGCTTGTAGATAGACTTAGTATCTATCTATCTGTCTATCTATCTATCCACATGTATATCCTCCCTCCCTCCCCTCCATTTTTTCCTTCCTACTTCCCTTCCTTTTTCGTTCCTTCATTCCTTCCTTCATTCCTTCCTTCCTTCATACCTTCCTTCTGCCATCCCTTCCTTCATTCTTTCTATTGAATCTGCAAACACTGGATCTGACTGCTGTTGTTGGTTTCATGGAGCTGCATGGTCATTTGAAATTCGCGCAAAAAATGAACATTTTAGTTTCGTAAATAAAAATTTTAATGTCACGGAAGTTTACCAAAAGTTGATGGAAGCAAGATAAAATTATATTCAGACTGTATGCTAAGTTTCAAGGTGATAGGTGAAATAGTGCGACTTCCTATATGGTCGGAGGCTGACTGAAAATTACTCCTGCAATACAGGCTGCAAGCAGCTGTAAAAATCCAACATTGGATTTTAAAATTGGACTCTGGATTTCTTCTACTTGAAATAAGGTTTAATTTGAGCCTATTGCCAAGCCTGTAGACCAAATACAGATTTGTCCTGGTAAGTTTTTGTGTTTCAAATGACTTGAATGGGTTTAAATACTGCAAATCTGCAGGCATCTTCCAGGGAAGCTACAGTCTGTCACTCTGGTACAACACTTGAGTAAAGGATGCAGACCAAATGCGGACCAAGTAGCTGCAGACCCAAATTAATGCGGACCAGACAGATTGAAGACAAAATAGGCCTATAATTTTTAAGCAATGGCACTCAACTAGCACTGACTAAAGCGCCGTGAATAGGCCTGCCTATTTCCGCGCCGTTTTTTGGTCCGCATACTTAGTATACTTGGAATGCCTGTTTATCAACTTGCTTACTAAAGTTCAGAAATAGGCTTTAATATTACTTATTTAGAAATAATAATAATCCACTTTTTAACAAGAATCCGAGGATTCAAACACTGGGTTTAATCATCTTTGCATGATTATTTTTATTAGTAAGAATTTTAAAGTAAAAAACTGAGGCAGAAAGGAGGACTATGTTTATTTCTCAATTACCTGCTTATAAAACTCATTTTACACGAACCTTTTTTTTTTTTAATTTAATTGTGTACTGAAATCATAAGCAAATATTTGCAAAGTACTCAATGAACTTCCCATTTTGCTTTTATTGTAGGTACTGATAGAAATAGGAATGCTTTGTCAGGTTTGCAGATATACCACTAAATTATGTGAACAGATATACTACTTACATTCAGTGGCATCACTAGAGGGGCTGAGTCCCCCAAAATGGAGCATTCAGCCCACCCAAAAAAATTGTTGGGGAAGATACGTGCTTCGAACCTTCGAACCTCTGACAACGCTTCTATACTTTGGTGCTACAGCCCTCCCAAACTTGCATTTCTAGAGATGCCACTGCCTTACATTATTTGTGCACAGAAATTGCACCTATATTGCAAGCCAGAATTTGAATGATTTCAGCTAATATTTAGTTACTAGCATTCACCCGTGATAAAGGATATACTTTGGCAGTGTGGAGAAAAAGTGAATGAATGAAGCAATCAATCAATGTGGGTATAGATCTATGTATCTATGTATCTATCTATCTATCTATCAATCTATCAATCTATGTGGATTTATCGACATTTTTCTGATCCATGCCCACAGGCCAATAACTTTACCTAATTTCATAACCCACAGTGAAATAGCAAGGTCACAATGGGCAGTTCAAGGATGTCAGACATTCTGAATTGGCCATTTGGTGGCCAGCTTGGATGTCTCAACACACTCCCGATTCACAGGTCAATACCTGTACCAAATTTTATAACTTTAAGTGAACTATTAATGTCACATTGGGCAGTTCAAGAAATGAAGAAAGATAGCTTCCAAAATGGCCGCCATCTTGGATTTCTCAACATTTTCCTGGTCCATACCCACACGCAAATACCTGTGGCAAATTTCATAACCGTAAGTGAAATATTAAGGTCACAATGGGCAGTTCAAGAAATGAGGAGAGATTGCTGCCAAAATGGCCACCACGTAATGGCCACCAGTTTGGATTTCTCAACATGTTCCTGATCGATACCCACAGGCTAATACCTGTACCAAATTTCATAACTCTAAGTGAAATATTGAGATCACAATGGGCAGTTCAAGAATAAAGAAAGATGGCTGCAAAAAGGGCTGCCACAAAATGGCCGCCATCTAGGATTTCTCAATATGTTCCAGATCAATACCCACAGGCCCATACCTGTACCAAATTTTATAAGTCTAAGCGAAATATTAAGGTCACAATGGGCAGTTAAAAGAATGAAGAAAGATGGCTGCCAAAATGGCTGTCATCTTGGATTTCTCAAAATTTTCCTGATCCATACCCACAGGCCAATACCTGTGGCAAATGTCATAAGTGTAAGTGAACTATTAAGGTCACAATGGGCAGTTCAAGAAATGAAGAAAGATGGCTGCCAAAATGGCCACCACAAAATGGCTGCCATCTTGGATTTCTCAACATGTTCCAGATCAATACCCACAGGCCAATACCTGTCCCAAATTTTATAACTCTAAGCGAAATATTAAGGTCAGAATGGGCATTTTAAAAAATGAAGAAAGATGGCTGCCAAAATGGCTGCCATCTTGGATTTCTCAACATTTTTCTGATCCATACCCACAGGCCAATACCTGTGGCAAATGTCATAAGTGTGAGTGAAATATTAAGGTCACAATGGGCAGTTGAACAATGAAGAAAGATGGCTACCAAAATGGACGCCATCTTGGATTTCCAAAATGGCCGCCATCTTGGATTTCTCAGCATGTTCCTGATCGATACCCATAGGCCAATGCCTGTACCAAATTTTTTAACTGTAAGTGCAATATCAAGGTCACAATGGGCAGTTCAAGAATGAAGAAAGATGGCTGGCAAAATGGCCGCCACAAAACGGCCGCCATCTTGGATTTCTCGACAACTGCCCAAATCATACCCATAGCCCCATACCTGTACCAAATTTCATAACTCTAAGTTGAAAAATGAGAAAGCCTTATGGGTGAGTGTAAAATGAGCACACAAGATGGCCACCGAGAATATTATTATAGGATGCTGATATAGATGTTCTCACAACTTTTATTAAAACATTAAGGTCACAATGGACAATTTGTGGCGGCCATTTTGGACACTCTCTTGGATTTCTCCAAATTTTCTTGATCCAAACTCTGAAACAAACGCCAACACACAGCCCATCACTGAATACCAAGCTCACAGGAGACAAATCAAGAAATGCAGCCATTTTGTAGAAGCCATCTTGGATTCAGGGGTCATTGATCCATACCCTCAAACAAATGTCTACACATGTACCAAATTTCAAACCTCTAGCTGATATACTAAGCCCACAGTGGGCAACTCAAGAATGATGGCCATTTTGTGGCACCATCTTGGCAGCCATCTTGAATTTCTCCAAATATTGATTCACAACCAACTCATTTCTACACCAAATTTCAATACTCTTAAGCATGTTAAGTCAAAAATTTAACTCACCGTGGGCAAAACAAGAATAGCAGCCATTTAGTGGCGGCCATTTTGGCAGCCATCTTGAGTTTCTCAAAATTCTTCCGTTTCAAAGCCTAAAAAGAATCCCTATACCAAATTTCATAACTCTAAGTGAAATACTAAGCTCACAATAGACACTTTAACAAGTGGCAATTTGCTGCCAAAAGAGTCAGAAAGAGGAAAAAGACATGTTTTGGAATTTTGCTAAATTCTGAATAACCCCAGCACATACAGCACCAAATTACAAAATGCATTTCAGAAACCAAGTATACAAAGGTCCCCAGTTGGTTATTAAGCCTCTAAAACCTCCCAATTTGCCTCCACAAAACTTCACAGAAAAGCACTTTGTCCCATTCTCTCTCTATTACACTGGGGGAAACCAGTGTAAAAATTGTTTGGTATATAGTCTGAAAGTTGAATGTAGTTATGTGTGACAGAGACAACATATTCTTTTTCTTATTGGCCAATAGACCTATTTCACTGAATATCCTGAACATTTGCCCCAAATAACTTCTATATCATTCCATGATTCTTAATTTGCTTTCCGCACATGGAAGATGTATGCCCATTAAACCTGAAAACACTACTTTCAGAATTTAATCTGTAAGAATTAGGAAGTTATAAAGCCTCAACAATGCTAAAAGTTTAATTAAAATGCACTTAAAATACTCCAGCTTGGAGACACCTTGGGTGGACCAATCAGAGGCAAGGGCGGGAAATCTATCAGCCAATGAAATTTAAGTATACTGACAGCAAGCACCACTTTTCCCCTAGTGTTTACAAAGAGAACCATCCCTGAAATTAGTCTATTAGTTCAGGTAATTCCATCAGCCAATAGGAACAGATTGAGTTTCAACCAATAGGAGAGGATCATCTTTAAATAATAATATTCAGCCTAAAAGTCTAAAAGAACTGTCACACCTTGCAGCAAATATACTGTGATCAAGAAATGAAAGGGCAGTTATTCAAAAGACATGAATTAAAGTGCAATTATATTCAAATCTGGCAATTAGTGTTTACGAAGAGGGCCTTGTAGGCCTAATCAATTGGATTACAGAGAGTGCCATTCTTTGGCTTGGATCAAATGCAATTGAAAATACACATTCAATTGGATGGCACCTCCAGATTACAGCCTACACTTCCAATTCATGGCTTTTGAAGAGATCAATTGTCTTGACAATAAAAAAATATGTATTTTATCACAAAGATAGAATGAAACTGAATTAGTGTGATTGTACTTAAAAAAGAAGAATAAGAAATCCTCTTATTGTAAAAATGTGCTATTTAACATATCATTTAGCATCAACACTGCACAAAAAAGTATAGGCCTATGCATTTTCAACGAATTCTCAGCAATGAATAAATATATATATCTCCATGAAAAAACAAAATAATATAGTCTAAGAATTGGGGATTCTAAAGAGCCTAAAATTTTAATTTTAGCCCTAAAAGAAGTGTCCGGAAAACTCTCGGAAAGACAAGAGCCAATCATGACATGGACCAGGTAGCATGAACCTAGGATCTTGACCAATCAGAGTCCCTTTTACATTTAAACCATGGCTGATATCTGCATTTTCAACGAATTCTCAGCAATGAATAAATATATCTCCATGAAAAAACGAAATAATATTGTCTAAGAATTGGGGATTTTAAAGAGCCTAAAATTTTTATTTTAGCACTGACAGAAGTGTCCGAAAAACTATCAGAAAGACAAGAGCCAATCATGGACAGAATTCCTTTTACATTTACACCATGGCTGAGTCTGAGTGTAACAC
This sequence comes from Platynereis dumerilii, assembly GCA_026936325.1. Taxonomy (NCBI): domain Eukaryota; kingdom Metazoa; phylum Annelida; class Polychaeta; order Phyllodocida; family Nereididae; genus Platynereis; species Platynereis dumerilii. Next base: position 830,110 of record JAPTHN010000016.1, read on the forward strand.
TGAGGTGGCGCCGCTAACTTGACCAGTCAAGGTTAAATCAGCACATTATATTTCAAATATTTTTGGAGGACCTGAGGGATGTACGTGAATTTAAAATATTGGACAAAATCCGTGAATACATGGTGATCATCCAACAACCTTTCGTTTGACAGGACAATGATGTAACAATTGGATTTAACAGTTTTTCTACAAGGAGCTAGTTTGACAATTTTAACAAAGATTTTGTTATGAATCCAGTCGTGACGCTACCAACCATGCAGAGCTATTTTTAGAGTCAACTGAGGTCTATTTTTAGCTGCAGCAGGAGGCTGTGAACTTCTGACGCTACCAAGCTCAGAGGCTGTAAAATTGTGACGCTACCAAGTTCAGAGATTGTGACGTCATCTCTGAGAGGTGAATGACCTTTGCGTAATTTGGAGATCCAGGATTACCGTGATGTCCTCTCATAGAGGTGAATGACCTTTGCTGAGGTTGGAGATCCAGGAGCATTGAGCGCAAGCAATATGACAGAATAGGCCCTTACGAAATAACATTGTTCAGTGCCAGATCAGTACAATTGCAAATTTATTTAAAATGGAACAATTGGACAATGATGACAGATTTGAAGGTGACTCTGTAATCATTGGTTCGACAATCAATGAAAGTCAGCTGTTAGCTGATTTTTACAGTCCCAATCATACCATCATCCACATACCGGAAACTTTAATGGGAGATAATTCTCTTATTTTTGAGGACTCTGGATCTTTTATACAAACAATTCCTGAAACTCAGAACACTCCCACAGTGTCAGCATTGAGTCACTCAATGGATTCAATGTTTTCACATACAAGTCAAGAAGCGAACCTTGCCTCTGATAGTTTTCTGAATGACTCTGCATCTCTTCTTCCTATGACTAATGGAATAATTGATGAATTTCCATTATTAGTCTCTTCTTCAATGGTCCCACCTGAGGATGTCAATGCGATACATACAAGAACAGTTACAGACTTATTGCATGCCAATGAACGCATCAAATGCTTACTCAAAGAAATAGATGATTTGAAATTGGACAAAACTATAAATACAGCCCATCTATCCCTTGAACAGCCAGAAATGAAAAAGAGGCCCGATATTCAACCGATCAGTAATACAAGACCAGATCAAAATGAAATGCTACTTTTCAGAGCAAGTGGGAGACATCAAATACTCTCAAATTTCTTCATGGACAAGTTGATTATTAAAGGAGTAACGTTCAACAGTGCTGAACAAGCTTATCAGTTTAAAAAAGCACAATTTCATGGCAGACAGGATCTAGCTATCAAGATTCTTCGAACAAGATCGCCTTTCCAAATTAAAAAGATTGCAAATGGAATTATCCAGTGTCAAGCTTGGCATGAAGTCAAAACAGAAATAATGCAAGAAATCCTAAATGAGAAGGCAAGACAGTGCTCTACATTTAGAAAATCCCTTGTGAAGACTGGTTCTAAAAAACTCATTCACAATGTGGAAAGTGACAGTTTCTGGGGTTGTGGAGATAACTTTCTGGGTCAAAATGTTCAGGGGATGCTGTTGGAGGAGCTACGGATGAGCATTCAGCTTGAACTGCCAAAACCCCTGTAAACTGAACAAAAAGGAGAACAAAAATCAACAGAAACAGTTGACGATACTTCAATTAGTCAAAGACAGAAAATCGCCCCTCAAAGTGCTGTTTTTCCCTCCCCCTCTGCCATGGCCCATGTATCCGCAACGATCAACAACACTCGTCCAAAGATCGTAATAATAGGAAATTCAAACGCACGTGGAATTTCCGAAGGACTCAATGAAAGAGGTCTCGATGCATGTGGTTATGTGTTCCCCGGTGGAACAATTCCCCACATCACTTCTCGCATACGTAATATGAAGTCCTCCCAGAGCCCGGACTTCGTCATGCTCATGGCTGGAGACATTGAGGCTGCCGATGGCCTAGCTGCAGCAACAATATGTGCAAGATACGAACACTTGATAGAAGGGGCCAAACGAGCATTCCCTTTTTCTCGAATAATTATTTCGGGTCTTGCTCAAACTGGAGGTCACACCCAACAAGAGACTTTGAGAGATGTGAATCGGCATTTAGAAATTTTAGGTAATGAAGAGAGACTTCTTGAATTTATCTGTAATGAACAAGCTAAATTGCGTGACCACATACATCTGTCACGTAACTCTGTCAACAAACTCTCGTTCAATGTGTCACTTTATGTAAAGAAGGTTTTTCTGTGAGATGGTTTCAGCCACTTTCCTTAGCTTGTTGCAATGAAACATCGTCAGTAAACTGTAACTATAATGAAACAAAACCATTTCAGTACGACTATGAAGGTCAATCGGATTCCTTATCTAATACTGAGCATGAATGGTCTGATAATAATTTAGACACATATGATGAAAATGATTTGTCTGATTTACCCAAAAATACGGTTTTTCAAAGAAATGTGTATGATAGTGATGAAGGTGGATTAGGTAATCTTAAATTGATGTCATGGAATATACAGGGTGTTGGTTGTAAATTAGAGTTAGACGAGATAAGAAATATGATAAACTGTTTTGATGTTATTTTCTTGTACGAAACTATGAAACTGGATTCCTTTGACCCACAAATGCAGGGTTACAATTATTTCCATTATCAAAGAAAATACAAACATCCTAAAGCCAGAAGGCCCTCTGGTGGCATTGCAGTGCTAATCAAAACAGATTTATTTGAATCAAAAACCATAACTATAGAAAAAGCCAATGAATGGGTTATATGGCTGAAAGTTAGGAGATCAACTCATGAAATGTTTATTGGTGGTGCCTACATTCCCCCTGAAGATAGCACGATCTATCTTAATAGTAGATATGGTTATGACATAATGAATAAATTAAGGGATGACCTTGCTTGTTTACTTGAGCGGACACCTTTTGTGTCACTTTGTGGAGATTTCAATGGTAGAACTGGTGATAAGAAAGATTTTGAGGAAATAGTTCATGGGAAAAACTCTCAAATCTCTGACTTCAGTCTTGGGAATTGTGATGCCATGGCAACAAATACTAGCTGGTCAAGCAAACCCAGGCAGTCGAAAGACAAAAAAACAAACAATTACGGAAAAGATCTCATTAATCTATGCCGGGCAAGTGGTTTAAGAATTATGAATGGTTTATTTGATGAAATTAGAACTGATCGATTTACATGTCATACACCTATGGGACAGAGTGTTGTTGACTATTTGCTTTGTGGTGAACCAGTGTATTATTGTCTTCATGATTTTGTCATAACTGATAAACTTACGGAGTCAGACCATACACCTCTCAGTTTCTCTTTTAAATTGCCTATGATAACTAAAAAAGATAGTTACACTGAAGGTGATAGATCTCGTAATAAAATATTCAAATATGTGTTTGACAGCAGTAAAATTGAAGAGTTTCTCTCTAACTTTGACAGTGAAAATGCCCAAACAACATTGTATAAGTTAGGCTGTGACATTGAGTCTAAAGTAGATACAGACACTGTCGTTGATACTATATACCATTATGTAAGAGATAGAATACAGCCAATATTTAAGAAGAAGAAATATAGGTCCCCAAAATGCACATTTCCAACCAACAAATGGTTTGACAGTGAATGTAAAAATGTAAGAAAATCTTTGAATGAGTTTGCCAAACAAAATGACTTAGCTTTACATTTTAATAAAACAAAATATTATTACTTACTCAAAACTTACAAAAGAGTAATTCAAAAAAAGAAACAGCAATTTCAAGAAAAAAATCGAGAAGAGATACAAAAACTTATGGGTAAAAATCAATCAGATTGCTGGAAGTACTGGAGTAAACTAAAGTCTTTGGGGAAAAACCGAACTAATTACCCTGATTTAGAAACTTTTCACAATTACTTTAAAAAACAATCTCTTCCACCTGAACGAGATTATTTTGACAATGAAAACATGACTCATGTAAACAATATTGTACAAACTTCTGAGTATAGCTGCTGTAATGACATTGCTCGTCAGATTTGTGATAATGTAATAACTGAGGAAGAAGTTGCCCTGCATTTTAAGAGACTAAAAAATAATAAAGCAGCGGGTATAGATGGCATACCGGCAGAATTCTATAAGTACGCAAGTGAGAAACTTGTAATGCCATTTTGCGCTGTATTCAATCACATTTTTGATAACGGGGAATATCCCTCTCAGTGGTCTGAAGGACTCATCAATGCATTATATAAAAAGGGAAGTCGTTCGGATCCTGATAACTACAGAAAAATAACCATTAATGTTGTAATGGCTAAAATTTTTGATTCTATCCTGAATAGTCGGTTGTATTTCAAAAATGACGCTCTGAACCTAGATGACTCTTGTCAATTTGGTTTCACTCCTGGAACCAGTTGCACTGACTGTGTTTTCATTCTAGATACAGTTATAAGTTATCAGCAAGCAAAGCGAAAACCAGTTTATTTGTGTTTCATTGATTTTACAAAAGCATTTGATTATATTAATAGGAATGCACTGTATTTCAAATTAATGCAGCAGAAAATAGGTCAAAAAATGCTCAAAATTATAATTAGCATGTTTGATAAAGCAAAAGCCAGAGTCCACCACAGTGGGAATACTGGTGATGATATTGACAGCATATGTGGGGTCTTACAAGGCGGGATTCTTAGCCCCAAACTATTTAATGAATTCATGTCTGATCTACCCCAGTATCTTGATAAGGCGGATGGAATAACACTGAACAATTTTACTGTAACACACATTATGTATGCTGATGATATTGTACTTGTATCAGATTCTGCGAAATGTCTACAGAATAGCATTGATTCAGTACAGGAATTTTGCAGAAAATGGCATCTTATTGTAAATATAGGGAAAACCAAAGTGATGCAGTTTAATAACAAATCGGTTAATTCTTTCTTCTGCAATGGTAATGAGCTAGAAATTGTAGATAACTTTAAATACTTGGGGCATATGCTTACCAATAAGTATAAAATACATAGCAAAATGACTGAATACCTTTCAACACAAGGACATAAAACACTTTTTGCCCTACAAGCTGATTCTAAGCAAGTGTTGGGACAAATGGATCCAACTGTCTCTTTACAAATGTTTGATACTTATGTTTTGCCAATTCTGGAATATAATAGTGAAATATGGACTAGTGATAGACCTGTATTGGAATTAGAAACTCTGCAACTTGGATTTCTAAAAAATATGCTAGGCGTACGAAAACAAACTCCATCCTTAGCGATTTATGGTGAAACCGGTAGATTTTCTTTGCATGTAAGACAAAAACTTAGAATGATGAATTACTGGATACGATTGGAAGGTGCACCTGATAGTAGCCTATTGAAAAAATGCTTGCTAGCTCAGAAAGATATTTATATGAAAAGAGTGAATGAAAGTAATTGGTTCGGAAGATTAAGCAGTATATTAAGTTCTTGTAATATTGAAAATGACATTGTAAACCGTACTGACTTAAGCATGATTGGCATTTACAGAGCAGTGAAACTGAGGCTGTATGAAATTGAGCAGGAAAAACTTATTATCGCCATAAATGATAGTACACAGCAGCCAAAACTGAGGACATACAAATTGTTTAAAATGTAGACTTGAACCATATCTTAAGCTGAGACAAAGTCGAAAAATTTTAATCAAAATTGCTAGGATTTAGGACAGTCTACATATTGAAACTGGAAGGCATCATAAACCAATAATTCCTGCAGCAAATAGAATATGTGAAAAATGTACATTAAATGTAGTGGAGGATGAAATTCATTGCCTTATAGTGTGCCCAGCTAATGAGTTGCTTCGTGTTAACCTTTTTTCGACAGCAACAAACTTAATAAATGATTTTCTGATTTTGAATGATAATGATAAATTTACATCAATAATGAAAAACAAAGAACCCAAAATGTTAAGTTGTCTAGGAAAATTTCTCCTTGGAGCTGATGTTTGAAACAAACTATATCCTACATCGACACATGGTTTTGAGGAAGTTTATGAATACATGCATGTACCCACATACATATATATCTTAAAATTTAGTGAATATCTCATGCCTGTATATATTGACTGCAGCCACTGTTTTTTATTATTTTCTATTTTAACTGCACAAATGTGTGTTTATTGATAGGCCTATATTACTAGAACTGGAATATGATAATTTGATAATATATACATGGTGATACCACAGTTATTGTGTCTTCTAAATCAAATGTTTCATTATTTTAATATGTCTCTTTCGCATAAATGTAGTTGTAAATCTGTATTTCTAAATATCCATTTTGATATGTGTATTTATAAGTATCTATGTTGATGTGATATTGTTTATTATAGGTTTGGGGTTTATTTTTATATAAAATCAATGTATGTAGATTATAATTACAATTAATGTTCTTAATTGCTTTATGTATTCTTGTGTTCGTTAACTCCTGTGGCTGGAACCTGTTAATATAATAATATTATGTGATTTTGTATTACCAATTTTTGTGACAATTATATCAAATATGATATTTGCCGTCAATAAAAAAAAAAAAAAAGAAAAAAAAAAGTGAATGTAACTGAATTTATCAATGTTGATAAAACTCTGGAATTTGTCCTTTTCCTCGGAATATTTACCAAATTACCACTTAACTTTGTCAGGTTCAACCTTAAAGACGTAACAAAATAATTTTAACATGTAAGAAACAAATTTTAAAACTTTAATTTTCCATGTCAATATGAATTACTGGCTGCTCCCGCGTGAATAAACACCCATTTGGTTGAAAACTAAACCTTAATATTAAATAAACCAGAGTCACAAGAAGCAAAAGCCATTACCACTCCTCTTTTATGCGTCATATGAGTCCATAGAATTAAAAAAAACACTTTGGAAAGTGTTCCCTTGTCTCTCACAAGCGATCCAAAAATTTCTGACAATCATACCGATCCCAGAGGGAGAGAGCTGGCTCTCTCCCAATAACTTGATATACACATGCATGGGTCATTGAAACCATCTGTCTCCTCCTTCAGCTGAAGCTGTTGACAAAGAGGGACTGTGTCAGTCTGGCTCATGACTTACATTTTATCACTTCACTGAAGTATGTAAAAAAATATGCATGTGTCTCACAGGTGGATTCGCCTGTATATGTATGGGCCTCTCATACCTAATGGATAAGAGTCAGAAACAACTCCATTAAAATAAACAAAAGGACTTCTGAGGACTGAACATGATGTTTTAACCATGTTTTGCACACTACCTGCAGTGTTTCATGATCCTTGCAGTCATCCCTCACCATCTAGCACGCTGGTTGGAGCTGACACATCCATAAAATCCATGAATTTTTACAGGTAGTTGCATTATCTATGGCAATGGGCCTCACTCAGGGTCACTGGGTTACAACTGGGTCTAGGCCTTAGACTGGTCATCTGACCATCAAATTAAATTAACAAGCAAGGGCAGCATCTGTCAATTGCCTGACAAGAACATCACAGGACTCATGCAATTGAGAGTACCAATGAACTGGAGAGTACTGGGCAGTGCTGCCCTCTTTGGTAATTTTAACTTGATGGTCAAATGACCAGTCTAAGGCCTTGACCCAGTTGTAAAACAGAAATAGCCCTGTCGCCTTATCGTTGTACCACCTACCTACAATCACTGTTATAATCCTCATATGGAGACATACCTATTCACATAACTGACATCATTGATATAACTATTCTACTATAGATTGTTTAAAGAGGTTGTCAAGCAAGGCCACATAGCAATTAACTTATTGAAATGATTGCAATACTAATGAAAAAAATTTGGTGATATGTTTGGTATTTGGTTGAAGTCTATCAGTGAAAGCGTAAAACATACCTAAAGAAATAATCTTTCAGTTGGCAGTTATTGTAGACACCTCTCTGTTTCAAGTCAATGTTGACATCCAAGTCATGAAAAGTAAACTGTTCATAAAGTCGTTGAAGAAATACAAGAAATCCGCTGGAGCCAATAGAGGTCCATTTGTCCAGGTTGCCATTCCTTGCCAGAAGATGTCTCCTCATGGTGCTATTTCCAGCTAAGATATACCTGAAGACATTTGGGAGTACAATCACATACATGTATATATACATAATAATTCTTATGACAGTAAATTGGCAAGAACTTATCAATATCAAGGGATAAGTTGTCTGTGCAGGGATGAAGCAAATTAATTTAAATTCTGACAGTTTAGTTACAGTAGACGAACATCAAGTGCTTACAGAATTGGACTAAAATGTTCCTTGTGAGGTCAGAGCCCTATCCATGCCATGTTAAACTATATGACGTGTAAGCAGTTAGTGAGATCATAGCCTATACTTGCAATGGTATCGTGGCAAGCCATTTGTTGTGTCAATCAACTCTCCAATGAGGTCACAAGTTGCCTTATGACAAATTGACAGCTCATTTCAATGTATTTGATAGGACTTCTTGTGAGGTCATTGGGGCCTAATTTCAGCAGAATGTAAGTACTCGTCGTTCGTCTACTGTAAATCGTCTTGGCATATATAAAATATGGTTTTTCAAAATGTATAGCTATGTAGTTTTATCAGGGGCGTAGCCAGAAACCATGAAAGGGGGGGGGGGGTTCGGTTCCAGATGATCTTGGCAAGGCCAGGAGGGCCGAAGCGAATTTGGCAGGGGGTCTGTGGGCAGCTTTAGGCCCCCAGTAGCCAATAGATTTTATGTTGCCGGATATTGATTCTGAGCAGTTATAAGGCTATTATTCTTTCATGGTATAAAAAGCTAAAAATGCTGGTTTTTTTTTTCAAAACTTTTCAGTTTACCAGTTATCATTGGACAAACTATTTGAGAATCCCCCCTTACTCTGTGCCATGATCAGGATACGGCAAAAGTGTCCAAATAACGTTTAAAAAAATTTTTTTTGAACTTAGGAAAGTTGGGAAGGGATGGGATTGGAATATTTGTCAAGTTGCAAGGGAGTTTGTGAAACTCTCAACCTTGGGTTGTTAGCATAATCAGAGACAGCACTTGATGTTCCAATACAAATAACATAAATGTCCATTTTACATTAGAAGATTAATTTACTGGCTCCGCAAAATCAATCTTGATTTTCCATATATTTACATCAAAGCCGACCAGGAGAAATTCCACCGATTCATGTTCTTGACCTATTAGAGTTGAGGGTTCATCTGGCAAAATGCTCTTAATCTAACTAAAATATCAACAGATAGAATCTATGTTCAAAATAGGTTAGATGCAAAAGGAAAGAGTCAAAGAAATATTTCAAATTTTTGTAAAATACGCGCTCATTACCTCGTAAATATGGGCCTGATGTTGAGGAAAACCCATGGAACAAACTTTTAAGATTGTATTTTCGCATCAAGTTCACATGCATTTGGAAATTGTGAGGACTTACTTTTAAAAGTCTGGTAAATGTGACTTTAGTTTGGGGGGGATCTGACCCCTATACCCCCCCCCCCCTTGCCTACGCCCCTGAGTTTTATCTGTCCCTTGATCTACCACAAAAAAGCAAACAAATGAAGAGGTCTAGAAGAATCATCATAGATAGATAGATATATAGATATATAGTTAGATACCATGTAGTTCCATGAAAGGGGTTACGTCCAAAGGAGCTCACAACGTAAACATAACATTGCTTACTCATGGTGGGCTCATCCATTGTAACATAGAAATATATATGGTAGAAATTTTTTTACATAGAAATATATATGGTAGAAATTATTGTCACAATGGTGTACACTAACCTCATACCATCATGCGGTTTCACAATTGTGACGTAATTTCTACCCTGCAATTCTGCATAATGTACAACAACATTGCCACAATTAGAGTAGCGCGGGGCATGCAGCCCCCCTTAACTTCGAGGAGCGATTTGACCTACTTTTTGTGGTCGATTATTTGAATGCTTATGCTGTCAGGAAGGGATAACTTAACTCTACTTATAACTAGTGAAACGAATGTCTACCAATTTTAATACAGGAGTTACGGCCCTTTTTGTAAAAAAATTTAAATGGCCTTCTTACCCCACCCATCGGGCAAGAAGCCCCCCTATTATAATCCTATGGAAATTTTTTTAGCGAGCGCATTCAGCTTGAAAGTTATTTCTTGGGGTTCTTCTATCATTTTTAAGGCATTCTGTTCACTTTTTCTGAATTTCAGAATTTTTCTGTTCATACATTTATTTTTTAATATTTTTTGCCCTTTTTCAATTTCGGCCAAAATTTTTTCTATTTCAATTAGCTATTCTATCAAGATATAAGGTAAAGTACATATTATTAAATGGTTCCTGAAGCAGCTTCGAGGCCTCAGTGAAGGGGGCCCCATGCCCCGTACCATGTGGGGCCTCTCGCCCCAAACCGACATATTTTAATTTTACCTCTATATTTTGAGCTAAAATGCGAAAAACATGATCCAAATCATATTTATGTGATGGTGATAAAGTGAAGCAATGCAAATATCCATTATACTTTTAAAAATTTCAAAAGTTATTTCTGACAACCACTTTCAAAGAATTAATCAAAGTTACAAAAACCATGCACCTTTTTTTGTTTCTTTAATTACGACTATGGTTTGGTGCTGAATGCCTTGAAAATTTGTGACGTCACCTAAGAAGCCTCTAGCTTCAATCCTATCAATAAGAAAAAGCACCAAAAATGTAAGTTTAGAAATAACCCTGGGGGGGCTTCTCACCTAACCCGGGCTTCTTGCCCCGACCCACTCTAAATGTTGCAACGTACACTCTGAGAATGAAAAGAGATTAGAACCACCAAATAGGGTGCTTCGCTTCATCACAAATACAGCTCCTCATGGGGGGCTTGGAAGCACCTTTTCGTGGGGCACTGGGGAGCACCCTAGCTGAAAGAACCCTGAGGGGTTTACAAGAACCGCACACGGTTCTTCAGGTTGGAATGGTTTGTAGAAACTTTGGGGGTTCGTGGCATGAGCAACTTTAGGGTGGAAAAGGGGCCTTTTGTAAGGATGCTTATAAGCAATCCCTCATAAGGTAGATAACTTTTGATAACTTTCATGTCTTTTGGGGGTGTTACATGCGGTTCACTGTGAATAATTTCATTGCCTCCTGCAAGTTATCAGCCTGAGGATTACAACTCCTTACATAACTGATAACCATTGTGAGAGGTAAGCATAGGAGATTGCTTTCACCTTCTCAGGATTTTTAGAATTTAATGCTTGTGTAAGTTGGAATTTCTGTATAAATTCCACTTGCTTTATTTTGGTCAAAACGTGTCTGAGGTTCAGAGGACTTAAAGTCACATGCATTCATTCTAATTGAAAATGTTCCTTCATGAGTGTATTGCATCTTCAAGTAAACATTTAAAAGATACAATTTGTTAATATAATATTAATATTATGCAAAAAACAAATTTTATGAGTTAATGCCCTGTTATAGATGGAGCCAACTGCAAAACAATTGGACTTAAAATAGATGGCACCACTTGTCCCTTATAAGAAAATATCACACGCCAGTTCAATAAAGACCTATCATGATGCGAATTTACCCAATAACTTTACTTTCCTAGTTAAACAATCAATATAAAGGTGTAAGATATACATAAAGCGTATATTCTGGTAAATTGTGCAATCTGATTAGCACTAGATACATGGTCCATGAGCCAGACAGCCAAATTTGACCTTTGAGGCTCACTCAGAGGGAGGAATTCTAATAGCGATTTTATGTTAGCCCTATTTCTCTAGTTTCAGAAAATGGTTGATAGCAATCTGTATCTCTTAGCCATCACCATGCTATCACCCTGTTTTTAAACATAAGTTGAAGCCTCAGAAATTTCCGTTTTTTGGTTCCTGTTACACTTATATCCATAAAAAATGTTGTAACTCCATCAATATTGCACTAAACTGCATGAAATTCGAGATGTGCCACAACCAGGGCCATTTGCATCATTTAATGTTTGCAATTGAAGGAGTATTTTTATCTCAAGTTGCATGCCAAAATTAAAATATAATTAAAACTGAAATCTTACTGTAACTTTGGTATATCACTAAGAAATATTTTATAAAAAATCCAAAACTGTTTCATTTTAGTGGCAAGATGCCCTGTAAATCATATACAAAATCAAGGTGATATCAAGATGTTTATCATTAGAACTTCATGTCCGAAAATTTCTCAATTTTCACTTTTCAGAACAGTTTAATGCTGATATTCTCAGTTTACTTGCAAGAAGAAGTCGGTGCTGTCAATTATGTTTGGAGAAATTGATTGATAAATTACAGAGCATGATTTCCACGTCAAAGGGTGTTGATTTTGTATAATTTTAATAAATTTTGAATATATAGACAGCAAAACCTATCACAGGAAAATGTGGATTCATGCAAATTTCTCAAAATGATTAGAAGAGCTTTGAATGGCTTATTTGCATGATAACTGCAATATTTAGATTGCACCTGTATCATAATTACCCTTTTATCACAACATTTCGTGGAAATAATGAACTCCTTAAAATAAAGAACCTACAATGGTTGACTTACTCACAGTGACATTAAAATGCAGGCATGTTCAACAGAGATAATAGCTTAAAAGGTTATACGATTTCAAACATTTTCAATCGTTATGACTTTTCTCGTCAATATACTCCTTTTGAAAACAACAGCTAACCATCAAAATTAAGTCACATTGTCAAAACATGTTGATAGATTGTCATCATCCTCATCATCACTGTATTACTGGTGTCCTAACCAAGACACTCCTAATGTGGGTAGGTCTATGTGTGTCTTTGCATTGCTTTCAGTCCCCAAAGGAATTTTTCATAATCAGCCGCCTCTTTACTTTAGATATTTCAAGGAATGCTCTTTCAAGCTCAGTCTCAAACCTACCCACCACAGACGATAGCTGTCTGGCACCCTCACTGTCCCTCTGCTGTTAAACAAAATCAAAAAAATCAAACTTGAGGTCTCCTGGGTTGTCCCAAGATGTATGCTACCCTCTGTCTTATGCACAGTACAACATCTCTCTTATTAGCCAACAAAATTGTATATTATCTTTTTTCTGTCATTTATTTTTCAACCATGATCTGATGACCAGAACGTGGCCACTAAGGAGTGCTATGGCCAAACTTGTCTCTCATAAATCAGCTCATCTTGTGGGTACATTCTTCTGCAAGTTTGTTTTGCCAGCCAAGACCTGTCCTGCTGAAGCTTCTCTGAACTAATCTGCGCAATCTGCCATGAAACCTGATGTTGGTTCTCTATTATTTCCTTCACTCAATGTCAGAAGCTCCATTTGGCCTCTTGATTGCTGAACAGTCTGGCTCCAGACTAAGCTGGGTCATAATTAGCAGGAGACTGCTGGCTGATGTAAGTGTCCATTGGCCTTCATCGGGTTTGTTTGGAGCTTGTTTTAAACTCTCAGCAGCTGGCTTCCTTGGTTTCAGCTCCTACTATTCCTCCTCGAGCCTCTCGTCTGGTCACATTTGCTAGCTAAGGATGACACTTTGGCCAGGCCACAGTCTCTATATTGGTAGATATAAAACATAGCTATTCCTCAGACCATGTACACTCAGTTGCATAGATTATGTAGCCCCACTTGGGTGGATATACACTGTATACAGTAGCCATACATTGTAATGTCAACCAGGCAATCTTTCTGGACTCCATTCCACCATTGGTCTTGCATAACGCTTTCACCAATACTTTTCTCTTTTGGGATTGACAGAGGGACTACTCCAAGCATCTCCCTTAATCTCTCCTCAAGCTTCTGGATCACCACCCAAGCTTCTGAATCTTCTTCTTGGCCTGCCTGAATAATGCATTTCTCCACTTGAGCTTGCTCCTTGCAAAATCATAGCTCTCTGGAACGGGTGCTCATCTCTTGCCCATTTTTACAGGATTTGTTGCACGCACGTCATCCAAATGAATTGCTTCAAAAGCACATGACATGGTTTTTCACAGAAGTTGTGGTTTCCTTCCTGCTTGTCCACCTGTAGCTTCAGGCTTGTCTGGCCTCCCCCAGTTCCAGCTATCACTCTCCTCAAGCTTCTAATTCTTCTTCTTGGCCTGTCTGAATAATGCCTTTGTCCACTTGAGCTTGCTCCCCTGCAAAAAAATAGCTCTCTGGAAGTGGGTGCTCTTCTCTTGCCAATTTTTCACAGGATTGGTGAATGCACATCATCTAAATGCAGGATCTTTTGCCTTGTTGCTTTAAAAGCACATGGTTTTTCACAGAAGTTTTGGTTTCCTTCTTACTTGGTCACCTGTAGCTTCAGGCTTGTCTGGCCTTCCCCAGTTCAGGCTATCACTCTCATCAAGCTTCTGAATCTTCTTTCTGGCCTTCCTGAATAATGCCTTTCTCCACTTGAGCTTGCTCCCCTGCAAAATCATAGCTCTCTGGAAGTGGATGCTCTTCTCTTGCCCATTTTTCACAGGATTGCGTGCACAATGCACATCATCCAAATGCAGGATCTTTTGCCTTGTTGCTTTAAAAGCACATGGTTTTTCACAGAAGTTGGTGTTTCCTTCTTACTTGGCCACCTGTAGCTTCAGGCTTGTCTGGCCTCCCTCAGTTCAGGCTATCACTCTCCTAAAGCTACTGTTTGTTTGTTTGTGTTTTACGCCTCTGCAGCACCTTAGTGGGCTATATCGAGGCGGGCGATCGCCGTATGATGATGAGATGAGAAGACTGTGAGTCTGGCACATACCCTATTAATTCAGGGATGCCCAGGGTCTGCCTTGTTGCTTTAAAAGCAAATGGTTTTTCACAGAAGTTGGTGTTTCCTCCTTGCTTGTCCATCGGTAGCTTCAGGCTTCTCTGGCCTCCCCCAGTACAGGCTATTAAGGCATTGATGGTGGGAGACTGTTGAGTTAGGGACTGTCCCTGTGTTGTCACAGGAGCATCTCTGAGATATTGCCTCATAATTTAAAATATTCCTACTCTTTACTGGGTATGTATACAATGCTTGGTGAAAACCTCTTCCCTAAGCGTCTGCCTTATATGTACTTGCTGTCACTCAGCAGCACATCTGGGTTGTGCCTCATCCACCTTTGTCTAACCATCCTGCCATCTCATGACTTGTATGTATCGTCTCTGGGATTGCTTCCTGACCCAATAGTCTGAGCAATGTCTGGTACAACCTCCTTCTCTTCGTGCTAATGGAATGGAGGTCCTTTTCCTTGGGTATGCTGATGTTCCATTTTCAGTTCACAACATTAAACTATATAATAGGTCCTTTCTATGTTTCTATCTCCTTATCAGCCTTACAGGCATGCTAAGATAGGATTTATGTTTGGTAAAAGCCTTCATTAAAGCAAAAAGCAGACCAATGAGACCACCTGACAGCTCTATGAGCTACTGTCCTACAGATGTATCAGTATCAGATGATTTTGTCAAGCAATGCAACGCACCTTCATGTTATGTCACCTCACACCCAAGTTATAGGAAGAAAATCATGCAAACAAGCTCACAAACGAACTTAACTGTACATTTTGGATCTTCAACTTCCATTTATCATGCAATTCATCTATTCTGAACTAATCATTCATCAGGAGATACCTGTGTGGTGCCAACTTTTTGTATTAAATTTCGGCAAAATTTAAATTGATGTATTCAAAATGCGACTAAAATTATACAAAATCAATAATTTTTACCTAAAAATCATGCCCTGTAATTTATCAAACAATTTCATCAATTATAATTGACAGCACTGACTTCTTCTTGCAAGTAAACTGAGTACATCAGAATCAAACTGTTCTGAAAAGTGAAAATTGACCAATTTTCGGACATGAAGTTCTAAAGATAAACATCTTGATATCACCTTAATGTCTGTAAAAATGGCTGAGACTATGCCATATGATTGAGAGGGCATCCTGTCACTAAAATGAAACAGTTTTGGATTTTTATAAAATATTTTTTAGTGATATACCAAAGTTACAGTAAGATTTCAGTTTTAATTATATTTTAATTTTGGCATGCAACTTGAGATAAAAATACTCCTTCATTTGCAAACATTGAATGATGCAAATGGCCCTGATTGTGGCACATATGTCTTCTGTATATTGTGGAAATGTCACATATCAATTTTCATGCAGTTTAGTGCAAAATTGATGAAGTTACAACAGTTTTTAGGCTATAAGTGTAACCGGAACCCAAAAAACGGAAATTTCCGAGGCTTTAACATATGTTTAAAAACAGGGTGATAGCATGGTAGCTAAGTCAATATTCCTGATTCAGATTTGTTTAAAGATGCTGATTTTCCCAGTATTACATTAGCTTTGGCTGTCCATTGCACTGAGGCTGGTGAGTAGCTCGGCTTCAGATGATGAATTTCAAGATGAACTGGGTATCAAATTGGAAACTTGGACAGCTGCCCATTATGTCCGTGATCAGTAGAAATGCCCACCAATGAATAAGCAGATGTGAAAGAGAGCAGCTCTCGTGTAAATGGTGCCATCAGCTGCCTCACAGATGCAACAAGAGCATTCTGCTGTAGCTGGCATTGTTACAGTCACCCGGATATGCCGATTGGAGGCCCCTCAGGCCATTTCTACATGTATATCCTGGGTCACTAACTTCGCCTGCCCACAGCAGACCAGCTTGTCAGTCAGGCACTGCCCTGCAATTTATGCAATAACCCAGCTACCCAATTAATTTGTAATTTTACATATCCAGTTGCTGAATCCATGAAAGGTGAAAGCATCCATGATGATGAACACCCCACTCTGATGTGCCCTGTAATGTGTGATGCACCTCTTGTGTGATGCACCTTTTGAGTGATGACCTAATCGATTATGATGAACCTTAACACCTATGTTGCACTCCAAAGGTTTCTACATCCACCTTGCAGGTGTTTCGCTCCACCCCTGGCACTTTTTTTCTCAGAGTTTAGTTTTGATGATTCATCTGAACCACATACAGACTGTATACTGTGCACTAATGACTAATCATAGGGTTTACTTACTGGATATGTGGATGTATTAGTTTGTGAACGGGGTGAGCTGCTGGCAATTGACGAAACATGGAAATCACAAAAGGCTCCATAACCACATGACAATGAAGCAGGTGCAAGCCAAGTTGATACTGTAAATCTAGAAGTAAAAATAACACATTTACAACAAACATTTTGACAATGTCAATTCTAAATATGAAGCCAAACTGGTATAAGCTGAGGAGGTTGCCTCATTCTAGACACTTCAACTTAATTTTAATATATGAGAAGGCAGATCGGTAAAATATTGATGAGATAGGCCTAATATGCCAAGTGAGTAACCTATTAGTCAGGTCTTTACCATAAAGATATTTTGGTAAAAAAGCAATGAAATGGACTGACAGAAGTTTCCTAAGATTAGCTTCAACAAAAGTTTGACCAATATCCTCAGTGTGCAGTTTGCAGCTCTCACCATGAATGGAATATCTGTATTCCGCGGAACTGTAAAATACGGAACTGTAAAATGCAGAACTGTAAAAAACGGAACTGTAAAATGCGGAATCTGCATTCCGCGGAATTGTAAAATGCGGAACGACCGGGATTTAATTGCCAAATAGGTTTTGGGGGTGTTATGCTCACCTCCAATTATGGCTTTCAAGATTACAATTTGGTATCAGTTTGGCGATGCTGTTGTAAAAGTAATCGACTAATTGAGGTCGATTTACATTGTTATTGAAGTGTCAGATCTTTGGTGTGATCGTGAAGAGCAATCAACAGCTCACACCCTTGACACATCTTTATTTAAATATATTTGTATCAAGGAGTTAATTAGTTAAAGTTTGAAGTTTGCAAAGTCAACAAGTTCAAGATTGAATTTTTTTAAAGTTAACTAATTAAAGTTTGAATTCAGTAAAAAGTTCATTAGTTGAAGTTAGAATTACTGTAAGAAGTTCATTAGTTGAATTTTGAATATTGTAAACAAATAGACCATGTTGAATTGATCGTCTATATAATTCACTGATGTTACAGAGTGGTTGATAAGTCCTTTAGGGCTGGGTCATCTGTATTCAGTGGCTCAACTACCATGGGGGCTGGCTAGGGCTGCCCTACGGGCCCCCACCCCTCAGGGGGCCCCCACCCCACCCCTCAAGGGAGGCCCCCACCCCCAAAGTGGGGTAAAAAAAAATTAAAAGAAAAAAATATTATTAAACTAGAATTTACCCGTGATAAGGAATATGTAGAGGAACGCAGGGCGGACTGGCAGCATTTTGGGCCCGTCGCAAGATAAGACAATTGGCCCTCACGTCCATACCAGCAGCGTTATTTTCAAATGCAAATGTTACTGCAGCCAAAATAATGTGAGAAATTGTTAAATAAATGTATTAGGGTATAGGGCCGCAAACGTGAGAGGATGTTGTCCTTATCAGTTGTTTTGTTGCATCCCACAGATGGGTAAGTTTTGTTTTTTGCCTTTTTCTTGGAATTTTATTTTTTGGACATCATGTATGGGCCCCCCTGAGTGAATGGGCCCATGGCAGCTGCCACTCAGCCACATAGACCAGTCCGGCCCTTGACAAACGGTATTGAGACAGACCTGTATGTGATAGTGTTTAGAATGAAAGTGTTGTGTCTCACAAAATGACTTGAGAGAAGTCATAATTATTCACTGTAAAAAATGATAATCACACAAAAACTCTGAATGGTTTTTCGGCCTGTCATCAATGTCATTCCAATTAGGGTTTGTGGATTGTCATGCATGCAATTGGTCTTTGGGAAAGCGAACTTCTATGCAAAAAAGAGCATTTTGTACTTTATAAAACCATTTGAGTCTAACATTTTTTGACATCATGCTTTTACTCTTAGTTGGATTTGTCCGACCTGTGATGGCTGTGTTTGTTGTTTATAAATGAAAAGTGTGATGCTAACGTGAAATAAGATTGCAGGGGCGTATCTAGTAATGGTGTGAGGGGGGGGGAATATATGAGGTGAATATAGGGCGCTGCGCGGCTTTTCCTATCTCTTCCATGTTAATTTTTGACCTGACGGGGGGGGGGGGGCATGGCCCAATGCCCCCCCCCTAAATACGCCACTGTAAGATTGGATCAGTAGGAAGTAGCGCTCATGCATGTTGCTACCCGGTAAGGAAGGAAGGGAACTGTGAGAATGTAAGAATGGTTAAGAGAATGAAAGGGATGCATTCTAATGTTATAGGCCTAAATAGTCAGGGTATGAATTCGACGTGTATTTATATATCTGTATATGTTTTACCTCTGTATTTAGATGTATTGAATTATAATTTTTGTCAAACTATCTAAATTGATGTATCTGTTTTCAATAGGTATGATCCAAAATTGGACTCGACTTGTGGAAAATAAATTGTTAAAGCTTACAAAATGGGCATTAGAAAATTAGTGCTGGACGTGATAGAAAAGGTGATAAATTAATGTGCTTTTGACCACAGTGACTGTAGCACTGTAATGTTATAAATTCCATTTGAGGATGATTGAGGATGAAGTGTTTGATGTGACGCTTCAATAGCAATCTGACCCTCTGTAGGGCTATAGCAATCAGGCACTGTTCAGCAGTCAATGAAAAAATCTGTTATTGTTAATAGCAATCAGAGACGCTTGTTACTCTCAAACAGTTGTTGAAAGCATATGCATGGACCAATTGAGATTGGAGGGCTGGCAGCAGCAGGCTGATTATGCAGCAGGCAGTTGCTTTGCTTGCAGCTGGCGTCCTCTGGAGGAGATGGGTGAGGGCCTCTGGCGGAAAATGTCCACAGGAGGTGTCGCCACGTAGGGGGGAAATAAGGTGAGTGGTGGAATGTACGGTTACGGTCGTTGCCGTAATAGATACGGGTGTAACGTAAAAAATCCTTAGAAGTGATGGAAATAGGAGGATTGGTGCAAGGAGGCATGGATCCATGGCGATTTGAGGATGTGCATAGAAAAAGAAAGTGTTGGGAAACAACAAAAATATAGCTAGGATTCCATTGGGGGTCAATCATGGATGAATTAGCATTGTATCTGCATTAATTTCTAAAGAACTGACACGTCAAAATATAAGACAACTAGGTAACCAAAAACTCTGAGGTGGGACCTGGGCCCTTTTAATTCTCTATTGTCGGTTTGATACAATTATAGAATATAGATCTATACATTAATATGGGACCTGGGATACATGACGTCACAGCGCTGTTTTCTTAATTTCTGTACTCATTTTTTACTTTTCATCATTCTCAAATAGCCCTCAGCATGCATTGCCGTTTTCTCTATCCATAAAAACCGAATGCAGCTCTATAATCCCTCTAACTTTTACAATCCTTCAATGATGCTTTCCAAGCGAGTGCTGTTTTCACCGCCATGTTTGTTTTGGTCAAGTTGACTGAGGGCTTTAATTGAGTACATTGTACTTCTCAATCTACCCTGGTACCTAATTTCACATAAATCAGACAGGCAATAGCCAATGATATATTTAGCTGAAACAAGAATATAAGATCTGTCCACTAAACCAACATAAATTTTCAACCGATGATCAGCCCTACTAAATTACGTCCGATGGCGCGGGTAGGGGCCCCGGCCTTCCTGATCCTAGGCGCCCCACAACCTCTAGTTGAGCCCCTGTCTGTATTAGGCCTAAGTACTAGCTCCTACTCCATCTGTAAACTTTATATATGTTCATGTACCTAGTACTACCTACCACTATAATCAATTAATAAATACAAAATACAAATACATAGGCCTATATTCAAACGTAAAACACCTCATAACACTAAATCATTGTTACGCTCCATAATTTTCAACAATTAACTATAATTTATTCAATATACACAGTTGCTTCACTATTTCATAATGTCATTTTCTAATAATCCACCAACAGAGTCCCTGTCTCAAGCAACTTACAAATCACATAGGTACAATAAATAATAGATAATAATTTAAATATATAAATTTTGTATACCATCAAGTCCATATATATGTGTGCTCTAAAAGGGTTGATATAATAAATAGATAGCTACTTAGGTACATAGATAGATAGCCATTACCCATCTATATAGATGGATAGAAAAGAATAAGAAAGATGGCAGACATATTTATATAAATAGACAGATGAATAAACAGATAGATAAATAGATAAATAGATAAATAGAAAGATAGATAGATAGATAGATAGATAGATAGATAGATAGATAGATAGATAGATAGATAGACTGTGCATCATTAAAAACGCAACATTGCGAAACGGCTTAAAATGGAACTTCGTCTTAAAGTATCAAAATGAAAGTTTGCACACGCCTAGGAGTTATCATCAGCTGGTATATTATGACAATTTTCACACTTCTAAGTGCAATACTTTTGTGTCAAATTAAATCGTCGTGACTGCTGTCGAAAATGCAAGTCACAAAATACCAAGATATCATGATCATTAATTTCAATAACTTTCTTCTTCTTTTGGCAATATGTTTTGGAAAGTTTACCATTTTACTTGCTTGAAGGGATGGGAAAAAGTGAAATTTGACTCAACCACTATTAAAGATGATCAAATTAATAAAATGTAAGAGTCAATGCTGCCCTGTCCCCTACAGGAGCTTTTTGTCAAAAGTTTTGATAAGGAATGAGTATCTATGTGTATGTTTCTATCCTGGGCATGCATAAAAACTGCATTTTCAGTACTTCTGGTTCACATGTTTAATTTCCGGTTTGTAATTCATAAATCATTATTTTTTCATTCACAATCAGCTTTTTCAAAAACGTTCATGGGGCAGCTTTTTTGAAGTCCTGTGCCTGTTATGCGAAAATTTCATAAGATGAATCCCATCCAATTTGCCACAAACACTGTCACCCGAAAAGGAGTGGAAATACTCTTTCAAAGGCATTGGAGTAGGAGTACGTCCCTTTGAAAAAAAAGCTCTCACCCAGCAGAGAAATGATCACTCCATGTACTGAATGATTGCTGTTCAGCCAAAATGTATCTTCTATACTCCTTGAGGTGTCTGAATGACCCTTCTCTGCTAAAACATCATACCCAAGAAAGTAATTTGGTTGTGCATTTACACTTTGGGTTATAATTTTAGGTCCCAGTGCTCTACACCCAAAAAGGCGTAAAATTGTGTCATTTAGGGTTCTCAGTGAAACTAATATTTTCTTTGATGTGTTTTCCATTGAATTTTAAAAACTTAAGTTTCAAACAGAATTCACTAATACGAGCACTCTGTTGCCGAAAGTGAATCATTTTTCATGAAAGTTCCTAGTATGGCTTTAAGACCATACGTGAGGTCTGTGCCAGATTTGATAATTATTGAACAATTAGAACTCAGAAAATTTAGTTCTTTAATGATGTTAGCTCTATTTCAAACTGCAACTTTCTTTTTCATTTTGTCTTACTGGGAATTACAAATGCAGAAATAAATGGAGAATGGTCTGTACTCTCTGCAAACAGACCTATAGATGCAGAAAATCGTGCATAGAAAATTAAGACTTTAAAGATAGCAAGGAGGAGTCAAATGAAACAACAATAATCCCAGAACACCCCATCACTGCTTAGAAATGTACAATAAAAGCTTTCTAGCCAGAGCACCACATTTATGGCAAAACATGCCTCAAGATGTGAAAGATAAAATAACCATAAAATCTTTCAGTTAATCTGTTGCACAAATGAAATTACAACATTATTAACCATATATTTGTATTGAAAGTGAAATAGACTGTGGTCGGTACAGGCCCTCCAACTCGAACAAGCGGGACCTGACCTGTGTAATTTGTTATATTGCTTTCAGCTGTCTGGGCTATTCCGATTCTGCCGTTCAACTTTGACCAGATGAGGGATAGTCCAGGGCAGCACGTGTAAAAAATCATATCTATTCATGTGCTGTAATGTAGTCATACATATTATATCTTAGGTAAAGCATAGGCTGTCCTGGCTATTCCAACTCTGCAGTTCAACTTTGAACCGGATGAGGGATAGCACAGGACGCCAAATGTGAAATGTACCAATTCATGTTGTGAGTATTATGTTATATTGTCGCGTCTCGATTTGAAGTATATGAATGTGCCATTTAATGTATTTTTATGTGTATATATTTATAATAATTATTGTAATTTTTGTGTATATTTTATGCTTTATGTAAGAACTTCAGTTGTATAAATAAACATATCTTCTAAGTGTTAAGTGGAATAAAATTATTTTAAGATCATTTGGTCGGCCCCTCAGAATGGCCTTTTGGAATAGATAGACATGTGCCCAAACTTCATATATCTTCAAAAACCATGCTGACTGATTAGATAGGAATTAAGACTGCTTGACCAGCATAATATATTTATATGGAAATGCAGGTCTGTAGCTCTGACCTGGCGGATATTTTTTTCAGATGAGATGAGGTCACAAAACCAAAACTTGGCTTAGTTGAATGCTTATAAGTAACCATGCAGCTTGGAACAGCTTGGATATGAGTACAAGCTGGTGAAGACTAAAAACTGACTTCGATAACTTCTCGTTTTCATGGAGATGCTCTTTGAAAAGGACGGGGCCTATATTTGATAGAGGTTTCAACAGCTGAGGGAGAAGCTGAAACCTGTGATATCAGATCTAATTCACGAAGTCGAAATGTATTCTATAAGAATTTGATAGAAAGTATGGGTCTCTGGGAAGAAAGTCTAAATTCATTTAAGTGTCCTTTTGCTAAAAAGGTAATATAAAAGCACTTTTCACCTTAAAGTGTAAACAAATTATTAAATGTACAATTCCGTAGGACCTATCTAATCATAATAATAGTCATAGCAGGAATATCATCTCACTCATAAGGCTTTTTCCACTCAACCCGCAAAACCTTAAATTACACTCCTAAGCCTGTCAATTAATCTGAATAGAAGTTCCCGATAGGGCAACTTTCACCTATCAACATTCATTATTTCCATAGTAACACAAATTTATATTGAGAATTTGGCAAAAAAACATGTTTTTTCACATAAATATATCCCACCTGTGTATTTATCTGCCACAACAAGGGCTGTAATGCATTTAATATTAAAGGCCATTGAATTCCGCATCTTTCGATATGCAGACTGACATTCTATGGCCAATATAACTACCCAGCTACCGGGTATTCCTATTGGGAGTTTGACAAAAACCACATTTTCCATATACAAATATCGAACCTATATATTTCCCTGCCACATCAAGGCCAGTAATGATATCATATTGCAGGCCACTAAATTCTGCATCTTTTGCCACACTGATTCCACTTCTATGTCCAATATAACTACCCATTTCCCAGAAATTCAGTTGCGTCATGCATTTAGAAAAAACATCTTTTCCAACATCTCCAGTCTCTCAGTGTTAGTAGTGCTGTACACCCTGCTGTGGTAGCTCCAAACAATCCACATTACTTCATCCAAGTGAAAGCTGACTGGAACCTGCAAATGGGAGCTACATGCCTTCACATTTCTCTAAACTGGCAAGAATCCCGAACTCGGCTCAATTTTTAAAAGCGACAAACCCCATCGGGTGAACAGCTAGTATTATTTATATTCTTCAATACACAAGTTTGTGCCAATAGGCTATCAGTTATTTTATAAATATCATTCATGGTCTTTAAAATGAATTATTCCCAGACTCATCAAGCCCTATGTTCAATCTACATGTATCTATCAGAAATTTCCATCATATTATTTCAAACAATAATCATGGCAATGAAATACTGAATTAGGCATAAATCGAATCAATAGGACAACTAAAATTTGCACCAAGTGCAAGTAATATTTAAGAGAAGGTAATAGCTAAAAATATTAATGGTGGCATAATTTCACTTATTGACTTTGGGATGGACTGACTCTCTTAAATTGCAATACCTAGCTGTACCCTCTTATTCACTAATTGCATTAGTGTCTCATTTGTATTGACGTGTCAGTGTTAATTGGTATTGAAGCCAGTGTCAACTAGAATTGCAGTATCAGGATACTCTTGTCTAAATTGTAATCATAAATATTGCAGAGAGCAAATATAGGACCAATTCCGCAATTTACATATTCCGTTCCGCCGATTCTGCATTTTACAGATTCCGTTCCGCATTTTGCAGATTCCGCATTTTACAATTCCGTTCCGTCAAATACAGATTCCGTTCCGCGTTTTACAGACGCCCGCAATACACATAGGGTCTTTTAAGCCCCGTTCACATATTAGCGATTTCTAATTGACACTTGTGTACGTCAAGGCCAGGGCAAACTCTCTGCAAGCATTGTGCATTCAAGCATGACATGCCAGAGTCCACTTGGCGTCAACTCAGCCACTACCCTGCCATGCTCTGCGTAATATTCACGACGTCACAAATGATGCTTGTTTCACTTCAGCCTCTGTGTCGCAATGAGACACAGACTGTCACCAAGGTGACACACACGAGGTGGGACTCAGAGGTGTGGTTACTTGGCGACATGATTGATAGGCCCCATTTAAGCATGTAACTCCCGGAACTCCTTGACGTCCTGCAACTCCCGCTATGTCCCACTAACTCCTGCTAACTCCCGCTAACTCCTGCTAACTCCCGTAACTCCCGCTAACTCCTGCTAACTCCCGTAGCTCCCACTAACTCCCGCTAAATCCTGCTAACTCCCGTAACTCCTGCTAACTCCCGCTAACTCCCGAAACTCCCGAAACTCCCGCTAACTCCCACTAACTCCCGTAACTCCCACTAACTCCCGCTAACTCCCACATCTCCCGCTAACTTCCACTAACTCCTATAACTCCTGCTAACTCCCGCTAACTCCTGCTAACTCCCATAACTCCCACTAACTCCCGCTAACTCCCACTAACTCCCGTAACTCCCACTACCTCCCGTAACTCCCACTACCTCCAGCTAACTCCTGCTAACTCCCGTAACTCCCACTAACTCCCACTAACTCCCGTAACTCCCATTAACTCCCATAACTCCCACTAACTCCCGTACTTCCCACTAACTCCTGCCAGCTCCCACTAACTCCCGCTTACTCCCGCTAACTCCCGCTACCTCCTGCTAACTCCCGTAACTCCCATAACTCCCTGAAGTCCCAAATGGAGGCTCCGTTTGGGAGTTACATGCTTAAATGGGGCCTATTGATAACGCCAAGTGCACGTGGACTCAATGCAAGCAGGACGCTGACTAGGCGGCAACTGGACATATGTTTCCATGGAGACACCTATAAGTGTCAATGTATACGCACGTCTGTATACTTGTACATTGTGCTGGGTATACGATCTGTGTGCGTACAGTCTGTGTTCAATAAATGACATTCCTGACGCAGCCCTGTCTCCCAGAGAATTTCGACCAGCCCAATTTTTTTAATTCACCCCACATCCAGTCTGTGATAGCTGGCTTCACGCTTCATTGCACAGCGTCCACCTCACGTATAGTCTGGGAGCCAAGAGCTCAAAAGTGCTTTATTTAAGGATTTGGCTCACCCCGAAAGAGGGATGGACAATCTATACATCGTTGGAATCGTGAGAATCTCTAGATTATGGAACATGGGGATGCAGTTAAGAAAAGTGGTGCAATTTTTCACAAATCGGTTACCATGGCAACCAAGTCATAATATTTTAACACTCATCATAACACTAGTAAAATGCATTTTTTAGGGATTTAGTCCATAGTTAGACTTCATCAAGCCAACCTGGCATGTACTACCTCAATTACTCATTTTTATGGTCATGTGACCTTTTTGGTCACATGACCATACTGACCACCATTTGAGGTCAAACCTCAGAAATAAGCATTTTTTCAAGAGTTCATACAGTATTTTTAACCGCTGTAGCTACAATAGTGCCAGTATGTGGATAAATTTAGTCTCACTGGAAAGCCCTTTTTATAAGCTTCAAATTCACACAAAATTTATATACATATCCATGGAAACTGGTTGCCATGGCAACAAAGTTTGAAATGACACAAATTTGACTAGAAAATTGGAAAATTCATTTTTAGGGATTTACTTGACAGCCAGACTTCATTAAACCAAGCAGGCATGTACAACCATGATTAGGCATATTATTGGTCATGTGACCTTCTGGGTCACATGACCAAGGTGACCACAATTCAAGGTCAAACCTGAGAAATTGACATTTTATTAAGAGTTCATACAACATTTTCTACCACTGTAGCATCAATAATTGTGCAATATGTACAAATGTGGTCTTGTTGGATAGCCCATTTTATAGGGTTTCATTACACATGTGATGTGTTTAAGTATCCATGGAAACTGGTTGCCATGGAAACAAAGTTCAAAATTACACAAATTTGACTTGAAAACTTGAAAATTCATTTTTAGGGACTTACTCCTCATCCAGACATCATTCAACCGTCCTGGCATGTACAACCATAATTATGCATATTATTGGTCATGTGACCTTCTGGGTCACATGACCAAGGTGACCACAATTCAAGGTCAGACCTGAGAAATTAACATTTTTAAAAGATTTCATACAACATTTTCAACCGCGGCAGCTGCAACAATTGCACAATATGCACAAATGTGGCCTTGTTGGATAGCCTATTTAATAGGACTTCATTGCACTCTTAATTCATATAAGTATCCATGGCAACCAGTTTCCAATGTTCATAATTACACAAATTTAACTTAAAACAGGAAAATTCATTTTTTAGGACTTACTCCACAGCCAGACTTATAATAAACAAACTGGGCTTGTACAACAACGTTGCACATTTTATTGGCCAAAAATTGACCGGTCACAGGGAAAGGTCCGTTTCAGAGAAAACACTCAACAGCCAGACTATATTCAGCCAACCAGGCAACTACTACCTCCATTATGAATTTTACTGGTCATGTAATGTCGTGGGTCAAATGACCATGCCTACCGCCAAATCAGGTCAAACCTAAAAAACATGCGTTTTATTCAAGATTTCAGACACCAGCCTTAATCACTACAGCAATAATATTGTTAATATATAAATGCATACTTGGTACCATTGGAAAACCACTTTTATTAGTTTCAGTCTTTTATGTTAATTATGACTTGAAACGTTAAAAAAAAAAATTAAGAGTTGTGCTCTGCATCCAGACATTATTCAGTTAATCTGGCATGTGCTTCCACATAAGTTCAGTCTCAACAACAACAGAAACAATATATTAAACAGACACAGACTTGTTTCCTCCCTGGAATGCCCTTTTTATCGCTCCAATCTCACACTGTTATCCCGGGGGGGGTACTTCGCGGACTTTTATATACGGATGCGCCACGGCAATTCTGAAAACCAGAACCATTTTAATCCGGAACCAACGCCAAAACCACAAACCATTTTAATCCTTGAGAAAAAATTTTGGCAACCATTTTAGTCTTTATGATTCTGATACCATTGGAATTGTCTTTTCAAGCCGATTCTAACGATACCAAATACGTTGGGGTGGCAAAACCAGGGACCAAATTAATCTGAATTGTCAAAAAACCAAAACCATTTTAATCCAAAAAGGCCAAAAAACCATTACCATCCAGCGGCGCCTCTATATACACCTTTTCATAGTAAGTACCCCCCCCGGGACTGTTATCAACATTTAAGTACCCCTGCTAACTGACAGCTCCCATCACAAAGTTTAAAGTACGCACATTTTCCATTTTGTGTGTGAGATACCAACCTGATTTTCATAATAGCTGGTCACACATCAAGTTTGGTGGAATGAGACCTGTACATGAAATTTACATCTGAACCAGTGGCACAGCTAGGCTTTTTCTCTGGGGGGCGGGGAGGGCGTGCCTGGGTGGCAAATGATCCTCAGTTTTCTCAAAAATACTAGACGGAAGTGTATTTCCATATGCGAGAGCAGGGGGTCTGCAGTGTCTGCTGGAATGCAGTATGGGGTGCATGTTGTTGCCCTATACAATCTGGCCAGTATAGTTGGTGACTTCACCCTGTGACTGCTGGACTAATTTGGTAATAATTCCACATCAATATAAAATAATCCAACAAAGACTAACATTAACGCCCTTATGTTTTCTCATTATTTACAAAGTGCTCTTAATATTGACGAATACTGAGCCTAAATAGAAGAATGCCAATCGATTTTCAGGCTTTTATTTATTGGTAGGCTTCATGAAAAGATGAGCCTCATAGATTCACATCATTGGCTGACATCATAGATTGTCGCCATCACCTGACATCATCGGCTGATATCATCCAGTGATATGACACGTCACTGACTGATGTCATCCTGTGATGTAATTGACTGGCCGACATCACTGACTGCCTGAAGTGACTGACTAATGTCACTGACTGATGTCACTGACTGATGTCACTGACTGATGTCACTGACTGATGTCACTTACTGATGTCACTGGCTAATATCATTGACTGATGTTGCTGGCTGATGTTAGAGCCGACAGCACTGGCTGACATCACTGACACCGACCCACATCACCGGCTACATCATCTACTGACATCACTGACTGATTTCACAAGCTGAAATCACCAGCTGATGTCACAAACTGATGTCACTAGCTGACATCACTGGATCAGGCTGACATCACTGGCTGACATCATGGACTGACATCATTGGCCGACATCAATGACATCATTGGCTGATATATTTGGCTGACATCACTGGCTGACATCATTGGCTGACATCACTGGCTGATGTCATCAACTGATGTCACTTACTGACATCACAGACTGACATTATTGGCTGAAATTACTTTCTGACGTCACCAGCTGATGTCATTAACTAACATCAGTGGATTACATCATCAACTGATGTCACCAACTGACATCACTGGCTGACATCATTGGTTGACATCACTGGGTGACTTCTATGGCTGACATCACTGGCTGATGTCATCAACTGACATCACCAACTGATGTCACTTCCTGACATCACAGACTGAAATCACTTTCTGACATTACTTGTTGACATCACCAGCTGATGTCACCAACTAACATCACTGGATTACATCATCAACTAATGTCAGCAACTGATGTCACTGGCTGACATCATTGGCTGATATCACTGGCTGACATCATTGGCTGACATCACTGGCTGATGTCAACTGACATCACCAACTGATGTCACTGGCCAACATCACTGGCTGACATCACTTACTAATATCACCGACTGATCCTACTGGCTGACAACGACTTCACAGGCTGACGTCACTGGCTGATGTCACCGGCTGGCAATACTTGCTGATGTCACCAGCTGATGTCAGCAACTAACATCACTGGATTACATCATCAACTAATGTCACCAACTGACGTCACTGGCTGACATCATTGGCTGATATCACTGGCTAACATCATTGGCTGACATCACTGGCTGATGCCATCAAATGACATCACCAACTGATGTCACTGGCCAACATCACTGGCTGACATCACTTACTAATATCACCGACTGACCCTACTGGCTGACAACGACTTCACAGGCTGACGTCACTGGCTGATGTCACCGGCTGGCAATACTTGCTGATGTCACCAGCTGATGTCACTGACTGACATCATAGGATGACATCACCAACTGATGTCACTAGCTGACATCACCAGCTGATATCACCATCCCTAACCCTTACCCTGCCTTCAAATAAACCAACTGGGCTTATTCAACCACAATTGAATATTTCATTATCATGTGACCTTCTGGGTCAAATGACCATGCTGACCACTATTCAAGGTAAAGCCTTGGAAATATGTAATTTTGCATCCAACGAACATATTTGGAAGAACTTATGTAATCACTTGGGTAAAATGTTGTTTGTCCGCCGGGCAGGTCGGAAGGCGTTCGGGCGGCGGGCAGATAGATTGTTTCCGGGCCTGTGCTTGGCCTCTATTGAGTGTTCATGGATGACATTTGGTACACACATAGCCTGTATGGTCTAGTTATGCCTTTTGATGGTTTTATTGGTGGATATTAAATACTTTTTGAAATAACTAAAACAATATATATAAAGTATTTTGTTTGTTTGGAGGCCAAGACTCAATGACTATTGCATGTACAAGGATGAAATTTGATACAGATGTGGCCTATATACAGTTGTGCCTTAATATGGTCTCATTGAGAGATATTCTATACTTTTTGAAAAAATATATTACAATTTCTATTTCTTTTTTTGCCTAAGACTCAGTCACAATTGCACGTACATGGATAAAGTTTGGTTCAAGTATAATAAATGGTCTAGTTGTGCCTTTTAAAAGGTCTGATGGAGAATGTATACTTTTGAAATATTGAAAAAAAATAAAAGAAATAATTTCTGGCCAAAGACTCAGTCACTATAGCATGTACATGGACAAAGTTTGGTACACATATTCGTGGTCTGACTGGTAGATATTCTATATTTTGTAATATTGATAAAAAATCTTTGAAATGATTTTTTTTTTATTTCGGAGCCAAAACTTGCCTGACATCATTGTCAAACTTGTGTAAGTTTGGACTTTGTTTCCATGGCTACAAGTTTCCATGGATACTTATACGCATTAAGTGAGCAATGAAGCCCTATAAAATAGGCTATCCAACAAGGCCACATTTGTGCATATTGTGTAATTGTTGCAGCCATTGCGGTTGGAAATGTTGTACGAAACCTTTTAAAAATGTTAATTTCTCAGGTCTGACCTTGAATTGTGGTCACCCTGCACATGAACAATAGCATGCATAATTATGGTTGTACATGCCAGGATGGTTGAATGATGTCTGGCTGAGGAGTAAGTCCCTAAAAATGAATTTTCAAGTTTTCAAGTCAAATTTGTGTAATTTTGAACTTTGTTTCCATGGCAACCAGTTTCCATGGATACTTAAACACATCACATGAGTAATGAAACCCTATAAAATAGGCTATCCAACAAGACCACATCTGTACATATTGCACAATTATTATAGCTACTGTGGTAGAACATATTGTATGAAATCCTAATAAAATGTCAATTTCTCAGGTTTGACCTTGAATTGTGGTCACCTTGGTCATGTGACCCAGAAGGTCACATGACCAATAATGGAGACCGTCAGGTCTTTGCGCGAAGCGCAGAGACCAGAGGTCTTCAAATGGTAGGAGATAGAGCTACTCACACAGTGATATACTAGGCACATCTTGAGGATGCGGCAAGCAGTCAAAAAGTGGCACCTTGATTGTGACGTCATTTCTAAATGAGACACAATGCTGATGACGTCATAAGAGAGTCTAGACTGGTGACGTCATGAATACTTAAATCTAAAAATAGATCGAAACGCTGCAATAATCACAACTCACCAAAGATTGTCACGTCATTATGATGGTTGAGTTCACTCTGTGGGTTGAGTTATCAAACTGTAATAATTTTATGTAACTGGGAGAAAATATGTTGCCAGCTGGGCGGCTATCCACACTGCTCACTCTTAAAAAATGCACACCTTTAAGTTCAGCTTAAAAACTAACTTCTAACTTAGGTATAGGCATGTAAATTCGGACACACGGATGTGCCATGACCTTACAAAATTGAGTGTGTCTCTTTGTGAAAAAAAACATCCTTCGGATTTTTTCCAAACTTTCACAATCTTTAGGGTAATGTTCCTTGAGTCGGACACTTTATTTCTAGACATGTTAGAAAGTAATAACTATGATGAGCCTATTGGCTCTGGGTTAGCATACAAGGCCTCAAATTATAACGTTTTCCCAAACTGAATACAAAATTGCTCTGTGGTGCAGATAAATCCCTGAATACTATGTTAGTTTTATGAAACAAAAAATGAAAGAGGGCATCTTTGAATCGGACAGTTAAGGTGACTCAAGCGTGGTAGTTTGATCATACAGATTTTTCTAAAATTTTGCACAGGTAGTCTATGGGACCCATACATTCCAAAAATGAAAAATAAAAAAGTTTCACCGACTCGTTTGGTTGCTATGGTAACAGCATATTTGGCCTGATGACTGCTCAAAAGTTATAAATTGAGTTTTTGGTTATGTACCACAGAATAAAGCATTACATGCATTTGTCACACAAAAATGTCAGAAATTTCTTCCCATGGATGTAAACCAATACATTTGCCACAAATTTGAAGAAAAAGGTTAAAAAACTTTTTTCTGTAAGAGCTCAAAGGGCACAAACACACTAATTAATTGCAGATTTTGCATGCATCAATTTTGGCAGTAATCAAATTTTAGGAAAACGATCATACAGATTTTTTTTAAAATTTGCATATATCATAAACAGGTTATTGTCAAACAAATGTCCAAAAATAAAAAAAATTCACCGAGTCGTTTTTTAACTGCAGTACCATGACTATGCCAATGTCAATTTAAAGAAATAAAGACAATTTTAGACACAGTTGACTGAAATTAGTTGAGAAAATTCTTTTGATAAAGACGAGAAGCTGAAACTTTGAATTAGCATAGAATAGGTATTACTGCATTCAATAAAAAAATAATTATGCTTCTATCTGCATTAGATCTCATTTAAATAGCAAATTACTGGCTGCCATGCTGTTAAAAAAAAGAGAGCAGAAAATGGTAACGTCACAACTTTTTCAGGGCCTGCAGCAGTTGTGACGCTATGTTGCTAGGCAACCAGGCTGCTCAGAAGTATGTGCAGTGTACCACGGTTGAGTCACCTTAACTCCTTTTAACAATACCTTACAGATATAGCTGGTTAACAACATTCCAGTCCTTTAAAAAGCCTGAATTATGGCACAAAACTGAACAAGCCCATCTCCAGCAAAAAGATGGAAAAATGGAAGTACAGCGTACAATCAATGTCATAGGTCCACAAAAGATGCCTTCACTCTGACTAAATTATATTAAAATGCACAAATATCTGACAAAACATTATCAGAAAAACGCACTTTTTACCCTATCTTTATAGCCATGAAAAATATACTTAAGTTTGTCATGTCATATTGATACTTTTTGAGTAGATAAAGGAAGTCTTAAGCAAAATATTGGTAGCAAATATATAGACATACATGCTCTCAAATAGCCAATTGAGCCCTACAAAAAGTGTCCAACTCAAGGTCACCTTCTAAGTGTCCGACTCAAAGAACATTACCCTAGCTAAGCAGTTCATACGAACATTTGGCAAGTTACATCGAGTTTTCTTGAGAATCCAACAATCAATGTTACTTTTAAGAAGTGTGTGTTTTTAAGTTTGAGCAGTTTATCTATCTATCTATCTATCTATCTATCTATCTATCTATCTATCTATCTATCTATCTATCTACATTTAAAGCATCACAAATAAAAATTTAAACACCAGAAAGAAATGTCAAAAACATCAGATAAATATGTATCTAAATGCCTGACGGTCTCGCTATGCTCTTTGGCATCATCATATTATGCCTAATTATGGTTGTACATGCCTGCTTGGTTGAATGAAGTCTGGCTGTGGAGTAAATCCCTAAAAATGAATTTTCCAATTTTCAAGTCAAATTTGTGTAATTTCGAACTTTGTTGCCATGGCAACCAGTTTCCATGGACATGTACATAAATTTTGTGTGAGATTGAAGCTTATAACAAGGGCTATCCAACAAGACCACATTTGTACATATTGCATAATCATTGTAGCTACAGTGGTAGAAAACTGTGTATGAACTCTTAATAAAATGTCAATTTCTCAGGTTTGACTTTGAATTGTGGTCACCTTGGTCATGTGACCCAGAAGGTCACATGACCAATAATATGCCTAATCATGGTTGTACATGCCTGCTTGGTTTAATGAAGTCTGGCTGTCAAGTAAATCCCTAAAAATGAATTTTCCAATTTTCTAGTCAAATTTGTGTCATTTCAAACTTTGTTGCCATGGCAACCAGTTTCCATGGATATGTATATAAATTTTGTGTAAGATTGAAGCTTATAACAAGGGCTTTCCAGTGAGACTAAATTTATCCACATACTGGCATTATTGTAGCTACAGCAGTTAAAAATACTGTATGAACTCTTGAAAAAATGCTTATTTCTGAGGTTTGACCTCAAATGGTGGTCAGTATGGTCATGTGACCAAAAAGGTCACATGACCATAAAAATGAGTAATTGAGGTAGTACATGCCAGGTTGGCTTGATGAAGTCTAACTATGGACTAAATCCCTAAAAAATGCATTTTACTAGTGTTATGATGAGTGTAAAAATAATATGACTTGGTTGCCATGGTAACCGATTTGTGAAAAATTGCACCACTTTTCTTAACTGCATCCCCAAGTTCCATAATCTAGAGAATCTCACGATTCCAACGATGTATAGATTGTCCATCCCTCTTTCGGGGTGAGCCAACCGCCCATTTTTTCTCCTTGGCTCCCAGACTAGTAATGCTGCGTCTCTAATTGTGTGCAGTCCATGTCCAGTCTGTGTCAGGCAGTGTGCAGTCTGTGACAGGCCCCTATGCTCGACGCAGACCAGTGTCAATTCCAAATCTCCAAGATGTGAACGGGGCTTTATTGGCATTAGATTGCAAGGTACCCTTCCTATTGTATCAGTGTCTAATTGGCATTGAAGTGCCAGTGTCCAATTGGTTTTGAAGTGCCAGCACTTCATTCACTGATTGGTATTGAAGTGTCAGGGTAAGATACTCTTGTTGAACATTCTTAAAGTGCAATTAACCTGTTTTCAGAGGTTAGAACTGGGATTTGCTTTGGAATTCAGTTTGAATAGGCCTAACTTGTGATTAAATGTTTCTTTCTTTTAAAGGCACACAATAGTGCAATTTTTTTTATTGGTTGAGAGCTTCAGATGTACCTTTAAAAAAACACGACAGTGATCCTTTTGAAACTCTCCCACAATAAATCCATGCAAAAATTATTTTAGTTACTGATTTTGGCCAAATTTTTGGCACAAGCAAAAGCGACTCCTGTAGGAAGAAACTGAGCAAGACACATAAGACTGGGTAATGAATATTCAAATAGATGACCATTTATGACCTCTGGAAGTATGAAAGAACAGAGAGGCCTAGTTGTGAAATGTTTTATGAACAAAGGGATGAAACTAAAAAAGCTGACAGTATAAATTTCACTGTGGCAAAACTGGACGAGGGTAACTGAGTTACCCTCGTCTCAATTTCTCAAAATTAATTGAAAAAACTAGGTCATCCCATTGGATCCCATGTTAAAGAAGGACGAGGGTAATTGCTTTTCTCCAGATTGAATGACTAAGGTAACTGCGATTGCTGACGAGGGTAACTGCTTGTAAATTGTGTATTGAACTGATATTGATATATAGAAAGAACAGTTCTGTGGTGTGTTTGTGTACATTATAGTCAAATCACATTCAAATAATGCCAAAAATATATCTTAATAAGTCATACATTTAGAGTTAAGTTCCAGTTAATATTGGGAAAGTACAGAATACATGTGCAATAATTTTCCGAAATTGGATAGCTCAACAGACCCTGGTGTAAATGGAAGATATAAAGTAACAAAAGGAGATGCACGCACACAAAGTTTTAAAATTAGTACATAATATATTGGTGGACACTGCATATAGAGGAGCCATCTGAACATTAGAACTTCAAAGTGAAGGCAGCTTTGGAAGTTGTTGAACACAAAAATAAGAAGGCTACTCGGAAATTGATTCATGGATTTCTACATACATACAAATTCTCAATGTTGCATGAATTACAATAATTATGTTGAACAGTATAATTTTTCATGTAAGATGAAATGCCAGATTTGCTCCAGATGAACATTATGCTAAGAATTAGTAATGATACATACCTCCTTTCGCAATTTCTCAATTATTGTTTGTATTGAAAACCATAGATCAATTCCATATAGTCAAGTGAGGCATTACAATAATGGTTTTCAATACAGGCAATAACACTGGAGTCTCAGATGCTGAATTTTCAAATAGCATTGTAAAAAATTTATCTGGCGAAACGTGAGGAGAGATGTCTATTTTGAATAGTTTTTTTGTTTATTCTGATCCTCACAGTTTAAAAAACGTGCATGCACGTGAAGAGGTGTTGTATATCTAGATAGATTATCTATTTACTATCTTCCAATCTATCAGTCGTTCTATCAATATGGATCTTTCAGCAGTACCTACAATTAATTTTCTGGCGTCTATTTAACTTGAGTTGAAGAATTGTGAATTCCCTGCTGCTGTGACAGCAGCTCAAAAACAAAACGAAGAGAGGTTGGTAGCTATATAACTAGATAGATAGATAGATAGATGGGTAGATAGAGAGACTTTCATTTGATTTGTACGATCAGAACATACATAATATGTAATTACATGGGAGAGAAAGGGTTGAAATGTTAAAAATATATACCCCCCCTTCAGGAAATTTATAACATGGATATGTATTTTTATTTGTTTTAAAGGCTTACTTAAAAACCCAAGAAAAGCAAAAATGCTGATTTTGCTATGGCCTTTTTACCTGAAGTTTGAAATATGAAAATTGAGAGAAAAATCAGGAATGTTCAATCGAATCTGAATTTAAATGAAGTGTGGATGGGTAGTTGAGACAGTCAACGCCTGATGAGACACGTGAAACAGCACGACCCCAAAAGTTGAAAAATTACAAGTACACATATTAAGTTGTTTGTAGACATCAATGACATCACGACAGGTGCTATACATCCCATTGAAATGAACTGCCAATCTGTCATTGTTGACCTCAGTGATGATAGCATTGAATATCTAGGATATGTCCTCAACAATAACTGATGAGTCACAAGTTTAAAAATAACGTGCAAGCACTTTAACAGCTGCTTGTAGATAGACTATCTATCTGGCCATCTATCTATCTATCTATCTATCTATCTATCTATCTATCTATCTATCTATCTATCTATCTATCTATCTAACTATCTAACTATCTATATTTGTCTATATATATCTCACTTCCTTTCATGCTTCCTTCTTTTCTTCATTCCTTCCTCCTTTCCTTCCTTCCTTCATTCCTTCCTTCCTTCTTTCATGCCTTTCTCCTTCTCTTCTTTTATTGGTTGAAGCTTTTTAATGAATTTGTAAACAATCCCCCTGGCTGGCACTTGGCAGCTGCCATCACTGCAGCAGAACATTTAAAATTCGCGGGAAAAATGTACATTTTAGTTTAGAAAATAAAAATTTATTGTCACAGAAGTTTACGAAAAGTTGATGGAAGCAAGATAATATTCTATTCAGACTGCATGCCAAGTTTTAATGACATAGGTGAAACAGCACGACCAGGGCAGTTGTCATAAGTTTTCCTGAAACTCCTCTCGTAATACAGGCTGCAAGCAGCTGTAAAAAATGGCAAGAATAGGGATATGAACTCACTAGGAACATTCCAGTGCCTTTCTGCAAGCTCTTGTATTTCGTCGACTGTAACAAGTTTTCCCAAAATTCCTTTCGCAATAGAGATGATAAAAAACTCAATCTAAGACATGCTGACCTTATGGCATGATTGTTACAGTTTAAGACTTTATAATTTTACCTCGGACATAATAGCATAAGTCTTTGCTAATGTTTTTTGTTTTAAAATCCGAGTTTAAGAAAAATTTTGTATCTTCACTATCTTGTATCTTGTATCTTGTATAATTAATTTTCATTAGACATCACCA
This sequence comes from Platynereis dumerilii, assembly GCA_026936325.1. Taxonomy (NCBI): domain Eukaryota; kingdom Metazoa; phylum Annelida; class Polychaeta; order Phyllodocida; family Nereididae; genus Platynereis; species Platynereis dumerilii. The sequence continues at coordinate 868,430 of JAPTHN010000016.1, forward strand.
AGATACTTATTCCATTGGAAAAGCTGGAATCTAACTGATAATTTTGCATGTTAGTGCCCTGCTAAGGATTAACACTGTTAAAAACAGCAAAAAAACAATCAGATTAATGTTTATTTTGGCAAAACTTATAAGTTAAGACGTATAATGGAAGAGGCATATGTTAGTCAGTTAGACACTTCTTTGTTGGGTTCTAACATGCAGTTTTGTCAGTTATATCCCTCCCTCCGGTCGAGATCTTACTGATAAAAATGCATTTTAGAACCCTCCAAATCGGTGTCTAACTATAATACTTTAAAAAAATACTGTGAGGATCTTTTAAAGTGGATCATAAAGTGATGGGTCGCCATTTAAATAAAAGAAGAAGAAGAGCCATATTTGAAAGTCAGTAAGGATTTAAAAACAATATATACATGTATGTCATTAACAGAATTTACAAAAATAAAAGTCATTGAAATTTCAACATTTATGGCTTCTCAAATCATAACAGAATGAATTTATTTCTGAACTCTACTGCATGCCAACTCTTCAAGTATTTTTCTAAAGATTCTAACTGATTTCTATAATTAACCCCTCACAATCAGAATGGATTGGTCATACAATGTCATTACAGTATCTATGGATTGTTTTAGCAAAAATGATTTTACATAAGGTATATTTGAGCTCCAGTGCATTTAGCCAACGAGATACTTGTACAACATTACTTCAAAGGAACTCTTGAAAATGGACTTGTCTAACTAGTCTATGTACACTGATACAATTTTCCCATATATATATATAGGCTACAGTATGCTACAAGAGTTTGTGTTGAATGCTTGATCAACAGTTTTTGTAGCTTCTGTGATTGTTTGGGTATGTCTGGACAATTCCTGTAGTATATTCACTTTGAGTTTTTGGATATTACTCATGACTGACAATGGGCAATTACCCTCGTCATGGGAACAAGCATGGTTACAGTTACCCTCGTCTCGAGAAGCAGTTACCCTCGTCATTTCGGAGGTGCTTTAAGCTATTTCTAGAGTCACACAGCCTGAATATGCACTTGCTCTTTCTTGTAATGTTATTCTGAATGCCTGATAATGGTTATACATCACTTGAATAACTCGTAAAATCACTAATAAGCTCATATTCATGATTACATAATATTTAAGGCTATTTTAGAGACGAGGGTAACTCAGTTACCCTCGTCCAGTTTTGCCACAGTGAATTTGAGACAAACTGAAACTGTGGAATGTCTTGCAAACACTTGTGATAAGGTCTATTGCGCAGCCAACTCCGCCCAACTGTCATTCATAAGAATAATGATAAATTCTGGGGTGCTGATTGGCTGATTCTTGAGACTTTATTTGGCACTGGTTCAGGGGAGGATCCAGAAAAATCCGGTGGGGGGGTCTATCGGGCTATCGCGGCGCGGAACGCATAATTCGAGACATAACGCGACTGCGTGCGGATAAAATCAACATGTAAAAATATATAAATTTTGGTCTGGTGCATCCCCCCTGCGTCCGTCCCTGCACTGGTTAATTTGCCTCATATTTGCCAGAACGCTTCTTGTGATGCCAGCAACTGGTATTTTAGATAGACAGATAGACATAATAATATAATAAGTATTTATTTTATACTAGAAAGCCCGTTGGATAAATGGAGATGACAGAATCAGATATAACTTTGGTAAAAGGTGACTGAAAACACTGATTGTTGGTAGATGCGAAGGAAATGTAACATAATGAATGATATTTGCAGTAGCATGAAGGCAAAATGATAAAAGAATGAAATATCATAAAATGGAAGATAAATTATCCGGAAAAATGTTAAAAAAAGAAAAAGAAAAAGGTAACTGCATGCAGGACAGCATCCTAAAATATGTTGTGCATGGAAAAAGTTCGCAGATATATTTGAAAGGTGACGACAAAAGCAAAAACTATGGAGTGATAAAATTGGCGCTATACACATTGTGATACATGTGTGTGACTTCAGCTGTAATGTAAATTTGTTGTTGAAAGGACTGTGACATGTATCTATCTATCTATCTATCTATCTATCTATCTATCTATCTATCTATCTATCTATCTATCTATCTATCTATCTATCTATCTATCCATCTATCTATTCATCTATCCATCTATCCATCTATCTATCCATCTATCTATCTATCTATCTATCTAGCTATCTAGCTATCTATCTATCTATATCTATGGCAATGTATGTATCTATCTCTGTCTATCGATATCGATCTAGGGGACCTCTATCTATGTTTCTATCTATGTAAGATTCAGTTAAATTCTATTCATAAAAGTGTTACTGTCACCTTTTTTTATGCTGGCTTCTTGAACTTTAGGACAAGATTTGTTATAGTACAGTATTGGCTCTGCAGCCAGCATACTATATTGGTTGCCCCATACGGAAAAGTGTCACCCGGTTTGGTCCCCACCATTTAGTAATATCAGCTAGAGCATTACAAAATATCTAATGATCACAAATACTTTATATTGTTGCGTTGATGTAAAAGTACACCTGCCACTCATTAATCGACCAATTGGTGCAGATACAATTGTTGCAGGACCTTATATAATTGGGGGTGAGTTGTAACAATTGGGGGTGAATAGTAATGAGAGCAGTTTGTTCTATTTATAGGTCCAATTTCTGGGTGGCAAATCCTTGGGGTGATTTACAGACTGTTAGTGACTTACAGTTAGTGACTAACTTGCAGTTAAAGACCAACAAACAGTTAGTGAATCAACAACAGTTAGTGCTTACTAACAGTGACTAACAACAGTGACTTACTAACAGTAGTGACCAACTGATGAACAACAGTTAGGGACAAAATGACTAACAGTCAGGGACTAGCAGTAAGTAACTTGCTAACAGTTACTTGCTAACAGTTAAGGACTAGCTGACTTACATGACTAACAGTTAGTGACTGACTAACACTTAGTGACTGACTAACAGTTAGTGACTGACTAACAGTTAGTGACCAACTAACAGTTAGTGATTGGTGACTGACTAACAGTTAGTGACTGACAGTTAGTGACTGATTAACTGTTAGTGACTGACTAATAGTTAGTGACTGACTAACAGTTAGTGACTGACTAACAGTTAGTGACTGACTAACAGTTAGTGACTGACTAACAGTTAGTGACTGACTAACAGTTAGTGACTGACTAACAGTTAGTGACTGACTAACAGTTAGTGACTGACTAACAGTTAGTGACTGACTAACAGTTAGTGACTGACTAACAGTTAGTGACTGACTAACAGTTAGTGACTGACTAACAGTTAGTGACTGACTAACAGTTAGTGACTGACTAACAGTTAGTGACTGACTAACAGTTAGTGACTGACTAACAGTTTTTGACTAACTGACAGTTTTTCACTAACTAACAGTTTTTGACTAACAGTTTTTAAACTTACTAACAGTTTTTGACTAACTAACAGTTTTTGACTAACTAAGAGTTTTTGACTAACTAACAGTTTTTGACTAACTAACCATTTTTGACTTAGTTTTTGACTACCAACAGTTTTGACTACAAATAGTTTTGACTAACTAACAGTCTTTTGGACTAAATAACAGTTTTTGACTGACAAACAGTTTTTGACTAACTAACCATTTTGGCTTACAGTTTTTGACTAACAGTTTTTGACTACAAATAGTTTGACTAACTAACAGTTTTTGACTAACTAACAGTTTTTGATTAATAACAGTTTTTGACTACTAACAGTTTTGACTAACTAACAGTTTTTGACTACTAACAGTTTTTGACTACAAACAGTTTTAGACTAACTAACAGTTTTTGACTGACTAGCTGTCTTTGACTGAACAGTTTTTGACTAATTAACAGTTTTGACTGACTAACAGTTTTGACTAAATAAAACTTTCTCACTAACAGTTTTTGACTAACTAACAGTTTTTGACTAACTAACTGTTTTTGACTAACTAACAGTTTTTGACTAACTAACAGTTTTTGGCTAACTAACAGTTTTTGACTAACTAACAGTTTGTGACTAAATAACATATTTAGTGACTAACAAATAGTAACTGCCACAACAACGTACTTAATGACTAACAGGTAGTGACTAACTGATGAACAACAGTAAGGGATGCCTGATTAACAGTTAGGGATTGACAGTCATATATAGTGACTTACTAATTAATAGTGAGTCATATTGAACCTATGCTCCCCCATATGAACTTGCCAACTCCAGCTAAACTGTCATAGGAATAAAAATAACGTGCAAGCACTTTAAGCGGCGTCAAAGGTTCATGACTAGTGAGTCTCTGGATGGGGTTTTTTGTCCCCCTATCCCTTGGCCATATTACTTTGTAATTTCCAGTCCCTCTGCTCTGGATGGGATTTGATATCCCCATGTCCCTGGGCCATTACAGTTTTGAATTGAGTCATTGAGATAAAGACACTAGTGACAAGTAAAGGAAAGACTTATTAGGCTTGGGCCTGTGATCTATCTATACCTAATCTATTTATACTTGTCTGTCTATCTGTGTGCAGGCCTCGAAGTTAACTTTTTTAATCACTTGCCTGCAGGGCAAGTTATGCTCTGGTGAGTTCCAGCTGCTCATAGCCTAGCTGTGGACAAGCCTCTGATTTAACCTGCTAGCTTTTTCAGGACAGAAAATAGGTCACCTTTGAAAGAAAACTTTCTTACAAATGTGACTTTTGAAAGGACTCCAAGAACTGATGTTGGCTGATTCCAAAAATGACCTATTTTCTGTCAAGATGAAGTTTGCAGGCCCAGCAAGACCATGGCACCTTTGAATATATATATGACAAGCACACTCTGAATTAGGCTTGGGCCTGTGATTGTTTTTCCATTAAAACCTAGTCAGGATATAGATCCATGGTAATCAAGCATAGCAATCAAGCATAGCAATCAAGCATAGCAATCAAGCGTAGCAATCAAGCATAGCAATCAAGCATAGCAATCAAGCATAGCAATCGTGAATAGCAATCGCAATTACAAGGATTTGATTGCAATAAAGGAGAAACAGCAATATCTGTTTGTCTTGGCTATAGGCCCACTCAATATAATTGCTTACTTGCCACGCCCCCCTCATGGAAATGCACGAAGCGAAGAGATTCGGCTGACCCTTGACCCTTGAATTTCAGTCTTTTTAGTTTCTTTATTAATTTTTTTTTCGTAACAGTGGAACACCAAAATCGACTGGGCTCAAGCAAAAATTCCATTGAGGCTGTATTTTAAGTTTCAATGAGATTGGTGAGAGAGGACGATCACTAGAGTGCTAACAAGACTTGGCCAGAATGCTTGAGGTAAAAGCTGGCTGACGCCGCTAAAAATAACAGTCAATACAATACACAAGTTAGTGTAGATCAGCAGAGCAGGTGTGAGAAGCTATAAGATGATTTATAGATGAACCCATGATATATGTTTGTTCCAGACCTAGTTAGTGAGAGATACAGAAAAAGTATAGTTGGTGTCTCCGGAGTATTGCATGCCCCCTTGGGATGAAGAGATAGAGAGGGTGAGAGATAGATAGATCTATCATGGGTTCATCTATAATTCCTCTTATAGCTTCTTATACCATATCATGGGTTCATCTGTAGTTTCTCTTATACCATTTTTTTTTCAAAAAGATTTTCTTGTTAAGTATTTAGTGCTTTTATCCAGATGTTATTGTATTCATAAAACTGTTAGTGTCACCTTTTTAACTATATACTGGTTTTATGTAGAATTGACATTTGATTGGATTTTAAATTAATTGATATCGTGTTTACATGTAGGGCCTACTATATGTCTTTTTCGGAGGCAAAATAAAATGTATTTATCTATTTATTTAATTCTATGTTCCAACAGAAATTCATGCAAAGTGCAATTGTGAATCAAAAGATTGTATAGGTGAGAGGAATTAATTGGGTAATTCTCTGATTGAGGTGTCAGTGAGTTTGTGTATTGGTAGGTGTGAAGGTAAATTGCACTTGATAAAGTGACACAGCAAGGGGCATTCAGCCAATATATATAGCCCAATATAATAGAACAAAAGAAATGGCCACACATATAGACAGAGAATCACAATGGTTTTATGCAGTTTAGTTGCCGTGAAGGAAATACATGAAACAGCGGGAAAATGATGGATCTTTGGATCCTGTATAGTAGTAGGCCTAAATGTGCAGCTCAGTGACAGCATGGACGTTCTATAATAGTACGTCCATGGTGATATACTGTGACTTGTGAGAATGCCCCCCTCTTGTCCTTCAATGGGTCTGACTACGTGGGTACTTTAATATGTTAATTATATGCATGCAGGTTGTTCTTTCTTTAGGACACCACCTCCGAAACATTAAAGGGAAGTGAGTGGAGCAGGGGGAGGAGCAGGGCTGATGGAAGAGTCCTGTAATGTTGAAGTGTTTTTTTTTCGTGAAAAGGTGTCAAATGAAGGCAGATTTCAAAGTAATTGAGAGGGTTTGAAGGATAACAGACCTTATTCAAGGGAAAATGTCGTTCGCTCTACATATGTGAAGTTTGGTGAGGATTGAGAAACAATGGCAGGGAAATAAGATAAACAACAAAGTTACAAAGATGGAGTATTGATTAAATAGATAGCATAAAGTCCATATACATATATGCTCTAAAACGCTTTACATCATATTATATAATTCACAGCAAGTTAAAAACAGTAAGACAAACTGGATAGATAGATAGATAGATAGATAGATAGATAGATAGATAGATAGATAGATAGATAGATAGATAGATAGATAGATAGATAGATAGATAGATAGATAGATAGATATGGTGTATTCTACTTGAAAGCTGCATGGGGTGTTGCTTCATCATAATATATTTTAATTAGGCCCTAATTGTACATTTTGCAGTCTGGCCTTGCAAATTGTGGTCCAAATCAATGACTGCTCACTCTCCCAACCTTGAGAAAATCAACCAATGAGATTTCACTCCATGTCTGTATGATTGTAAGTTGTAAATTGTTTTATTCTGTTTTTTTGGCAGCTATTGTCATTTGCACAAACAAGAGTTTGCATCCCAAGTGTAGGAAATTCACACATTTCACAGCTAGTATCATATAACTTTCTTAATTCATTGACAGTTTTTCACTGGCTTATTAGTAGGACAAAATAGAAGGAGCCCACACCTCAAATTTGTTCAATTAATTGGAGGAGAGGGGGAGGCCCACCCCACCCCACGTCACTCATCAGCTGACTGAACATGCTGAAGAGCCACACAATTTTGCTAAATACCCAATTTCACATATTTTTCCTTATTTCAGGTTGAAACCAATAATTTAAGCGTTGGTAGGACGTATTTGCAGCACCCTATACTTTCACAAGATAAAAATTGATCAAATTTGTCATTTTGGGTGGAGTTGTCCTTTAATGTGGGCCTATAACACTTATAACATACATTGCTTTTTAATTTTCGAATGTTTTGTCTCAGTCTGAAGTTTCAACTCAAATGATGATATGCTATGAGAACAAAAACAAGAAGCCTGCTGATTTATTTTTCCATCTTATTACCTAAGATTTTTCATGACATGCATGTGACAGCTTGTCATTTTAACCAAAATGTCAATGTTCAGTTTCTGTTTTCAATTCCTCAGTTCATGTCACCTGCCTGTTTTCGTGAAATTCTTCATTTCATAAAAAAAACATAGGCTGCGCAGCAGCGTACCCTCGGCTATTCAGCAGGCTATTCTGCAGGGTGGGAACGGGGGGTTTGGGGAGGGGGGGTAGCAGGACAGGCCGCCTCCCAAAACAATTTGGAGAACAGTTAAAACTTGGGTACAGACAATAATTAAGGTTTTGAAAGGCCATTAGCAATTTTGGAATTAGATTGACTTGACAGCTTATAATATTTCAGCCAATAATCTCCATGGGAACCAATTTTTATTTGAATCTATTTATCATTTGAGTTTTTTCTCTATAATAATAATAAATAATAATAATAATAACTTAATATAGCGCTAATTCCAGTTAACTGCTCATTAGCGCTGCTCAAATGAGCTCAGGGGTAGAATTGTTCAAACAAGTGAGTCTTAAGGTTCTTCTTGAAGTTTTCCAAAGTGTTTATTGTTCTCAATTTTTCGGGCAAACTATTCCAGAGTTTTGGGGCTGCAAATGAGAAAGCTCTGTCCTCAAACTTGTTTTTATTGCGTGGGATTGGTTCTGCTAGCAGGTGTCTATGATTGCTTCTGAGATTGTGATTTTGTAGGGGTTTGGCTTTAATAAGTTCTTGAATGTACAATGGAGCTTGAGAGTTCATTGCCTTCCATGTGATCATCATCAGTTTGAACTGGATTCTCGCTGGAATTGGTAGCCAGTGTAGTTGCTTTCTACTGTGACTTACACTGTCATGTCTTTTCAATTTCTCAATCAATCGAACAGCTGAGTTTTGGGCAACTTGAAGCTTATTTAACAAGCCACTGCTTGTGCCATACAGGAGTCCATTTCCGTAGTCTAAGTGCGGGGTGACAAGAGCATTCACAGCTGTTTTAACAGTCTCTTTGTCTAGGTTCTTTCGAAGTTTCGAAATGTTTCTCAAATTGAAGAAAGCATTACGACACATCTTGTTGATTTGTCTTTCCATTGTCATATTTTTGTCGAACAGCACTCCTAAATTTCTGACATGGTCTGCAGTTTTGATTTCGACATTATCGACATTGATTGAAGATACTTGCAGTTTCTTCAAATGACCAGCAGCACCAATCAGCAGAAGCTCAGTTTTGTCACCATTATTGCACAACTTGTTATTGTGCAAGAAGTCCCTTATCTCTGCAATACATTTTTCCATTTTCCGTACGGCTTGCTCTTGGTGCAGAAAGGTTGGCTTGAAAGAAAGAATAAGTTGTTCATCATCCGCATACTTTTGATCATTCACTTGGTTTCTTTGTGCAACCTCACTTACTGGAGCGATATATGAGTTGAACAAGATTGGACCAAGTTTTGAACCTTGTGGCACCCCGAACTTGAGTGGAAGTTTCTTTGAAGTTGTGTCATTTATCGTTACAGACTGTGATCGCTCAGAAATATAAGATTTGAACCATTTCAGGGCTGAGCTATGCACACCATATCTGCTTCGCAGCCTATCTAGCAGAATGTCATGATCAATTGTGTCAAATGCAGCTGACAAGTCCAGCAAGACCAGCATTGTCACCTCTCCGTTGCTCAAATTAAGCATTATGTCATTGTGGATTTTTGTTAATAGAGTTTCTGTACTATGAAACTGCTTGTAGGCTGATTGCCTTTCATCATCAAGTTTGTTTTGCGAGAGATGATCAACATACTGTTTGATTATAGCGCTTTCAATTAGCTTGCCTAGAAATGATAGGTTAGAGACAGGTCGATAATTTTTTTTGGTAAGTTCAAGACCGGACTTCTTCAAAAGCGGTTTTACAAGTGCATGCTTCAAAGCAGGAGGCATTTCTCCAAGTGTCAATGACATATTGACAATTTTTGTCATAACTGGAAGCATTTCATCAATGCATTCAAGCAACAACCATGTGGGTATGGGATCAAGTTGACAATGTTTCACTGGCATGTCAGTTACAAGTTTCTTAACTTCCTCTTGTGATAATGCTTTAAACTGACCAAGCTTATTAGAGGGGTTCACTTCTGCATCAGTTGTCGTGTTTGAATATGAGTCCAATTTTGACCTTATCATTTTGATCTTTTCATCAAAGTAGTCATTGAATTCATTTGCCAGGTCTTTTTCATTAGTGTGATTGGGTAGAGGCAAGTCTTGATTTCTGTTAAGGCTGGAATTGAGAACTTTAAACATTGCTTTCGAGTTTCCCTTTGTGGCTTGAATCTTTGACTTAAGGTCTTGGGACTTGAGTTGACAAAGTATTTCATTAAATGCATTTCGTTTTTCTTTAAAGTTATCCCAGTCTTTTTGAAGACCAGTTCGCCGCCATAATCGCTCTGCTTTTCTCTTTGCTGCTTTGAGGGGTTTGATCTCTTGAGTTCTGAATGGATTGGGTTTGCGTAAAGTCACCAGTCTAGTTTTCACTGGGGCATGTTTATCAAAAACTTTTTCAGTTGAGTTGTACAGTGCTACCAGGTTACTTAGGTGGATAGACCGATTGTGATGTTGCACTTTTTGTGAGAGATGTTGACATTTTCTTTTGGCCTGTATGATTCAGACAATAAGTCAGTCATACCCTGTAGTTGTCTAACAATAATAAGATGTTTAAAAATCCAGTTCCAGTTTGCCATGATTTTCACAACTGATATACATTGCATGTTTATTTTCATAACAAGAAAAGTACCCTTAAAAAAGGGTACTGTATCGATCTTACCATCAACCTGAGGGTATGTGGCATGTAATAAAAGATTTTAATATCTTAAAGTAGGCATTTCTATGAAATAATTACCCTTAGAAAAATTCAAAGCCCCTCCCCTTGTTTAATGAAAATATTATAAAACCAAGGATGTGTAAAAAAAAAAAAAAAAAAAGCTTCTGTTATGAAAAACCACCAGTTTGGATATTAGTTTGTCAATTGCTACATGCTAAGTGTACATGTTTTCCTCCTGTACTATTCAGTGTGTGATTTCAGGGCAGAAAAATACTCTCCCCCCCCTTTCAAAGAAAAAACATAGGCTGCGCGGCAGCATACCCTCGGCTATTCAGCAGGCTGGAACCAGTGAAATCAATTGACATACTGGCGATAGATTATGACCTCAACTACAGCTTTACCAACCCAGTCATATTTAGATGGCCTGGGCCAAAATTTTTACAATTTTCATATGGCGTTAGCTCATGAACATATATATCAATGCCCTGCTTCAGATATATTCTTATCTATTTCTAGAAGCAATCAATGTATCAAGCATGTTTGTATAATCATAATGGTCAGCTGGAACTGCAAGAATGTAAAAAGTGGCCCAACTCTATCAAGCTTCCTCACTCTTTCTGGCTGACGAAAAGTGTTTTTAGATCAATAAAATGTCCATTTCTCTATTTTATATGATGTTTTATTTATTTAATTTTGACAAATTCCAAGCATTAGCATTCAACAGATTCAAGGTACTGAAAAGAGATGTTGCAATGAAATATAAGGGTCACCTCATTGCTATGTCCTCCTCCTGTCCTAATTAGCCTACCAAGTGCATAAATACAGGAGGTAAAGTCCCAATCATCCGTCCATCCATGATTCTCTGGATGTATTAGATTACATTATTATAGATGATCAAATAATCAATCAATCAATCTATCAATCAATCAATCAAACAATATATCTATCTATCTATCTATCTATCTATCTATCTATCTATCTATCTATCTATCTATCTATCTATCTATCTATCTTTCTATCTATCTATCTATCTATCTGACAACTAATGAATAGTGCAACATGAAAATCTATTTGCTGGAATAAATTCACAGTGGATCTATCAGTCAAACAATTAATTAATAATTCATTCATTCAATCAGTCCAATCAGTCAAGCAATCTTCAGTCATTTAAACACCTAATCTAAAACATCTAATTCATCTATCTGGCTATCTATCTATCAATCTATCAATCTATCTCTCGATCTATCTACCTATCTATCTACAGCTATCGATCTATCGATCTATCTATCTATCTATCTATCTATCTATCTATCTACAGCTATCGATCTATCGATCTATCTATCTATCGATCTATCTATCTATCTATCTATCTATCTATCTATCTATCTATCTATCTATCTATCTATCTATCTATCTATCTATCTATCTATCTATCTATCTATCAACCTATGCTACCTTTATCATCTTATCATAAATTATGAATAGAATAAAGGCCTGCCTAAAACAGAAATAATAGATAGGTTGTCTATCTATCCAATCTATCTATTTTAGATATTAAACTAAAAACAATGTGTGGCCTACAGATGCTTTTTAATAAGACTAATACATTTACTACTTAACACCAAAAAGGTTTAATGCTGTCCAAACTTGGCTGTATTAGTAAAAAAATAGCTGAAAAGGCCAAAAAAAACCTGCATGGGATATAAAAAGTAATATCTCAACTTCTACTTGGCCTATATTTCTTATTTAAAAATAAGAAATTTAATTATAATGTGTAAGATAAATAAACTAGGGCCATCAATGCAGTTTGAACATATTTCTAAGAAAAAAGGGAATTTTGTTTGAAATATAGGGGTGCTATTTAACTGCTTCCGTACTCTCCCCTTTGTTCTTGGGTTTGGTCATTGGAGAGGATTAGTGACATCATGTTACATAATGTCCATTCAACAAAAGCTGCACCCTGTTCCCCAACAAAGCAGTGACACTTATTGTCTTCAAGGTGCTAAAATATGCTTGTGTTGAGTTTTGTCATTAATTAAAATTCAGATTTATCCAACATTAAATAATTTAGATATAAAATGAAATATTGAAATTTGTAGAATTAAGGTATTGTTGCATGCCAAGTAAATTTATAAATAACCCTGTATTTAGTGGAATCATTTCTGCAATCATTATTTGATCACATTTAGTTTTTATGCAATATTATAAATTTATAAAAGCAGGCTGACATTAATTTAATTTCTTTCCTGTAATTTTCTTCACTGAGGTTAGATTTGAGCAAAAGGGGGTTTTGAGATTTCTTGTCAAAAGTTTAGAATGGTAAGCCCCCCTGAGTCAGAACTGCATTGTATTTGCATAAAGCATATTTGTATATATAATATATATAATTTATCATATTTAACCACATAAATTCTGAGGAAGAATGTGATGAAAAAAATATACTTGGGGCACATTGTATGGCACTTTGAGTAACCAAGATCCAAAATTGACTGAAATGTGACAATTCAAAGGTCTACAGTATAAGTGTTGTTTGCCTATTTTTAGCAATTTCTGTCTTTTCATGTTCAAAAATCTAATGATATAACAGATATATGCATTAAAATTGTGTGTTTCTTTCATGTTTATTCAATTTGTTCATATTCTAAAGCATTGCATGACTTTATTAGAAACGAAAAGGTTAGGAAGTTGATATTTTCACATATTTTTAATTTTAAACTTCTTCTGAACATTGGCCTAAAAAGTGCATAAACTACATGCACATAAAAATTTTTTTTTAATTATCCTTGGGGCACATTGTATGGCACTTTCAGTAACCAAGATCCAAAATTGACTGAAATGAGAAAATTGAAAGGTCTACAGTGTATAGTTTTTGCCTATTTTTAGCAATTTCTGTCTTTTTATGTTCAAATATATGATGATGTACCTTATATATGAATGAAAATCATTTATTTCGTTCATGTTTATTAATTATGTTCATATTCAAGAGCATGGCATGACTTTATTAGAGACGAAATGGCCAGGAAGTTGATATTTGCAAATTTTTGTGAATTTTAAACTTGTTTTGTCGGCCTAAAATATTGCGTCAATTACATAATGGCCATGAACATTCCTTCTTGATAGGTTTAACAATAATACATTTTGGTTTTTATCAATATAAACTCAGCAGCATTAAAAACGCACATATTTTTGAACAGCTTAAAAGCTAATTTGTTATGTAGATATTTCCATGAAACTTTACACTGATGTCAGTTGACATCTCTTATGAAAGTCCAGAAAATTTCACAAAGAAAGAGTATGAAACGGCTGGATTAGGCCACTTTTAGCTCAACAGGTCAAAAAACCAAAATCACAAACAATGCAAATTGGTCAAAAATAGATTTCTTGTAAAGTCTGTAACAGCTCAATATTTTGAGTGTGGAAATAATCAAGATGGTCAATCATGCTTTTTCATGGGATTTTGCGAGTTTTTTGTTAATTCTTCTGTCAAGTCTGTGTTTTTCACATTTGTTTGTCACATCGTTTTCAAAATTTTTGCATCACAAGCATCGGAAATTATCCTGTTTTTGGTCAAATTTTGAACGGAAATCTTTTTGGACATCAGTTTTGACCATTTTAAATCAATAATAAAGTGATAGCATCCGCACTCTACTCCCCAATTGCTTTTTCAATTTTGCAAATTCCAAATTTGACATTATGTCACAAAAGCATGCCTGGTTCTTTTAAATATTCATGGATCCTGTTCAAACTTTCACAATCTTTAGCTGAGAAGCTAATAAGCACAATTGCCAAGTTACATCAAGACAACTTTAGTGCTGCAAAAGTTATGATACTTTGAAAATGTGTGCGTTTTTAATGTTGCTGAGTTTAGTTATTACTGTTTTGGTGTGAGAGACCAAAATTTTTAAAAAATGTAAAAAATTACACATTTTTCCAGTATTTTGATTTTTACGCAAAATTCGTTAGATGGGCCCTCTAAATGATTCAAGCAATTAAGAGAGCTATATTTTAGACAACTAAATTCTAAATTTCAAATGTCTAACTCCAAAATTGAGGGAATTGCAGAGGTTTGAAAAAAACCTATTTTTTCACATTTTTGGTTCATTCTTTGAAATCTATTTTAGTTACAGCATTCAGACCCCCAAAAGGCACAACTAGGGTATTTAATACATGTTATGGTAGATTTTCATACCCATAGGTATAACCGTTTCGGAGTTCTGGTCCGGAAACGAAAGAAATTAATTTTTTCCGAATTTTCAATATTTCACAAAAACTGTGGTCATTACATAAATATGAACTCCAGAAGGCACATTAACACTATAAGACCCATTCATGTGTCAAATTTCATATATATATGTGTAATAGTTTTGGCACAGAGGCCAATACACATTGTGTGACGCCGCCCGCCCGCCCGGCCGCTCGCCGGACGGACAAAACTTTGCCATACTAACTACAATACCCGACGGCAATATTCATTGCCGAGGGTAAAAAAGAATCTGCCACTGGTTTGCTGTGGTCACTGGAACTTTGCATCATTTCAGCGTAATGCACCAAAAGTCTTTTTGCGAAGTTAAAATGAACAAGTGCATTGAATTCAGAGGAGTGTACTTGATATATCCTGGTTTTTAAATTGTGAAAATCGGGTGTTTATTAAGGTTTTTAGGCCAAGTTTTGTACTGAAAATGATGTACACAATCTTTGATGACGTTTAACACGGAAAAAATATCGCCTGTTCATTTCCCTCACCTTGATGAATCGATTTACTGTTAAGAATACTTACATGTAATTTTTTTTATAGGTTAAGACATCGATACAAAAATATACTTAAAAAACTAAAGATAATCATTACAGTATTGAGTGTATAGCCATTTTAGGGAAGAAAAATAAAGTAAAATAAAATGAAATTTGCAGAATAAAGTAGATTTTAACTAACAAAAGGAGATTTGGAAAAATATATTTTGAAAGCATTTTTCTTCATTAAAATATCTCCATAATTTCATGACTGCTGCTTTTGATGTGTTATGCATATTAGCCAGCCACTTAACCACCAAGTGTGACTGACATAAGATTATATAACAATTACACAATGCAGACACATGGAGCAGCCAAGCCTGATATCCACTGAAGTCTTTACCCCAGTGATCTTGGCTTCAGTCATTGAAAGAATTAGCAGGGAAGACAATGACCCTCTGACATAACATTACACAATCAAAACTTCTCCAGTGCTCCATTAAACAAAAGCCAGTCTGTCTGATTCATACAGATTTAATTTTCATGCAAATAACTAAATAAAAGGAAATTAAATTACTTTATCTTCTAAAATTTACATCACTTAGATTAGATATTAGCCATAAAGTTATAATAATTGGGAGTTCAGGATTTAATGTCAACATTTTAAAATATTAACAAAAAACAAATGCATCTGGGTCATTCCATGCCAAATCAGCCAGAATCAGAGACTTGCCTCAGGTCATCATCCCAAAAAAAAAAAGAAGAAAAATATCTCAGATGTGCTACCTAATCTAAGCACTTGACCATAATTTGAAGTCTGTGCTGTCAAAAGTCACGGAGATATGACCATTAGAAATTTAGGGTGATTTTGCAACTACAGGTCTAATATTTCGGTTATTAGGACAATTGCACCCATATTTTCAGTTTTTGGTGTCAGATTTGAAATATCTCTATTACCCAATTGGTGGCAGAGCCCCAAAAACGGCCGAAAACTCAAATTTTCAAAACGGATGACTATCTGAAAGCTCATAATTTTCAATGGAAAAATTTGCAATAACTCATGCAATGGCTGTGAATATTAGTTCACAGTGTGTCTAAATACAATAAGCTGTAGATTTAAATAATTTACCCATTACCATTCTGGCTTTTCACTCAGAAATGTTGGAAAATTGGGATTTTTTCTCATTTTTGGGTTTTTTAAAAAAATTCATAGGACCAACATTCAAAGTTGAGATATTTAAAAAGACATAATTTAGACACCTAATTGGAAAATTTCATAGATTTAACTGCAAAAATGACTGAATCATGCAGGTTGGAAATAATAGTATTTTTTTATATTTTTGGTAAATTTTCATCAGTTCAACTTTCTCAGAGCATTTAGACCCACAAAAAACACATTCTTGGTATTTAATGCATACAATATGCAAATTTCAGAGTCAGAACTAGAGCGGTTTTTTAGTCCTGTCCCTGAAACAGAAAAAAACAATTTTTCACATTTTTCAATAATTGTGAAAAAAGTATTAATCTCATGTGGATTAAACCCCTAAAAGGCACAACTAGGATAAAAGATACAATAATAACTACAATACCCGTCGGCAATGTATACATTGCCGAGGGTAAAAACATTTCATAGGAAAAACATCAATCAAGTAAGTCCTAGTCCTTATCACTGAGCATCTCCATGAAAACCTTCAGTTGTCAAAGTCAGTATTTAGCCCATATTCAAGCTGGTCATCTTAGCCAGGTTTTGGTAGTGTGACATTAGCTCTGACAATTTAACGCTGACAATTTAGAACTTTATGACTCAGCAGATCATTTTTGATTAATTGAAGTTACAGCAATTGATGCTTTAATCAAATTTATAGAAACTAAAAAAAGAAATCCACCAAGTTATAGCTATAGGATGTGCATTTCCATATTTGATTCTGGTCAAGCTGTCTTAACTCCTCTGTCAGTGAGCATGGATTTTGAGGATATATGCAGTTTGGTTACATGTCTATAGGACTTATTCCAAAAGGTCATTCTAAGGGGCCGACCAGATGAACTTGGGGGGGGGGGAGGCCGGGAGGGCTGTGGATTTTTGGTTAAAAAAAGGAAGCTTGTTTCATAAACTCAGCAACATTAAAAACGCACTATTTTAAAACGGCTTAAAATACTACTTCTTCTGATAGTATCAAGATGAAAGTTTGCACACTTCTGGTAGTTGCCATCACGTAATTCACAAAAAAATCAAATCTCTAAATTCAGTACTTTCGTCGTGGTTCCTGTCAAAAATGCAAGTCACAAAATTAAAATTTCCTCTGATCATTAATTTCAACAACTTAGCTGTTCTTTCCACAAACATTTTTGATAAGCCAGGAAAGTTTACAATTTTACTTGCTCGATGGGTTGGGGAAAAGGGATATTTGACCCAACCACAATTAAAGAGGATGAAATTAATGAAAATTAAGTGGCAATGCTGACCCGCCCCCTACTGGAGCTTCTGTTAAAATCTTAAAAATTGATTTTTTTTCTTCAGATTTTTGAGACTATTGATATGGAATGATTATCTCTGTATGTCTTTCTACCCTGGGCATGCATAAAACCCCCATTATTTAACAGTTTCAGTTCACATGCTTCATTTCAAGATGATAACCCGTACATTTTGAATTTTTAATCCAAAATCTGCTTTATCATTGACATTTTTGTCAAAAACTTCTTTGGGACCCCTTTTGGAAATCTTGTGCCTGTTGTGTGAAAATTTCATAAGACTAATCCCATCCAGTATGCCACAAAACCAATATTTCCATTGGTGCGTTTCGTGTTGAAGTGCAGTTTGTGACTTGCGTTTAGACAGTAACCACGACAATTTGATTTGACACAAAAGTACTGAACTTCGAGATTTGAAAATTTTAGTGAATATACCCAATGGCAACTACTAGAAGTGTGCACACTCTCAAGTTGATACTTCAAGAGGAAGTACTATTTTTAACACGGCCCTAAGTTTATGTGACTCGTCCAGAGTACAGACCAAATGTTCTCCAATTATTTTTGCAGTTCCTCTAAGTAAAACAAAATACTAGTTGCATTTTGAAATAGAGCTAACCATGCACATCAATTTGACTAAATGATAGTGCTTTCACCTGATAAATTAACACATCAGTTAATTTTCATAAACTCTTGTTTTTTTCTTGAGTCTCTATCTAAAAATCATTGACAGAACTTATAGGTTTATATAATAGGCAGTATTGAAAATTGTTGACTGTTAGATTAGTGTGGAAAACTAAATTATGGCATGATCATTATTCATGACACATCGTCAGTTTCAAAACAATTTTCTTCCCTGTAAAAAGCGCAGGGGTTTTTGCACCAATTCACCTGTCCATATAGTATAATAAGTACTTATTATATTGTGTAATACTGTCAGATCAAGTAAATATGCACGTAAAACACAAAAACCTGTGGTAAAAAGTGATCCAGAGCTCTGTAATGATACAGAAGGCAGTTTTGACGACAATTTCTGATCTTCCAGGAGGCTTTACAACTCAGTCTTAATCAAGAATACATATATCTATAAGCTTAAAACAAGCAAATTTCTCTCTGTGTTTGCAGGATTTTGAAATAGGTAGAGGTCCAGGCATATCAGCAAAACAATTTTAAAGGAAATGCTGAAAAATTTAACCATGCAGACTAACTTTTGACATACTATTACAGCTATTACAGTAATACGCGTTGAAGTAGACTTGTTGATTTTCATTAATGTGATCTTCAGCAAAATTCCTATTTTCAATATTGGACTAAATCTATCAAGATAAATCTCATAATTTTAGGCCTGGTAAATTGTGGTAATAGGGCATATTAGTTCAGAAACAATACCCACTAAGCCTTGTAAGCACTAGGTGCAAGATTAGAAAATGAAAGAGTAATTGCAAATAGTCCAAGAGCCAGAGCACTTTTATTTGACTTTTTAGTCCCGCGAGAGTTTTCCATCGGCTCTAGTAGCAAATTTTATCTAGTTTTTGAAAATTGAACTTTTAGAAAAATTTATTTGGACAATTTTTTGTAAAATGGCCATAACTACGGCAACGTCAAAATTCAATTTTCAGCCAATATTACGGAAAAAACCAGGTTATGCTAACTTTGAACATGAATCACATACAGTATATGTGTATCTCACTTCAACTATGGATATGAATATTTTGCCTTGCTAAGACTATATATGCTAGATATTACATAATTAAAAAATATGTAAATTTATGTAGCTAATTAGCATAAATCCAAGATGGCCGACAAATTTAATAAAATGGCTCATTATGATTTCCACTTATGCTTTGTGAGAGTTTCAGTAATGCATGAAAATATTGAGCAAGAAAATTGTTATTTCTTGTGTTTAAGCTTCAAGGGATGTTCAAAATATTTGAAAAGTTTGAACCACCAAACTTGAATAGAGAAAAAGTTATAACTCATCAGTTACAAGATGTCATGTCAAAATAAGGCAATTTTCGGACCTTTTTGTTATGGTGTTCCTCTCATCTCATTCTCATGATTTCAAAAGGTGCTGATTTCATATAAACAAACAAATTTGGTCTCATTTCATGCATAGGGCAGAACACTTATCTGAGTGAATTTAGAATTTTCAGTTTAATTTAAAAACATGCGTTTCCATGGCAACCAAATACACCAATACCACAACGATCAGTATTTCAGGGTTTTAGGGCAAACCGGTCACTGCAGAAGGGTGGAAATATTATATTTTAATCAATGAGCAATATAAATCAAATTTGTAATTGTTATGACTGGTGTTGCCGTAGCAACCAACTGTTGTTCAATTAATTATATAGTCTCAGAGACCGTGACAGGTTGTCACATTGTTGGTGAAGGGAAATACGTCTATGTAAAACTGGTTTAGGTGAGGGATGAGTTCAGGGCCGTATTAACCTATGGGCAAACGGGGCACTTGCCCTGGGCCCATGACAATAGGGGGGCCTATGATGAAGCTGAAAAGAGTTGTGACAGTAAAGAAAGTGTGTCGGACAACTGGCGCGAGAATGTACTTTTCAGAATTTCAGAGCGTTTTTGAGACGTGAGGGGCCCATTGGAAACAGTTTGCCCTGTGCCCAGAAATGTGTTAATACGGCCCTGGATGAGTTAGAATGAACAAAGTGTAGATCAGATATGATTTAATTGTCCATCATACAGAATATTATGTATGCTTGATATGTTTAAGGCCAAAATGTTCTCGCAAAAGCGTCTTGGAGGTAAAATGTACAAAAATATGCCATATAGAAGGTTTGAAGGTCAACGCGAAAGCATACATGCTATTCCCGAATATATACAGGGTTGGTAAATTTAAATGAAGGCAAATTGAATAATGACAAGCGTAATTCCTATTCTCTGAACACGCTGCTAAGTTCAACATTGGCAGTAGAAAGTTTAAATTATGTATTTGTACATGTAGTCCAACTTACAGTGATATTGGTGTGGCTAATATCCTTTAGAGTGATTGGGACTAAGAGCCTTGATTGAGCTGTGTAGGCTACTTACAGGTAGGCCAATCATCTGGGGCGTTCAGAAAGTTTGAGGCTTTTTTTGTTATATGGACACTTATTTTCAATCTAGAACTATTAGTTTTTCACAGGATAAAATCCAGCATATTTGGATTCCAAAAATGTTGGACAATTTGGACATTTCTAAGTCATTCTGGGGTTGCCATGGAAAATGAAAGTTCAGCTAGTTGGGGCAGGTAATACTGAAAGCAAGATAGCCAATAAATTTTGGCTGTGAGAGACCTCTCTCTATCACTTGTATTAGTGAGTTTGACCATATTTGACACAAGAAATATAAAATTAGCCTGTAAAAGTACTTCCAAGCTCACCAAAAGCATTAACTCATACAAATGACCCATTGAAGTAAGTGTTCCTCAAAGTCCTCCAAATGAAGTTCCATGAAAGCATTTCGGTCATCCAATGCCTTTTCTCCTCCAGTGCCTGAAATTCTGGCCCCCATGGACTGAAGTAATGAAAAATCATGCAGACTTATGTAAAGCAGCATGTCACAGGAATAGTTGGGATGGATAATGCTGCCCATTTTGGTTTCTTGTTCATACCAATGAATCCGTGCTTTCACAAGTCCTTATGTAGTCAGGGAAAAACACCCCTGCCGCCAGAATTTCCCTTGCTAAATCTGGCATGCAGGAGCGCTTTCCTACATGGGTTTAGTGTAAGAATACACACATTTAGTGTGCTTTAAAGTATATTTAGAAGCAAATATCATATTTCTTGTGTCAAATATTTTCAATCTCACTAATACAAGTGATAGAGAGAAGTCTCTCACAGTCACAATTTGTTGGCTTTCTTGGTTTCAGTGTTACCTGCCCCGCCTAGCTGAACTTTCAGTTTCCATGGCAACCACAGAATGACTTAGAAAAATCCAAATTATCCGAAATTTTGGGAATCCAATCAATCCATTCCAAATATGCTGAAAATCTTTCAAAATCTGTTCTAGTGAGTAGTGACCCTCAACTAATTGTTTCCCAAAACGAAGAAGATATATGTATTTATCTATCAAATATTAAAGCATTGATTTAAATTGTGTCATTTCCTTGATTGGACCACTTATGTTTCCTCAACTGGACCACCTTAAAGGGGCATTGATATTGATAATACATGATGAGGATTTGACAATTGAAGCTTTATAACACATATATTAAGCCATACAAATTCGAAATTCTTGTCCAGGGTGAAGGGAATACCCTCATGAAACATTCACTCCCATGCTAAAATGCCCCCTACTGGCAGCTTTTGGAATAGTATTGATAAATTTTTAAAAACCAGCATAATCGCTACTTTTATGGTGTCAAAAATCAATAATTTGACACCGGGACTGCTGTTTTAGAGTAATTTGGGATGATATCTAGGGTTTGAATTGCATAAAAAATTATTTTTGTAGTGGACCAATCAAGGCAAGTTGGTGGTCTGATCGAGGATACCAAGTCAGTGATCTGAGCATTTCAAGACTTTTTTCGACAATTGCTTAGTGTCCATAAAAATCAAGTTTTACCCGCAATATTGTAACTCCATGTATTTCAACCTTGTTGCTGGTTATTATCATTTTGCCACTAATGCATGCCTTTTGAACCCCGAGCCACTGAAGTAAGTCGGTCCGATCTTGGTGACTGTCCCCTACAGGAAAATTGCCCAAGGTCTCCGTGCCGTAGCACCCTCCAGTGCTGTTGATCGCCATATTATGATGATTGATGAGAAGACTGTGAGTCTGGCTCACATCCTATTCATTCAGCGATGGCCATGGTCTTTCAGTTGCCCCAGCATAGTATGCTGGTTACTACCCGCCTCCATTTTACGTGCGTGGGTTCGGACTAAATTGAGTGCCGGGATTGCATTTAAACCCAGGCCAGAGCCAATGGTTGCAAAAACAATCACTCTTAAACACTAGACCGTGGAGGAACTATAGAATGCTATGGACTTGTATAAGTGCAATTTTAGAGAATGATCAGAAAGGCAAGGCCTCTGCAGGTTATTTGGGAACATTAATGCGGATCAAAGTAGGAAGAGTTGTTATGGAGCACATTTGAAATATTTGCTCATTGGCGTAGGAGATCAATTAATTTTGTGGGGGGGGGGGGTTGCCTAAAAATGTTGCCAAAATTGCAACAAAAAATAACTACTATCCGAAACTGCATGAGAAAATCAACTTCCCAGCCTCCCCCCAAACCCCCTTGCCTCTTGCGCCTACCAGGTATTGCATTTGACATCCGTTTCTAAATCATGAATCCACTGCTGACGTATATTGGACGATTTGTTGGTCGAGTAGTTTCACCAAATTTCTTTTGGATTGTGAGCATATGGGAGACATCATCTTCATCCTGGTTCAGTTCAAAGATTTGTAAAAAGATCCACAATAATTTTTGACCAAGTGCTTCTAGAAACAGTGTCACTCTTGTGCCCATTCTCTCAACAGCAATTTAGACTAAATGAGACAATGAGTTGCCATTAAGCGGTATAGTGGCAAGATGTGCTTCCAAATTTTTATAGGTATATAATATTATATTTGGTAGCAATAGATTCAAATTTGTAATTCAAATATCGTAAAATATTGTAAAAGCCATTGCAATAATCAGTAAATCTATACAATATGTAAATTTATGAGTTTTTTGCTGGTTGTCCTTTCAGTGGGCGAATGAGTGCTAAACATGCAGCTGTCAGCTGGAGGGTCCTGCAGTGCCTTGAGTGTCAATGAAGGACACTAAGAGGTCATGAAAATGTTAAATCAGCAGCCCCTTGTTTCAATCTCTCTTTTTGGCAAGTAGAAGATTCCTCGCATGTGGTAAATGTATTACATGTTGAGGACATCTGATCCATCTCTCCCATTTCATTAATCAACCCTTGTGAGCAACCAGAACTGGGCTTATCATATCTATCTATCTGACCTCGCAGACCTTGGAGAAGGACAACGATTCCTCTGGGAGAGACCCTGGGTCCCGGGTACCTTGGAGAAGGATTCTTAGGCTTGCCTGAGGTACTGGAAGGCCCTATTTTGTCAAAAAGTGCTTGGTCAATTTTGAACATGTTCGAGATGACAAAAAGTTGATCAGGTTCTTCAGTTGGAATTGACTGGTTTAATCTTTTACTTAGCAGTTTGGCTGCTACAGCTTGATTAAGGTTTAGGTCAGTATAGGTGGCATATAGATATGCATATATATATATGTATACCACTAGATGAGATCCACACGTATATTACATTTTGTTGTTGACTCTCTCTAGTTTCGCAATTTAAATTCGCTGTTTTCCAACATTCAAAGTCATTTTGATCTCTGTACCTACTGCCTTGGTGAGAACATTTTGGCCTTAAACATATCAAGCATACATAATATTCTGTATGATTGACAATTAAATCATATCTGATCTACACTTTATTCATTCTAACTCATCCCTCACCTAAACCGGTTTTACATAGACGTATTTCCCTTCACCAACAATGTGACAACCTGTCATGGTCTCTGAGACTATTTAATTAATTGAACAACAGTTGGTTGCTATGGCAACAACAGTCATAACAATTACAAATTTGACTTATATTGCTCATTGATTAAAATATAATATTTCCACCCTTCTTCAGTGACCAGTTTGCCCTAAAACCCTGAAATACTGATCGTTGTGGTATTGGTGTACTTGGTTGCCATGGAAACGCATGTTTTTAAATTAAACCGAAAATTCTAAATTCACTCAGATAAGTGTTCTGCCCTATGCATGAAATGAGACCAAATTTGTTTGTTTATATGAAATCAGCACCTTTTGAAATCATGAGAATGAGATGAGAGGAACACCATAACAAAAAGGTCCGAAAATTGCCTTATTTTGACATGACATCTTGTAACTGATGAGTTATAACTTTTTCTCTATTCAAGTTTGGTGGTTCAAACTTTTCAAATATTTTGAACATCCCTTGAAGCTTAAATACAAGAAATAACAATTCTCTTGCTCAATATTTTCATGCATTACTGAAACTCTCACAAAGCATAAGTGGAAATCATAATGAGCCATTTTATTAAATTTGTCGGCCATCTTGGATTTATGCTAATTAGCTTCATAAATTTACTTATTTTTTAATTATGTAATATCTAGCATATATAGTCTTAGCAAGGCAAAATATTCATATCCATAGTTGAAGTGAGATACACATATACTGTATGTGATTCATGTTCAAAGTTAGCATAACCTGGTTTTTTCCGTAATATTGGCTGAAAATTGAATTTTGACGTTGCCGTAGTTATGGCCATTTTATAAAAAATTATCCGAATAATTTTTTCTAAAAATTCAATTTTCAAAAACTCGATAAAATTTGCTATAAGAGCCAATGGAAAACTCTCGCGGGACTAAAAAGTCAAATAAAAGTGCTCTGGCTCCTGGACTAAAATAAAAGAGTAATTGAAAATAAAAGAGTAATTGCAAATAGATATATGTCCACCAGACATCTGTCCCTAGATGTAATTTGTTATTTTTGTTATTTGTACATATGTAAACTCAGCAACATTAAAAACTCACACATTTTGGAACAGCTTAAAAACCAACTTCTTACGTAGATATTTCCATGAAACTTTAACTTTACAATTATATCAGTTGACATCTCCTGTGAAAGTCCACAAAATTTCATAGGGAAAGAAAATAAAACGGCTAAATTAGGCTACTTTTAGTGCAACATGGTCCAAAAACCAAAATCACAACCAATGCAAATTGGTCCAAAATCGATTTCAAGGGAAGTCTATCACAGCTCAATATTTGGATTGTGGGAATAATCAAGATTGTCACTCATGCTTTTTACGGCATTCTTTGAGTTTTTAGTTAATTTTTCTGCCAAGTCGGTGTTTTTCACATTTGTTTGTCACATCAATTTCAACACTTTTGCATCAAAAGCATCGGCAATTATCCTGTTTATGGTCAAATTTTGAGCTGAAATCTTGTTGGACATCTGTTTTGACCATTTGAGATCAATAATAAAGTGATAACATTTGTACTCCACTTCCCCAACCCTTTTCCAACTTTGCAAATTCCAAATTTGACATGATGTCACTAAATCATGTCTGGTTCTCAGAAATATCCATGGATCCTCTTCAAATGTTCAAAATCTTTATTTGAGTAGCTAATAAGCAAATTTTCCAAGCTACATCAAGAACAATTTAGTGCTTTAAAAGTTATGATACTTTGAAAAAGTGTGCGTTTTTAATGTTGCTGAGTTTATTTTGTTTACATCTAGAATAAAGAAAAATAAACTGAAAATAGAAATATTATTATTACATGACGTATGGAAGTCTATATGACGTGTGGTAGCATCACTGATCATTCCTATAATTAATTTCAACTGCTGAACTCAGATCTATATAAATAAATCAAGCTGTTAAACAAACTGAATGAACCAAGTGCAAAAGACAACTCACAAGTGTGAAATCAAATCCTGTCTTATCTTGCTGTTGATTATTCAGTCTTGTGTGACACTAAAAGGTTTGATTGGCCAATCATACATGTATACATTCAAACTAAATGCTAATGAGATGCAAATGCGGTCATACCAGGTCACAGGATGGTTGCCAGCTAAAAACTCCTTCCACAGGCCTGTCCTTCCCCTACACCCTTCACCTACCCTTCTTTCACCCTTTCCTTCTTCTGATGACATCATGAATTGCTGTTTCCTTTACTGTTTCATGCAGTTTTTTTGTACCATCAAAGGTAGTTCCCGTTGTTTCCACCAGAGCTCCACTTATGCAAATCAGCTAATGGGTCAGAAATGTTTCCCCTCGAAAATGTTGTGCCAGATTGCGGCACTGGCAAACATTCATGTTTTCTGGCCCTTTACAATCTCATAGAAATACTTCATTAACAACTTTTAATCAATGTACAGTAATCATCAATGTGCAGTAAAAATTTACATTCACCTGTTCATTCCCTTATCGGTTTCTATGCTTTTAATGGCCTTTACTAGTAAAATGTCTATCTATGGAAAACACATAAAACCTCAAACACAAATAGATAGATAATAGGCCTACAGAAAATTCAGAAATCGATAGATATAGGCCTGCAGAAATGCATAGACAGACAGCTGGACTGATAGGTAGATAGATAGATAGATAGATAGATAGATAGATAGATAGATAGATAGATAGATAGATAGATAGATAGATAGATAGATAGATAGATAGATAGGCGCACAGACATATAGATAGATAGATCGATAGATAGATTGATTGGCAGATTAATTGACTGATTGATTCATTGGTCGATTGATTCATTCATTTATTGATTCATTCGAATCATTGATTCATCGGCTGATTCTTTCTTGATAGGCACAAAATTCGGTTTGTTATGAATAGATATGGGCTTGGTCAATCACTGCTCATGCAATGTGAAAAGTACTAAATTCACTGTGGCAAAACTGGACGAGGGTAACTGAGTTACCCTCGTCTCATTTTCTTAAAATAAATTGAAAAAACTAGGTCATCCCATTGGATCCCATGTTAAAAAAGGACGAAGGTAACTGTTTTTCCAGTAATGGAAAGACGAAGGTAACTGCATATGATGACGAGGGTATTTGCATTTAAATTGTATAGGAAAGCAATGCAGATTTGGCTAGGTCAATTGTATGAAATGGAAAAATGTAACAATCAAAGCTGAGACAGTCAATGCCCAAAATTAAAATGCAATTCAAACTAAATTTTGGCCTTCATAACACTATTTTTCCGACACAAACAATATCTGCAATAAAATGATCTTAATGAATTTATGATTATTATCTTAATAATCTTTTATTGATTTTTTGCTTGACTTCAATAATGCATCCTTTGCTTCATTGCTTTGTATTCCATCCGCCTTTATTGACATGTCAATGCAGTGCATCTTAACAGAACATTAAGTTCCAAACATCCATCTCCATCTGTTCAGTCCACCATTTGTAGTACAAACAATTTGCAGGAATTCAGTTAAGTATTATTGCACGGCAATGCACATACTTTAATCATATCAAAGCAATACTGACAGCCATCGAAAAAAGTAGTCAAGGTTGCCTAAGATTTGGGATTTCGAGATGGGAGACATGGGTGAAAAATTCATGAAGGAAGCAGACTTCATGAAAGAAGATATTGGGTGGGAAGAGGCAAGAAGGAGAGGGTGGGAGGAGACTATGCCTCCAACTTCCACGGAAAAGGAAAGAACTTTAAAACTGCTTGTGGTAAAACTTGACCGACTTACGAAGTAGAGTTAATTTGATTGAAGGAGACTTATCCCACTTGTTGGTTGTCCAGCCAAATGAAAGGATTGTGCATTGATTTTTCACTCTAAAATCCGTTATGAGAAGTCAGATGGCTTTCTCTTGATCATGACTAATCAAACAGCCTCTATGTTTCCCATGTTGAAAGTAGTCATCGGCTATCATGAGTCACGAATTCCATTTTCACAGTGCCACAGTCAACTCTAATTCTATATCGAAGTGTTTGGCTGTAAAGAGCATTTGTATTGCTATTGAGTTAGGTGGAGTACCTTTTTGTTTTTGACAGGCCTTAACTTAAAATGTTTAAAATGAGGGGCAGCTGAACTCAGGGTCTGTTGGCTCAGATAAAGATGAAGCAATCTACAAATATACAGCCACAGTGTCAATATGGAAGGATCCAAATTGGTGAATTGTCAAACAAATCAACAATGAAATCTTTGAGATATTCAAGTTGGCATGGAGGACTCATTTTTGTTTAACCCTTTATATGCAGTTGATACTACATTGAACGTATTGGGTTTGATCATGACAAATCATCAGCATGATGACACACAAAGTGCCATTTTCGCAGTGCCACAGTCCACTCTATTTCTATATCAAAGTGTTTGGCTGTAATGTCGTCCAATGAACCCAAACAGTAACAATATCGCAAAAAAGTTATCAGTTGTGAGTTGTCCACTAAACATGATTGATAAACTAATTTTCACCAGTGACTTGATGCAGTGTGTTCAACTGGTGTCCCCTCCGCATAGTGAAATTGTCATGTCCATTGGAAAAGCCACAGACTTTCGAAAACAGCTCTGGCGAGCTAGGCTCATTCAAAGACTTCAGACTCAATGAGGGTGGATATGCTGGCCTATAATTTAACCGTTATATGCCTATAAATCGGAGAGGTGATCTTGGAGATAATAAAGTTTTTTTAAGGCCAAGAGGGGAGGGGGGGGGGACATTTTTTGTTATACATTTTATATAAAGATTGTGAAATTGACATACATTTGAATAATTATCAAAGCTTATAACACTGCATGGAAAAAAAATGTGACAAACAAAATATGAAAATGTTAACTTGGCCTGAAATCAACCAATAACCTGCAAAATACCTGACTGAGAACAGTCTGCTGTACTGGCATTATGAATGTCGAATTTGATCTTGGCCACCACCAAATACAGTTCAACTCCCTATCGGATCTGCTGGTAGCCTGGCTAAGCCTGCTCCCTCAATGTGGCTTGGCACAATACAATAAATTGATTGAAAGGACGGGGTACCTTGATTCTTTCCACACTAATATTATGTATTTTGTGTGCTCAGATGGTAGATGATATTAAATGAAGACTATGGATCCAGGTTGTTGTAAATCCAAGTTTATTGTAGATATAGCATACATGTAGACTGTTCAGTAGCCCAAGCTCAACTGCCTAGGACTGGCCAGTAACCAGCCTCTAGGTTGCTGTTGGGGGTTGGATCCACACCCAATTATGGGGATCAACCTGAGAATCTATTTATAGTTCATCTTCCTATTCAAACAAATGTTTTTACAGAAATACTTTCTTAAATAATTAATGAATAGATAATTACTAGATAAAAAATACAATACACTAAAGATATTGAGCTCTGATGGTCTGGATGTGAAATTGCTCAGTTGGCATTGGTCTTGATTTTGGTTTTGAACCCATGTACACAGTCAAGTGGTCGGTTCTAAAGTGGTCGGATCTAGGCATTTAAATTTACTTTTCTCTTGGACATTTTTCAGAGCATGGCAATGGATAATTATGCAGTGATATCAGTCCAAATTGCCATAAATTAGAAGTTAGTTAATGTCCATGAACACTACATGCACAATGTGTACAGTAAAATATCTTGAACTCAATTAAGATCATCCTATAAACGAATATGAGGTCTACTGACCAGCTTTACTGATTTATGATGCCTTTCTTGAATACTTGGATATAAATAAAAAGGGCAACTACCCTCGTCATGTCAAAAGGCATGGTCACAGTTACCCTCGTCTTGAGATGCAGTTACCCTCGTCATTTTCGTAGTGCTTTAAGTCATTTTTTGGCTCCCAGAGACTCAATTCAATGTGGTTCTTTCTCGAAATGTCATTTAGGATCTAATACAGTGGCCATACACTACCTGGATAACAGTTAACACATGCAGTAGTCTCAAAATCAATGTTACATAATATTTAAGGCTAAATTAGAGACGAGGGTAACTCAGTTACCCTCGTCCAGTTTTGCCACAGTGAAATTGTCTTGCTCAAAAAGCCTGATGTACAAAATTTCACAGGTTCCGACTGTTTAGGTTCCAAAACTAAACAAATAACTGATAGAAACAATTTTTTCCACAGCTTTTGTGTTTGTACAAAAATGACTGGATATTAGGCACACTTGTATAGCTTTCTGCCATTCCTTACGTTGAGGACAGCCAAATTGCTTGGCTCTGGACTCAAAAAGTCCACTTCAAAGTGAATTCCTGTAAACTATCAAGTCTGGTTTAACATTTGTTTTAAAGACCTATAACATAGAAAAAATCCACAAGCAACTTAATTGCTAATTGTAGCAGCCATGGGCACATTTCCTATAGGTAAATAGAGTACAATAATATAATATCTGTGAAAGAAAAGAAGAATCTGTACAAGTAACAGTAAAAATGATTGTATAAAAACAATTAATGAAAACAAACTCCATGCAAATGGCAATCAGGGTTTGAAGTGTCAAGGAAAGTTCAAGGAACTCCAGAATTGCAATTAGAAATTTAGCTTTGTTTTAACTGTAATTAGTGTTATAACTACATCACCAAACTGAAACCAAATTGCATTATTGTAGTCTTTAAGGCCTTGGTGATTGGCATGATAGGCCTACAAGACCCCAATAACCAATTAGGCAATTAAATCCCGGCCGTTCCGCCTTTTACAATTCCGCAGAATGCAGATTCCGCATTTTACAGTTCCGTTTTTTACAGTTCCGCATTTTACAATTTGAATTTTACAGTTCCGTGGAATGCAGATATTTCATTCCGTAATTCCGTTCCGCAAAATACAGACGCCCGCTTCGCCAGACGTTTTCCCTAACATTATTCGGGCCTTGTGTTGTGAAATCGCGGCAATATCGTTGCTAATTATAATCGAAAACCCAAACTATGAATTTTTCCTTAAAATATAGGCCTTGTTTCATGCATTATCAGATAAAAATCCAAATTCCAAGTGTTTTCCCTGAAATAGAGGTCAAATTTAAAATTCCCTGATTTTTCCCTGCAGGGAATTTTTTTTTTCGGCATTTTCCCGGTTTCCTTGTTTTCCCTGTCCGGTGGGGACACTGTATACGTGACCTCTCAAATTCACCAAAACTGAGTAAGAAATTATCTATTTAAAAAAAGCTCCAAGCCTCTCCCCCTTGATATTTAAAAGTGGTCTCCCCCTAATGAAACACCACGGTCATCCAAAGATATTGTGGTTTAGTAGACTGAACCATGCTTTCAAAAATATGTGGTATGGGCTTGTCAAAGGTGGGCCAATTCAATCAAAAAGTTCAGAAATGACAGCCATCAACCAAAATCATAAAATTTCCGTTGACAATCAATTCCAGTATTTTACAATTTCTTGTTGTTTTAGACATGTTTCATGGTTAGCTTTTCTATCAATTTTACTGCTTGTAATCTTTCTTGGCTGAGCAGATCTCATTTTGTATGTACCACACGTCATCTGTGCACCATACATCACGATTTTTAATACATTTTTCGTAATTATTAATCTATAACCCATTTCTAAGCACCTAGACTTTGCAAGATAATTACCTAACAGAATTTACTCCGATTGCAAGGTTTTTACGCAAAATTAAATGTTTATTTTGTGGATGATAAGCAAAATTCAATTACACTAGTATTCAACCCAGGAG
The DNA here is from genome assembly GCA_026936325.1 of Platynereis dumerilii. Taxonomy (NCBI): domain Eukaryota; kingdom Metazoa; phylum Annelida; class Polychaeta; order Phyllodocida; family Nereididae; genus Platynereis; species Platynereis dumerilii. The sequence continues at coordinate 900,084 of JAPTHN010000016.1, forward strand.
CGTAGATTTTTCATATTTGTAGGGGGGATGATTTCGGCAAAAGCAAATTTTGCACGTTAGTTCTGAGACTTGTTTTTTCCACACAAGAGGCAACTGGTATCATGGAAAAAATGGCTAAATATGACTGTAAATTGCCAACACCTTGTGATAATAATTTGAAATTCTAGGGGTGGGGGGGTAATCATATGATCATCCCCCCCCCAGGTTCATCCTAGGGGGGATGCATCCCCCCATCCCCCCCCCCCCAGGATCTACGCTCCTGATTCAACCTGCAAAAGTCAACTTCAACACGAATTCCTGTGACACGTCAGTTAATTCTCATAATCTCTCTTTTTTTTCTTGAGACTCTATCTAAAAATCATTGACAGAACGTATAGGTTTATATAATACACAGTATTGAAAATTAATTGTTGACTGTTAGATTAGCGCGGAAAACTTGAAATTATGGCATGATCATTATTCATGACACATCATCAGTTTCAAAACTATTTTCTGTCATTTCCTTCCCTGTTAAAAGTGATCCAGCTGTAATAGTTTTGACGACTTAATTGTTCAATCATCAAGGAGACTTTTTTTATACAACTCAGTGTTTATCAAAAATACCTATCTATAGGCTTAAAACAAGCAAATTTCTCTCCGTGTTTGCAGGATTTTGAAATAGGTAGAGGTTCAGGCATATCAGCAAAATGATTTTAAAAGATATACTGAAAAATTTAACCATGCAGGCTAACTTTTAACATACTATAATATTATAACTATCAAGTCTGGTGTAACATTCGTTGAGAACTATAACTAACCTATAAAAACCCACAAGCAATTTGCTAATTGTAACCAGCCATGGGCACATTCCAATAGGTAAATAGAGAACAATAATATGATGTAACAATAAAAAAGTGTATAAAAACAATTAATGAAAAACAAACTCCATGGAAATGGCAATCAGGGTTTGAAGGGTCACGGAAAGTTCAAGGAACTCCAGAATTGCAATTAGAAATTTAGCATGGCTTTGAACTGTAACTAGATTTCATACTGCTAGCGGAATGTGATGAGGTGCTTGCACTAGCTCTTACAAGGCTTGTATTGAATTGCCTTGTAATAGTCAGTAAATTGTTGGTGTTTTTTGTTTGCCTCATTTGTGATACAATTGATACATAAAGAGTTTTGACGAGAAATTGTGTGTTATTGCTCAATATATAATATACCAAAAGTGTTCAATGACTCAACTAGCCTTTTGTTTTAAATGTAAATATAAACAAATCCATTTAACTTTTTACTTCAGCCAAGGTCCAAGGAAGGAACTTCTTTAAAATTAAATAGATTTTCATGGAAGAAAAAGAAAACATTTGTGCAAAATATAGAGGAGTATGTAGACAGACAGATAGATAGATAGATGGACATACACTAAAACAACTAAAACACATATAGATAGACAGATAGATAGATATAGGTAGATAGATTGATAGATAGGTCCATTTTCATGAAACTGACTTAGATTAACTGACCAAATGCCTTTGATATTGTCTAATAATATGAAATAGCACAATGTTTTCATGGCATAACCCTGATTCATTTTGAATGCTATTAAACTGCTATTCAAACACTGGCTATTGTCTCAATTCAAACAAAGGCCGTACATGTCTCTTGTGAGCAATGTTGCATTGGCTATTGTATGAACATCCATGAGACAATATTACTTTTAGACAATTTTTTTTTAGCTTTTAAAATTTTTACTTTATTGAATTTCCCCGCATTTCTAGCAAGCAAATAATGATATAATAAATTATGATGACCAAATATAAACATAGGCTGCGCGGCAGCATACCCTCGGCTATTCAGCAGGCTATTCTGTATTCTGAAGCCGGTGAAATCAATTGAAGGGGTGTAGTACATGGGTCCCAAAAAACAAATGGAGTGTCAAATGCCGGAATTTAAAGGGAAAACAGGTGTCCAATGTCCCTTTTTAACTAAGCATGAATGATAAAGAAATGTATCCAATGTCGTTTGTCACTTTTTATCAGTCAACCTGTCAGTGTCTCTCGATTTTTAAGAGGGCCAGTGTCCCTGATTCACTTTTTAAGAAGGGCAGTGTCGCCATGTCGATCGTGTCGATTTTTACCCTTGTACACCCCCAATTGACATACTGGCGATAGATATGACCCTCAACTACAGCTTTAGCAACACAGTTGTATTTAGATGGCCCAGTCTCCCTTTGCATGGCCCAAGTCTCCCACTTGATTGGGAGAGCTGGGCCAAATTTTTTACAATTTTCGTATGGCTTTAGCTCATATGTTCATGAACATATATATCAATGCCCTCCTACAGATATATTCTTAACTATTTCTAGATGCAATCAATGTATCAAGCATGTTTGTTTAATCATAATGGTCAGCTGTCTATCTATATACATATATATCTATCTATGTATCCATCTATCTATCTATCTATCTATCTATCTATCTATCTATCTAACAACTTATCAATTTTTTAACATGAAAATCTATTTGCCAGGATAAATTCACAGTGGATCTATCAGTCAAACAATTAATTAATCATTCATTCATTCAATCAGTCTAATCAGTCAAGCAAACTTCAGTCATTTAAACACCTAATCTAAAACACCTAATCTATCTATCTATCTATCTATCTATCTATCTATCTATCTATCTATCTATCTATCTATCTATCTATCTATCTATCTATTTGTCTATCTATCTACCTATCCTACCTTTATCATCTTATCATAAAGTATGAATAGAATAAAGGCCTGCCTAAAAACATAAATATCAGATCGGTTGAACAACCACTGGCTCTGAGGGCGTGGGTTCGAATCCCGACCCGGAAATCAATTTAGTCCGAGCCCATGGGACATTAAATGGAGGCGGGTTGTATCCAGTGTTCTATGCTGGGGCAACTGAAAGACTCTGGGCATCCCTGAATTAATAGGGTATGTACCAGACTCACAGTCTTCTCATCTCATCATCATACCGCCATCGCCTGCCTCGATATAGCCCACTAAGGTGCTGCAGAGGCGTAAAACACAAAAACAAACAAAATCTACCTATCCAATCTATCTATTTTAAATATTAAACTAAAAACAATGTGTGGCCTACAGATACTTTTAATACGACTAATACATTTACTACTTAACACCAAAAAGGTTAAATGCTGTCCAAACTTGGCTGTATTAGTATAACAATAGCTGGAAAGGCAAAAAAAGCCTGCATGGGATATAAAAAGTCATATCTCAACTTCTACTTAGCCTGCATTTCTGATTTAAATTGGAAATTTCATTATAATGTTTAAGATAAAAAACTAAGGCTATCAATGCAGTTTTAACATATTTCTAAATGTAGAAATGTAGGGGTGCTACTTAACTGCTTCTGTACTCTCCCCTTTGTTCTTGGGTTTGGTCATTGGAGAGGATTAGTGACATCATGTTACATAATGTCCATTCAACAAAAGCTGCACCCTGTTCCCCAACAAAGCAGTGACACTTATGTCTTCAAGGTGCTAAAATATGCTTGGGATGAGTTTTGTCATTAATTAAAATTCAGATTTATCCAACATTAAATGTCTTTCGATATAAAATGAAATATTAAAATTCACAGAATCAGGGTTTTGCCGCATGCCAAGTAAATTTATAAATAACCTTGTATTTAGTGGAATCATTTCTGCAATCATTATTTGATCACATTTAGTTTTTATGCAATATTGTAAATAAAAGCTGGCTGACATTGATTTAATTTTTTTCCTTTAATTTACATCACTGAGGTTAGATTTGAGCAAAAGGGGGTTTTGAGATTTCTTGTAAAGGCCCCCTGAGTCAGAACTACATTGTATGTGCATAAAGCATATTTGTATATATACAGTCAGACCAAGAATTATTCAGACGCTTGCTGTTTTGTTATTATTTTAAGGAATTACCAAGTAAACCAATGAAACATGCAATTGAAAACATCCTTGGCACTACATGTGATCTGCACAAAACAAATTTATTGCAAATTGGCAAGAAAAGTGGTGAAAAAATCTACTTTTGTTAACTCCGTGAACCAAAAATTATTCAGACACTTTAACAATGCTGTAGAAAGTTAACTATTTACTATTATTTGTTGGTATTTGTATCAGGATAATGTTCATAAACTACCTAGGGACCATTATGACTGCATAGAATGAGAGGTGTGACCATCAATTGAGAAAATTAGGATAAATATTGGAGATAAACATTATGTCCAGTTTATCACATTTTCATACACTCTTTAACCTCAAACATGCCATGTATTGATTCAAATTGCTTTAGTTTACCTTAAATTTGTATTCTTAAAACTTTGAGTCACCATATGAAACATTGGAGGCCGCATACTAAGTTCAGTGCGCTTTTGTATTTATTTGTCCAATTTTACCAAAACAAAAACATTTCCATGTGGCACCAAAATCTAACAAATTTTCGGGAAGCAAGATTCATTATCTATTTCAAGCTATATTCCATGCATGGTCTGAACAGCAACTCAATGGGGCACTTTGAACTTCATTTGGGAAGGGGGCAAAAATGTGGTTCTTCGGCCTCAATGCTATTCCAATGGAGATTGCTCCATGAAAGCACACTATAGTTTTGTATGGCATACCATTTGTAAACAACTGATGTAAATTGGCTATCTTGTATACGCAATGGAGTGAAAGACCATAGGAAGGCCATGCAACTTTATTTTAAGTGATTTGATGGATTGAAGTGGCTCAATGGACAAGGATTCTGAGAGCAGTTAGAGCCAAAAACAAAAGGAAAATACCAAAGTGGATAACATTTTTCAAGTAAGCCTGTATTTCAATTTGATTAAGATAGAACAGTTAACAATTGTCATCTTGTGATATTCTGAAATATTTTCAATTGATATCTGACAGATTTCAGCCACATTAGTCAAGAAAATGTGGTAAACTGAATCAGATGTTTATCTCACATATTCATCCAAATTTTCATAACTGATGATCACACCTGTCATCCAATGTGGTCACAATGGTCCCATGGTAGTTTTTTTTAGCAATATTTGGGACCAATATTAGTAAATATTTCACTTTCTACAACTTTGTAAAAGTGTCTGAATAATTTCTGTTTCCTAAAATCGACAAAAGTATCCATTTTTGATACTTTAGACTGTACATACATTATCATACGCATTATGGATGGTCAGTCACATGTATATACATAGACAGTTCAGTGAGATTAGAGCATTAGGTGTTCAATATCATTAAGCAACAATAATTATTGTTCATACCAACATTTTCATACAAATGTGGCCTAAAATGTCATTTACTTATCGGAAGGGAAAACCGAAGATATGAAACATGGACCAGCAGTAACCGCTCAATGCCCATGCAACATAAATATACGGTATTCCCTCCGATCTGCATTTAATAAGTATCTTAAGTGTGAAAATGATTACATGTTTGGATTTTTCAATTGAAAACTACGAATCCAAATTCAAATGTCTACAGAAATTCAAAATTGCTTGCATTGTCTAAGGTCAGTAACCAGGCATTGACAGCAGATTTGAAGCTTTTGAGTGTCTCCAAATTTTTTAATTCTATGGGAATAAGCGACCATAACTTTGCACCATAGTATCTGAAACTCTTTTTTCCATAAGTAGTTGTAACATAATTTGGAATGTTAAAGCGGTTATTGTCTCTCACATCGTAATTTGATTCTCTTGTTGTGAAAAGACTTTGGAGATACCGAGGACCTATACCTGTTTTTATTTTGAACATTTGAATGGCTACCTGTTTTACACATCTTTTTTGTATGTTGAGTTGTTTTTCATATTCACATATACTTTCATAGCTCATGTCATTGTTATTTGAAACTAATTTTAGCGCTCTTTTGTTAGTTTTTTCATGCTTTTCAAGATTTGTCTTGTTTGAGAACATCCATGCAACTTGACAGTAGTTGAAATTACTACTGATGTAGCTGTTATAAATTGTGGTTTTGCATGACTTATCTAGGTTTTGTTTCATACGTTTTAAGGCATTAATCTGTTTACTTGTTTGGTTTACAGACATTGTCAATGTGGATATTGAAGTTCAAGTTTGTGTCCAATTCGATTCCAAGGACATTTATAGATTCAGTTGCGCATATCTCAGTATCATTCACTTTTAATTTGTGATTTATGAGCGGTAAATGTCTACTAAGAAACATCAATTGAAATTTTTCAGCGTTAGCTTTCATTTTGTTGCGTTTGAACCATTTTAGAGCATTACTGCAATCTTGCTCCAGTTTATTGACTACTTCTGAAACTTCCTTGCCAGTTAAACTAAGAGTATTGTCATCAGCATAATTATAGATTTTTGAATTGAAGTTGTGATAAAGGAAGTCATTAATAAAGATTTTGAACATCAGGGGTCCGAGAATTGATCCCTGGGGGACGCCCTTGATATTTATAACCCAGTCAGAGTGGGTTGTCCCAATTTTTACTCTTTGTTTTCTATTTGAGAGGTATGTTTTTGTCAGTATGCAGGCATTTATGCCGAAGCCATATGCATGTTGTTTGGCAATTAGCAATTCATGCGACATACAGTCAAAAGCCTTAGAGAGATCTATCGCTACAATTCCAGTGATTAAACCTTTATCTAAGGATTCTCGCCAGTCTTCAGTCATTTTTATTACAACGTCATTACATCCAAAATCTTTTGTAAATCCTGATAGATATTCATGGAATAGCGAGTCCATGTGTTTTTGAATTTGGTTAAAAATACTTTTTTCAAGGATTTTTGAAAGAGCCGGTAATAGATTAACTGATCTATAATTATCTTTATTTAGTTTGTCTTTCTTTTTGAATAATGGGGTTATGTTGGCCATTTTCATTGTATCAGGAAAGGTATTTCGTTGTATACACATATTTGATAGTTTAGTCAAAGGGGCAACTATGTTTCTGTGAGTGTTTTTTATGAACTTAATAGGTATATCATCATAGCCAGAGGCTTTTTTGCTTGCCAGGCACTTTATAATCTTGCTAACTTCATGTTCCCTTACTTCTATAAATTCAAACCCTTCTTTTAAGGGATTAATATGCTGAGAGATCATTTCTATGCTGGGATGATTTTTATATTTTTCAATTGTGTCCCCGATTGTTATGTTAACATCGTCTCTTTCTCCTATGTCCGATCCAACGTTCCGGAAGAAATTATTAAAGATATCGCATACTTCAGCTGTGTCAGTTATTATTTTGTCTCCTTCTCTCAGTGGAATGTTATCAGATTTAGTTTTAGAACGAGAGAACAGTGGTTTAACTGCCTTCCAGAAATCTTTATTTTTAGTTCCGCCTTTGCTTTTCTCTTCAAAATATTTCCGCACTTCCTCCCGTTTTATCACAGTTACCTCATTCCTATGTTTTCTATACATTGCCAATGTACAAGCAGTCCTACTTTTAAAGAATTTGTTTCTATACTGGTTACGAATAAGGATAGCCTTTTTCAATCTCTTAGTCATGCAATGAAAGTGATTTTGTTTGATAACTTTTTGTTTCTTAGGGGCGTGTTTGTCGAGAGTAGCTATCATGACATTTTGTAATGTTTGCATCGCACTGTTTACATCTTGTTCATTTGATATCAAGGCATTTAAGTTAAGTAAAGCAAGTTCTTCATTAACCTGGTTATAATCTATGTTAGCAATCTTCCTGTGGTAAATAATTTTGCGTAAAGGCAGTGGTGCATGGATTTTTAAGATCCCGCCAATCAGATTGTGAAAGTCACTAATGCCTGTATCTATTGAGAAACCGTTTATAAATTTTACGTCGTTTAGTGACCAACATGACATCAATAAGAGTTGATTGATTAGATTTATGACATGTCGGATCAGTTATAATGTTTGTTAGATTGAGAGTTGGGCATAAGTTTGACAATACGTTTTGATGGTACATCAAGGATAATCTTGTGGGTGTTTACAGTCAATTCAACCGATATGCATTCTATATCTTCTTTACAAAAATTTACAGGACCTATAGTTGAGGGTATATTCTTAGCTATGTAGGCTACAAGGCCACCACTATTAGATTCCTTATCCTGTCTATACATAACATAGTTTTCTACACAGAGGCCAATACACATCGTGTACAACCCAAGCCAACCAACATTTTACAATTAAATTGCACTATACTTGCAGTGAATCTGGGGTATCCCCAGACCAGGGAAATTCCCACTCTGTTCATGCATCGCTGAGCATACAAGCCTGTACAGGACTGGGGGGCCTGAACTGGTTATAACACCTGTACTGACACAGTACAGGACTGGTCTGACCCAATACCTGTCCTGTCACAGGCTAAATTGGCACAGATTTTAAATGGTGAAGCCAGCTCCCAAGTCCTGAATTACAGGATTTATGAGGCCTGTAGCATATTCTACAAAGCCAGAATGTAATGGAATTTACCCACATGTAATGCTAGTTTACATATCCTACAATTACCTTCAGTTATCAGCCCTTGGAATCGTGAGGGGAGTCCAGAAAGCTTGACAAAAATTTGTGGCAGTTTCTAGTAACTCAAAGATCATGAGCACAAAAACAAATACAAGGTAGCACCTCGTAAATAAGTATTGCAACTGCATCACCAAACTGACACCAAATTGGAAACAACGCCCCCTATAACCAATTTGGCAATAAAAATCCCGGCCGTTCTGCTTTTTACAATTCCGCAGAATGTAGATTCTGCATTCTACAGTTCCATTTTTTACAGTTCCGCATTTTACAATTCCGTGGAATACAGATATTCCATTCCGTTAATTCCTTTTAAAAGCAATCACTAACCTGCTTGACGAACCCACAGTTTAGCCAGAAGCCAGTCCTCTCTTGAGTCAGCTGGAGTCCATACAATATCATCATGGTTGAGTTGGATAGCTATGGGAACCAGATCCCCTGAATGTCTCAGATACAGGAGACACATTGGAGCAGTCTGGTACCTCAAATTGGCATCCTTTTGTAAGCACGGGATATCCGACAGGAGTTCATAGTCAGCTATAAAGACGTTGCCATTCTGAATACATAAGGGGCAACCATTAGCTCTCACCAAACTGTTTCTTGGCCGTTTTGTTGAAATAAACAAACTTTCCAGGCAGTCTTGAAATAAAGTAAAAACTTTTGGAGGGAGTATTACTTCACACTGTATTGTTTGAATCTTCAATTTAAACAAAAATATTTCAGAATGTCGCAAATTGATATTAATAATTATAATAATTATGTCTGGCATTTCCGCAACCTAGATAATTTCCCATTGAGGAAAATTCCAACCCCCCTATGTCATTCATTCTCAGGTGTTGCTAACCAGAAAACCCTAGAAGATGGCAGCACGATGGACAAATCCCAAGTATTTGCAGATCACTATCTTGATTATAGGTTTTGCTTTGTCATGAGTAAGTACAAAATGGGTAACTCAAAGAAATAAGGAAAATGTTTAGATATACTTGAGCAAAAATTTGCTAACAAAACATTGCTTTTTACATCAGACATAATTGGTTCTCAAAATTTCGGCATAAATTTAAAAAGAACTTACTTCCATTTCCTGTTGCAAAGATAATCCCCTCCCCATGTAAGGCTGCAACTGTTCTTCAGTCACTTTGAGCTTTTCCGGAAAAGCATCGCAACATTTTATGACAAAAGGATTCTTGCCCTGCAGATACAATTGACCGAATGCTTCATCATCAGCTATGAGGCGACACATGTTGCCTTTGGGTCCTTCCGGTATGATTGTGGTGACTTGGGCAATGAACTGAATGCATTTTCTCAATTTTGACCATCTCCTTTGTGCACTTGCTGAAACAGGAGGTTTCTTTGTTGCCGGTTTTTGTCGTTTTGGTATTCCGTGCCTGGTGATTATCGGCTGGCCCATTCGAAATCTCTGTGCATTTATTGCATGCATCATTTTGGTGCTGTGAGGAGCAGTCAACATCATCATGCTGTAAGCGGCTGAAGCAGTGTGGTGATTAATCTGAGATTGTTGGATATGGTCTGCACTGCCTGAAAGATAACTTATCTCATTGAAATATATTACTAAACAAAGATTTACAAATATGTGTGGCATGCGACATTATAACCATTGCGGTGAAATGCGATGGCTAAAGGATACAAAATCCTATTAACTGGAGAATCTTACAGGTGTTACGTAAGAACACCCATGCTTCATTGTATATGGAGAATATATGTAGGTTGCTCTGGGTCATCCAGGTCGTTTGATAGATTAACGGCAGGTTTAGAAGAGAATAACATAATTATTAGTACAGATATAACAACCTGAATGATGATGCAAATCCCAAGGCAGCTTCTCATACTTGGCCACCAGAATTTGCTCATTCAATGGTAAGTCCTTGGTGTTTTCTGATTTCAGAATACTAGGCAGTTTTTCTTGATCTTTCCAAATGTATTCCTGCTGTCTAGTCCATAATTCCACTTTTCGCTCCTGTCGTCCAACTTCATAAATCTCTTGGCTCAGAAGTCGGGCTGTGCAAATATTTTTCAAAACAAAATTTTTTCAAATTACTAAAATGATTAGTAGGGTGTCCCAAAAAAAACAATGTCCTAATTTTTGATGGGGCACCCCCTCATTTTGTGATATAACCTATAAAAAGACCTATGCAAAATATTATTATCCCCCCAATAACTATGTATCCTTCAGTTTTTTTCCACAGACCGACAGCATGAGGTCATGCTGGTTCAGGATAGCTGTTGGTCTGGCAGCTCTGTGTGATGTGCAGCTGAAGAGCATGACAACATGCTGACAAGCGAAGCAGATTGGCTGGTATAGTTAGCAACAACAAACAGTTAAAGCAAATCCTTAACAGTGTCATGTCATCGGAATTTTGTTGGTTTTTGTTATACATTGCACCTGAGTATCCAAACCGTTTCAGTTATCGTTTCGGGTTCCTGGTGATTGAGCATGGCGATACACTGCACTGACCTTCAAGCTGGGATTCGACCAGCTGTGAGATTTTGTGAAAGATTTGTTTGTGTTTTACAGCTTCACTAAACTCCTTCCTCAGCTGAGTGACATGCATTCAGTTGATGCATATTGTGGACAGGTGCTGGGATCAGATGTTCTCTGTTACATATTATAAAACCTTCCTCTTATACTTCCCATCTTCTTCAGATAAGATTCCAAATCAAGCCACCCTGGCATCACATGGCATGCTTTGAGTATCCATGTACTCCATTGATTAAATGATAATAATGACACTGGAGCCTTCACAATGTTAATTTAGTACAATTTAAGAGCAACTGCTTGATGTCATGCAGCTGACTCTCCCGACAAATGAGAATGTTCATATAGCTTGACATCACCAAAAATGCCTTGCATGACATATGGTTTTTCTACTCACACCTCAACTGACCAATAGTCACCGAGTCTCAGCATGACATCAAGCTTTCAGTCTATGAAAAAAAATTGAAGGATACATAGTTATTGGAGGATAATAAAGCATTTCAACATGATTAACTGGTGTCTCAAGAGCCTTGAAGTTTAGTCATTTTTGCACATTTTAGACGATTTTCGGAATACGCGGTTCTCTATAATTTTGTCAATTTGTATCATACAACATTTCTAAGTGCCATGGTTGGAAAAGTCTCAAAAAGACCTTCAATTTGCATACCAACATCAATGGTCTACAATAATCACATGACTCCAATTAGCTCTCCAGCTGACACTTACATTATATGGAAGTGTTTTAGAGTGATTAAGCCTAAAAAAATTACTTCATTTCCCTGCCAGAAGTTTTTATTCTCAATCTACAAATGGCAGGATGACCATATATAACTTTTAAAGATATTTTTGTTCCTGGAAATGTCTGCTTTGTCAGCCATGAATTTTTATGATAAATCTTGTCAAAAGAGCTGAAAATGTCGGACGGGACGGTTAAATATCATGTTATATCATCATCAGATTTGATTCAACATACCATCAGTATACCAAGAATTGTACCATACAAACATAAATTTTGTTATTTTTCATGTTTTATCACTTATGTGGTCCTTAAGCCAATTTTGGGTTGATATAATTTTTTTTAATGACAAAACTTGTCAAAAGAGCTGAAACTAGACAGACTTGTTATATTATTTGTTATTTCGTCACCAATATTGATTCGGCACTCAAGGAATATTCTTTTCTGCCAGTTGGCAGGTTGACCATCATACCCTTAATTCATGGATGCTTTACGCTACTCCTCCCAAACTACTCAATGCCCACAACTCAAAATTTGCAAGCAACATCATTTCATGTCTTACACCAACCATAAGTGGGTGTGGTTTATCAAACTGTTCATATTATACCAGTGCACTTATTACTTATTTATGTACGACTATATATATCAATCTTCTCTAATATAGTTGTGGTTGTTCTGTTTTCCCTGGACTCCAATGAGGGAGGGAGCCAGGGACAGCTATGTTTCACACACCCTAAACCTCACTCTCTCACTGCCATTCTTACTTTCACTAAGCGCATTCTCACGGGTACTATGCTTGCTAGTATATATAATTTGTAAAACTAGTTTGGTTCTTGAAAATTCTTGCTTTATGAGCCTTGTAGTTCTTATGTCGTTTTTATGATACCTCTGGTTAAAAGCACTAAAAATATCAGATGGGGCTGTTATATTTTTATAATTTATCTTCATCAGATTTGATTCAGGAAACCTAGAGTGGTACCATATAATTATGTATGAACAACAATTTTGCTGTTTTTCATGTGTTATCATGTAAGTTGTCCTGAAGTCAATTCTGAGATGATATAAATATTTTTTCAGTGATATTTTTAGTTGAAAGAGCTGAAGATATCAGATTGGCGTCTATATTTTGTGTTACATCTTCATCAGATCAGAATTTATTCAGTATACCAAGAAAACATAATTATTTCACTGTCAGCTGTTGTGATTATCAATCTACAAATAGCAGGACGACCATATATATAATTTGTGAAACAAGTCCAGTTTATACAAATGAAAGGCGACAACTGTGTGAAAGAGTTGGAACTAATATCAGATGGGGCTGTTGTATTTCATGTCATATTTTCTCAGAATTGACTTCAGGAAAACATAAATAATGCCACCTGAAAATAACAAAGTTGTCATTCATATGGTACCACTCTTGGTACGCTGCATCAATTCTGATGAAAATACAACATGAAATATAACCATTTCATCATATACATGTATATTCAGCTCTTTTCACAAGATTTTTCTCAAAAACACATGACTGATAAAGCAGGCATTTCCATCAGCAAAGTTGTTCCAAAAGTTAAATATGTCCATCCTGCCATTTGTATATTGAGAATAACAACAATTAACAGTGAAATCAAATATAATTTTTTTAGATTAAATCGCTCTGAAACACTTTCGTTCATATTAGTGTCAGTTGAGGAGCTGATAGGAGTAACATAATTATAGTAGACCATGAGAATAAAAATTTCTGGCATGGAAATGAAGTAATTTTTTTAGGCTTAATCACTCTAAAACACTTCCATATATATAATGTAAGTGTCAGCTGGAGAGCTAATGGGAGTCATGTGATTATTGTAGACCATTGATGTTGGTATGCAAATTGAAGGTCTTTTTGAGATTTTTCCAATCATGGCACTTAGAATGTTGTATGATACAAATTGACAAAATTATAGAGAAAGGCATATTTCGAAAATCGTCTAAAATGTGCAAAAACGACTAAACTTCAAGGCTCTTGAGACACCAGTTAATCATGTTGAAATGCTTTAATATTTTGCATAGGTCCTTTTTATAGGTTTTATCAAAAAATGAGGGGGTGCCCCATCAAAAATTAGGACATTTTTTTTTCTTTCTGGGACACCCTAATGATTAGGAATGACTATATTATATATAAAGTTGTAATGATGTTGTCATTTACGCTTTTGAAGACACCTGAGACTTTTTGTGTGTACGATGTAAATATTTTCAGAAATTTAGTAGTAAATGACCCATTTACCAATTACCAATTTTGGAAAAATTGCTTCTAAAACTTTTTGAATGGAGAATGCATTGCACAATGAAGACCTGAGGTCATACGATCCCAGTATGATTTTGTTCACCAGTCATATTGATGATGTATCATGATGATTGCACTCTGATAGCATGGTTAGCTTATATTTTGTGATGTCTTGAGAATTGGGGCCCCTTTACAACACCAAGATGTCACAGGACTAGATTATTGCAAGACTCTCTTGAGAGCTATCTTCCATTGCTCATGGTTATGACAAACAGCCCTCATATATTGAACACTTCCTGTGTGCTCCTAATGACCTGTCAATGAATTTTTTATTTTTGAGCTCACAGCTTGTGACGTCAGGGTTAACTCACAATTGTATATCACAGTGTGAGCTCAATATGAGCTCAAAGCAGTTGAGTCATGGTTGGCGGACACCTTGTCATCACATGTGTGACTTCCATTGGATTTAATAATGATTTTCCTGTAGCTTTATAGGGCTCTGTAACATTACATTATAACTTTGGAAACTTTCCATATTTTTGCATGAGGAACAGGGTGCAGTAGGCCAATGCGTCAGATTTGTAGGCAGTTTTGAAGATGAGTGAATATACAAAAGCCTTCTAATAGTTTAAAATACAAATCATGCTCTTTAAGCTGTTTAAATTGATACCAAAACCATTTCGGTGACGTAAAAATTGGCTAAATTAGTTAAAATTGATCCATTTCTGTGAGGTATCTGTGTAAGGTTATCATGGGCTAAACGCAAAATGTAAATGTAGGATTTTTTATAGTCCATTACACCAACAAAGTCAGTCTCAACAGACTTTACAATTACAGTACACCCTTGGCAGGCCTGTTCAAGCATGAACCTTTTCTCTACTCCTCGGGGAGTATACAGCCAGGCAGTCGTTTCCAGAGCACACAATGCTAAGTCACTCTACAATTGCCATCACTGCCCATAGCCAAGTACCCATTTACATCATGGCACAGTGTCTTCACTGCATGGGTGTGTAATTAGACTTAATACATAGTTTACAGTTTCAGTAAAGAAAATTTAAATTGCAACAAAATCCATTGGACCTTTAATTGTAGTGTTTGTTATGTGTTAAGAATTTACCATCTCCTGGTGTGAGAAACATCTTGGAATTGACAATGCGATGACACGGAAAATGGATTCTTCTCTTTCCGGCAACATCTGAGAGAATAACATTCTTCAAGAAAAGACTGTCCGCAATATGTCTATGACGCACTCCTATGGACAATGCAATGATATCTCCAACCGGTAAAGAACTGATGATATAAGAGTATGTCTCATCCGCATCTCCCTGTTGAGGCTCTTCAGAAACTTTGTTGTCCAGATGGTGGGAAATGCTCCTTCCTTGGGCACCTATGAAAGATATCAGAATTTTTTTTTTAAAGTCATTAATATTAGGTACACATTTAGAGAATACATGTTCAATATATCAAAACTTGCTGTCATTCGCATGTGTATATTTTATGAATTAAGCTGTTATTACCAATAAGCGTGACAAAAATATGAGTCCTTGATGTATTCCTTTGCATTCTCCTTGCTGAAATGGTCACAATATGTGAAACCTTTTCTTCTTCTTCAGTTAGGTCATCTGGAGGACCTAGACTCTGGAAGAAAAGGAACAATCAATGAACACAGACATGGGGTGTCAACTTAAGGAATCAATTGGGAAAAGTGACCGTTTTATCAGCAAGATTGAATATCATGATAAGACATTGTATAACCCCCTCTCTTCGTTTTACCTGACGCATTCTGTCCAATTCCTGCTTTGTGTACATTGACACAAGCATTTCTGCATAACTTCTATAATCCCAAATTGAACGGGTTTTACCAAAGCCAAGACAAGGAGGTCTATTAATAACATTGAAGTAAGTCCTTTGTAATGTGCTAGGCGGTAGCACTGTTGTCAGTGTCAGTTCCATGATATCGCTCCAGGGGGAATCATCCCATTCCTAAAAATAGAAATTAAAAAGCATAGCAAGTCAAGGGCATCAGTGTCTCACAGGCCGAAGTTTGGTCGCAGGGTCGAATTACAGTCGACGAATGACAAGTGCTTACAGAATTGTACATGTTCCTTGCCAGGTCACAGCACGTTAATTATTATTCTTTATGACTCATAAGCAATTTGTGAAGTCATATCCTGCACATTCAATGCTATAAAAGCAAGTCACCAACTGAGTCACAGCTGTCACAACACACACCAATGAGGTCACAAGTTGCAATGGATATAGGGCATGTTGTGAGGTAATTGATGACCACAAGCATCAGAATGTAAGTACCTGGCATTCTTTGGGTGTAAATGGCTTGCACTTAATTTAATAATTGACTTGACACTCATGTGATGTTGTGAAAATCCCGGATTTGAATTAAGTTGATTGAAAAAAGGTATTTTTTGCAATTTAATATAATCCCACCAATAAAGCATTTGTGCCAGTAGTTGGTTGTTTCTGATCAATTTGGCTTGGGACCAAACAATTTGATAGATCCAATCTCATCAAACATTTGACAACCAAAACATTCACTATCAATTTACTTGTAGTCATAATATCATGTTTGTGAATTTATCATGTAATATCATTGACAGTTGACAGAACACAGTCATGTGCAAACATCAAGTACCTTAAAACGGGGTAAAGTTGGCAATCCGGGGTAAAGTTGGCACACTATTTTGACCAACTTAATGGCAGAAATGCCAACTTTTCCTCACTGACACATATGGCAACTTTGTCAAAGATACCTGTGTCAGTGAGGAAAGTTGGCATTTCTGCCATTAAGTGGGTCAAAATAGTGTGCCAACTTAACCTCGGATTGCCAACTTTGCACCACAAAAAATAATGTGCAAGCACTTTAAGCAGCACAGACAGTGCATGGTTCCAACACAGGCACACCGGTGATGGATATACTAAGAAGAAGAAGAAGGCTTGGTTGACCTTTGACTCATGGAAGCCAGTCCATTTTAGTTTCTTTATAATTTTTTTCCATCACTGAAGGGCACAAAAAGTGACTGGTCAAAAGATAAAAACCTACAGAGAGTGTAGAGTAAATTTGAATGAGATTGGTGAAAGAGAGTGACCTCCAGAGCGATAACGAGATTGCATGAAATTCTTGGGTTAAGAGCAGCTGTGCTGCTAATAAAAATGACACTGACCTGTTGGGGATTCCAATAAAACGCCCTTCCCATTTGTTTGACTTGAATCTGCAGCCTAAACTTGGCTGTACCCGGCAGAAGTTTGTCTCTCATATCCCTCCTCAGATAGTCCTTCGGTAAATTGCAACCAGAAGATCGGCTGGTGGCCCATGGTTTCTTTTGTGATTCCTGTAAAATAATTCTGTTGACATCATACAATAAATCGGCACTAGACTTTCTTTGATCTTTGATCGAGTATTTGTCTTTGCAAGCCATAAAATATATTTAGGCAGTTTGAAAGAGATGAAAGTTGTCACCACACTCGGTGGTAAGTCACACATGTCAAGGCAACAGTTATTTTTCCCACCTGGTCAAGGAGACCACTTTCTTCCACATTCCCAAAAGGCACCAGCCTGAACTTCAGAAGAACTTGTTCTGTGTCACCGTCCAAGGAATAAACCAGTTGACTGTGATAGCATAGATTTGTGTATGATGATGGGCAGCGTCGAAGACTATCAACCAATGCCTTATAGCTGAAATTTGTTATAAAAATTTAGAATATAAAACATACAGTGAATAAGCATACACGTGCATTATTAATTTTTTATTTAGACCAAAGTGAGCGAGGCGGTTTGCATGAAGGTCGATATATAGCATCAAGAAGAAATATAGAAGCTTTCATCCGGAAATCTTGGTTTCAAGAACACTCTGCAATGTCTAGTTTACCAAGTCACGAGGATATTCTTCAACCCAGGGAGGGCCAACAATGCAACCTCTATTTGTTTGATAAGATGTTACCTTCAAACATTGCCAGACTTGCATGATCCCATTGAACTGTGTAAGTTTTGGCGAAGAATGCAACTTACAAAAGAGGATCTTTCCTGCATGCGTTCTTCATCCCAGATGCTGATCCAAGGACATTGGTGTCATCCATGAGAGTCTTGCAGTTTCGGAAGAGACAGATCCTTCCAGTATGCAGCATCAAATCAAGCGGTCCATCCTCATTGCAGTCGGCCATCTTGATCGATGCTTGTCGAAGACATGATGCAGCATCGTCATCACACATGACTCCACCAAATCTGTACACATGTGTATAGCAGAAGTTATACGAGGGGTTTTCCCGAGGTCTTTCCAACTGATCATAACTTCTGCTATATTTTATACAGAAACATGATATTTGGGTCAATTATAATGGAGGTAAAAGGTAATTTTCAATTGTTCTCCAAGAAAATCAGATCACAACAATAAGAATAATGGTGGATTTTGTTGCCATGGGAACTAGAAGTCATGAAGTGCGGCCATGTGCATAAGAACAACAGTGACAGAAATTTTTATGTTAAAACATTTAATCATTTTGAGAGATTTTTAACTGGAAACATGCGGAAAACCAGCACCATCATTTCACAACTTCTCTAAGTGATCAATTGGGTACATAATGTATTTCAATCTATTTGAAAAGCATGCCTCTAAGTCTTCAGGTATAGGGCATGTTTTGGAGTTATGCACTATTCTGGATCTTGAATTTTCTGATGTTTCTTATGTTCCTTCAAAAAAATCCTATATAAAGTTCAGATGGTCTTATTACTCAGGACATTTTTGCCTGGTGTCAGATGGACATTATTAAGTAGCAGGGCTGTTAATGAGTACTTGAGCACTTAAGTACTTCTGTACTTAAGTACACTTTCTTGAGTACTTGGAATGTACTGGGTACTGTAAGTACTGAACCCAAAAGTACTGTACTGGTACCCAGTACTTTGCAAAAAGTACTTGAAATTTTAAGTACTTTTTAAGTACATTTAAGTACTTTCAGTAAAAAAAATATCCAACATGACAGCTTACAAGCCATGTTGAGTGAAGTGGCAATATTTCCCACAATCATATTTGTGATTAAATGACACTTCCTAAAATCATAAATGTCATGTAGTTTGTAAAAAGGGTTATTTTCAAAAGAAACAGACATTTAAGTAATGGAGACCGTCAGGTCTCGGCCCGAAGGGCCGGGACCAGAGGTCTTCAAATGGTAGGAGACAGAGCTACCCACACAGGGATAGGCCTATACTAAGAAACTTTTTTGCGTGTGCCAAAGCTGACAGAAAGTGGCACCGTTTTTGTGACGTCATATCTAATGACGTCACAACATAGCTAGTCATAGATGACGTCATAGCAACAGCATTGCAGGTGGCGTCATGAACAGACCCAGCCTCATTGTAGTTCTGCAAAATGGAGTTATTGGACTAGCCTCATTGTGCTGAGTACTTGCTTCAAATGAGTCCCTGAAATGTTTAAAGTGTTGTAACAAAATAATTGGTATCCATGGCTGAGACTGTGATAATTGATATTGGAGAAAGTCACAAATTCAGAAGGGAAAGTGTCTCTGACCCAAAAATTGTATTCTTGCATTTCTGGGATCAGAACAGTAGGCCTTTTTCACGGACAAGGCCTTTCATAACAGCAAATCAAATACTCGCAAGAGACAGTACTTACTATTTATCACTTCACTAATTTATAAATTTACACCATCCAATATATGACTAACATCCATGCATAAAAAGCCCTATATGAATAGGATATGAAAACAGGAGAAAGCATTTAGGGGGCTACCATTTAATAATCACGGGGTTGGAGTTTTCCTCTGCAGGATGTTATTTATTTCACGGCAACGGCAGCAGTATTTATTAATTTTAATTGCACGAATATTCATTCAAGACTGCCCAGAAAGAAACTATTTATTTCAAAACTGAGCAAGAAATTATTTATTTAAAAAAATCCAACCCCCCTGGATATTAAATGGTCAACTCCTTAACAAGTGGAGTAAAAAAAATTGGTTCAGATGAAAAAAAAAAAGGACTTCAATATTTGAAGTTTGCGAGATAGGCCTTTCTATCTATCTATCTGTATATCTATCCATCTATCTATAAAGCACCACTAATAAATATCTAAAACACCACAAGGAAATCTGAATGTCCTACGGTCTCCCTATGCTCTTTGGCATAATCATATTACAATTTAAAATATACCAATAAGTAAATTTGAATTTATGTTACAGAAGAACTTACACTAAAGCCTGTCAAAGCAAATTAGAAATATGATTGCAATTAGACAAGTCATTACAGAGTCACTATCTGGGTAGTCCAACTATATTGCTGAACTAGCATCTCAGTTCTGCAGTAAATCTATGAGCTAATTTATATCTATATAATTTTCATTTTTAATAAAAGGTATTACAACTTTGATTATCAAAAAATAATTCATTCATAATGTATTAATTTTGTATCACCAACTGAATTTGTTTGTTTTAACCTTTCAAGAATAAATATGGTATGATCATTACTTGAGCAATAACTAACTCTTTTTTTTTCATTATGCACCATTTTGAAAATATCCTGTATACATGCATAAATCCACTAATCAAATTATTCAATTAATTGCAATGTCTTTTAGGGAGGGAGGTTTCAATGTTCATTGAAGCATGTAAGCGTGAATGCATTCATTGTCATGGATGAATGATTTGATCACAGAACAAATCAGTTGAAACTGGAACTATGTTACATTGTTAGTACCCATAGATGTGTATTATAAAAATAACAAGAGCAGGTATACTGCCTCCATATCCCCCCATGCCCTAACATTTACCTATACCCACCAGAATTCCAATTTAGTTATGCCAAATATTTCCACCAAGGCCACAATTGTGCATACATGTAAGGATGTGGAGACACCTGGGGGTGGAGTTTGCTTTTAAAAATAACATGGCTGCAGACCAAAAGCACAGCAAAAAGTATTTGGGATGTGGAAATGGTTATGATATTTATTGATTTATGGTCAGATTTGACAAGTTTAGGGGGGTATTTGAATGTTGGGAAAGGATGAGCATTGTGCATGGTGTGGTGTTTGAGATATTTGATGGATACCATGCATGGATACTAAAAGTACAATCCCCCATAGCATATGAGATAACACTGTCAGTTTCTTTTAAATTTGACTAAAGCCTGGCAAAGGTTTTAACAAGCTGATAAAGACTTGTTGTCCAATATGTACCAATTAATAAATCAATTTTAAAAAATATTGAGAATAGAAAGAAAAAATGCAATTAACCTTTTATATTCTGTATATTGCTCTTGTATAGATGATAAACTACATAGATTTATCATTTGATAACTTTTCTAGGAACTTAAAAATAAAAGCTTAATTTTGAATATCTAAACTTTTTCCTAATGTGCTGAAGAAACACTAGAGTCAATGATGGTAAATCCGTCCAGGTGGGTAAATCCGTCCACCCACTACAATGTGCATATACATATGTATGTTACACCTGTGAAGGTTTTGAAAGGAAGAGAACTGGTTTTTCAACTGATTTTGCCGTTTTTATTGTGTTGACAGACCTGTATTAAAATCATATTTCAGGCATTTTAAAAAAGTGAGGATAAAATACAATGAAATTCTGTACGTCATCGTAGCCATTTTGTGAATTGCTTGAAGTGGGTGATAACGATCTTGCAGGCCTTTTCACATGAGGGAAACAAATTTAAAGTTAAAAAATCATTAAAAGAGATGTACAAATTAATCATCCTATTGGGATTGTTCAATTGTGGCATTTTCAAGGGAAATAGAGTGAAAGTAAAAGTGGACAGAATTACCATCATTGTTTTGGATCTGTCTTGATTTGGTGTTTGTAAATCCGTCCACAAATATCAAACAGGTTGTAGAGAACTTTTACGCATTTTAATATTTACTAGAAAACCTGTTGCAAGCGGGTATTTGAGGCCCTTAGCAGGCTGCTAATAGCAGCTTAGAGTGGGTTGTGTGCCTGTGGAAATAGCAGTATGCTACTGATAATCATAATAAAGGGCGACAGTGTTATATTAACAGTTGTGGCCTTTGAGTAATTAATTTGCAAGAAATTGATTATAAATTAGAAAACATAGTATATTTTGTTCAAGCAAATTTGGTGTGGAGAAGTAAAACAGTTTGTATTCATGAGCCACGCTGTGGTGGCAGCACCTGCACGTGTTGTCTGGAATGGCTGACCTATGTTGCCACCTGGGGAGCTTGGCAGAAAGCCTATGAGCCATTTATGGACATTGGTGTAATATTGGTGCAGAAGGTGTTAAATGAAGGTGGCAGTGATCTCTATCCATGGATTGGCTCAATGCCATAACGAGGCGGGATGACGTGGGGCCGTCATGTTACTGGGAACGCATTGCCCAGCAATGTAAACAAGCATGGACCAGCCTGACTGGAAACACCAAATAATGCACATTTATGGATCATCTTAGCATGAACTGCCATTTATACCTGATTCTGGCCTACAAGGAAGGTGGAAACACCATTCACAGGTAAGTAAACAACTGTTATCGCCGTTTTTTGGCCTTGAATTGCCGCCGCGCTGTTGCTCTGTGAAGCCATTTAACTGCAAATTTAGCTCAGTATTATGGCATTGCTGGGTTGTTTGTGGCATAATTGACATTTAGGCCAATTGAGGCCTTGAATGATGTCAATTGCTTTTGGTCCTGATTGTTATTGAAGTGTCATATCATGAACTTAAGAGGTGTCATGTTCAAGTGCAATTTAAGTTTTAGTAGGCCTACTGTCAGTGCCACTGCCACAGTGTATTGTGTAGACCTATTATCTTCATGACATGACACTGTCAAAGACAAGGAGAATGAACATATTGATATTGAGGATATATATTATTATGTCATAATATTTGTTTAAAGCAAGGGTGCCGAATAGGGGGGGGGCAGGGGGGGTCGGTCAGAAGTTGGCAATGTTGCCCTTTTCATGTCATAGAAAATAACATTATTAGGCCTTAATATACAGTGAATTTAGCATTAGGGAAAACATTTTCGAGTATATTCAAAATTATTATTGGCGCTACACTAAGTTATTAGCGCGCGAAATAGATTTGCCCTTTCTCGACCGACCGCCCCTGCCGCCCTCATCTCCTTCCGGCACCCTTAGTTTAAGTAATTTTAATAATTTATCTATATCATTAATTGTCATTCCGAAGTGCAGGATAATCTGACAGGGCCTGTTAGGGGGTGGATTTGGGAGGGGAAGGCATTTGGGGTTGCCCTGTCCCCCTTGTACATTTTAAGTACATTTCATTTGTCAACCCCAGTCTATTAAAATTTCCGTATCCACTCCTCTCAGGTGCACTTGTCAGGGCAGACACGACAGGGTGCTAAGGGACCCCCACAAATCTATGCGCTCTTTCATGCTGAATATCTGCTTGTGTGTATATGACATAAATATATATATATATAATAGTCATTCAAATATATATAGGCCTATTCTTTTTTTTCCAGAGTCCCTGATGAGCATGCAGAGACTGCCAAGGCACAATGTCGGGGTTGATAAATTCAGGCGGTATGTCAATTTCTACATTCCTCAGACCTTGTAGTTGTTAAGTCTGGCACAATCATGCTGCCTTACATTAAAGAATGTAGCCAATGGAGTCTATGTGTTGTAACTAACACAGGCTAAACCAGAATCATAGGCGTATGGCACGCACAATTTTGGGGGGGGCGAGCGACATTTGCCCGAATTTCAAGATCTAGATTTAATACCATTTCAAATGAAATTGCCTGGAAATCAGTAATTTTCAGTAGTTTTTATTCGATCATCTGCCTAAATTTTTTAGCCTTTTTGCGAATCTTACTGTTTCCCAAACTTTTAGGGAGGCGGGGGGGGGGGGCGATCGGCCCCCCTCCCATACACCTATGACCAGAATAACAATTGTCAACAGTCGTGGAGCCCTATTGCCCAAATTCAGATAATTTTGTGGATTGACACAGTTCAAGTTGGACATTTATCTAAATTATTTTTTTCAGCTTCATGACCACATGCATGCTGCTAAGTCAGGCCCGTCCTAGGTTTGATGGATGACAGCTGAGCTGACATGAAGGCATCGATATTTCACACTATGGGATCTCAGTTTTCACTTCTAACCTACATAGTCAACTACTTCAAAGAGATCAAAACGATCAAGAACACCACCAGTGAAGCTGAGAAAATCTTAAGATATATATAGGGACTGACCAGAATTTATGACTGGGGGGGGGGAGGTAGTTTTATCGTTAGTTGTTATTCTCTTAGATTTCATGCAGATTTTTAATACCTAAAAAATTTGTGCTGCCCCATCCCCTCAGACCATATGCGAAAAATTAGTACACCCTCAAGCAAAACTCTCACAAGTCATAAATTCTGAATGTTCTCTCCTTTATTGTGAATTTGTAACCCGACAAATTTCAGAATTTTTCACTCTGAAATATGACTCTTTATCAAGATTTATGTTTGTTGTTCCTTGCATGAATTAAGTCAACAGTGTGAGATGTAACCATTGCATGGTGATGACTAGAGTTGGGACAATATGTTATGATATATATATCGCACTATTGTTTTGTTACTTGTGCAGGGAGGAAAAAAAGTGTACAAAAAATCTTTAAATAGCAATTACATCTGAATGCATTAACGATATCACGATATCAAAGTAAACAAAGTTGTTATTTATCGCATGGCATTTCATGATCAGTATGAGGTAGTGTTTGAAGACAAGTGCAGGTGCAATTTGCATACAATTTTATTCATTTATTAGCAGGGTTCCCACTCTTTTGCTAAGTTCAAATTCAAGGTTTTTTCCAGGTTTTTCAAGGCTCTCAAAACCAATTTTCAAGGCCTAAACCTGCAATTCTTTCAAACTGATTTTGCGCCCTGGACAGTCGTCAAAGTCCACAATTTGTTGGACCGTTTCAATTTTGGCAAGAGAACCCCAAATTCCAGACTTTTTCCAGGTTTTTGGTGGAAATATCACATTTTCCAGGTTTTTCCAGGCGGGGAAAAGCACAACCCAAAATTCCAGGTTTTCAAGGTTTTCCAGGTTGAGTGGGAACCCTGTATTAGGCTTAGGCCTTGGCTATGTTTTGTAAAATCTTCTGAGGTTGAATTCTAATTTTGGTTCTTGTGAGTTTTACTTATCTTATGGGAGCATTGCCTAAATTTTACAATTTTAAGAATGATTTTATAAGACTCATTCTAACGATTTTATGCTTTAATCCCATTTTCTTTGCAATATTTCAGTCCTTATCTGTTGTATAATTTTTTCATCACTCATCTGTTGTTTTATTCTTTGCTTATGTTAACTTTTTATATATATGTATGTGTGTGTGTGTATGTAAACCAGTCTTTGCGAAGATCCAAAATCCCCTGCCGGACCAAAATGGAAATTTTGGCTATTGCTTGAAATTTTAACATGTATCCAATTACAATTTTTTGGCCTGAACTGCCGGTCCGGTTGAAAATCTGCCGGTCAGGTCCTAAGGACCGGCAATCTTCGCAAAGACTGATGTAAACTTACTATAAATAAAATTAATGTTTACTTTACTTTATTTACCGGTAAAGCTGGGCATTTAAAATTTCAGTAATAGTGATTGTGATTGTTGTAGCTGTAGGCCTGTGTAGAGAGAGCAAGAGAGAGAGAATTATTTATTTGTGTGAACAAATTCTAGCCCCCAGCCCTCTTGGGCTTATAATTGACTTAAAAAGAAATAACAATGTGATTGCAAAAATGATAGAAGTTATAGTAAAATATTATGAAAGTCTACAAATAATGAGAATTCAAATGATTTGTTGATATACATATATTGCAAATCTTAAATAACAATTCAAATGTAGGCTGCGCGGCAGGATACCCTCGGCATTCAGCAGTAATTTATTGGCATCAGTGTTATGCACAAGCGCAAGTTTGATAGAAGTACTACTTTGTATGGAACAAAAAAGTATGATTATACATGTTGGTAGAAAATTTGAATGACCAAGGTCCAAAATTATATCACATTTGGGAAACTGATCTGGAAACACAAAAAAGTTGTCACTATTTCATATTTTCAAAAGATTGTTATATCTACATCGTACACTGCCCAGTCAATTTTTTTTTAATGACTACTATGCAGCGGATATATAACCTTTATTTCAATGATTTGTTTCAGGTTGTTCTATACAATACATGACCAGTTTTGAATAATAAACATTCATTAGTTCTTAAGCACCCATGTTGTGTTTGATATTTTACATTATCATAAATACCTGTCTGCCGGTTGTTTTTTGTTTAGAAAGTAATTTGTAATCTCCTAGGGCAGTTAAGGAAAATTTCACTTTTGAATGAAATAGCAATATTAAAGGGCTCCCGTCAAATTCAAGTGATATGGACAGCAGTTCTGTTTTGGGCCTCTTGTATAGATCTATAGGCATTTCAGAAGCTTGATGGTTACAAGCAATTATGTTTGTCTTGTGTTCAACACGTCAGGAATAATTCAGGATGCCTCAAGAATGTGTTCCAGGCAACCAAATTTTGTTACATAGGCTTATGTTGGTCTGTAGTGGGAAAGTTGATTTCTTGCCATTCCTAATGACCATGACCAGGCGATGACGTGCTGACGTACTTATGATGTCTACCAAGTTGACGGAATTTGACTATTTTGTCGGAAGGGGAAGTGTCGGAAAGGCATCGGGAGCCGGGAGGATTTCAAGACAAAGGCTTCTGCAAAATCCGTAAAAGTTGTTTTTGGTTTCCGTTTATGCTCTTCCTGGGCGGATGCCTATAGGTGGGTGGAGGGTTGGTCAGTAGCTACTGTGCTAGGCTGCGAATCGCTTAGTCCAGGTTTCAAATCCATGCAGCACTTGCCAGGTCACCTGGGCCTATGTTGGACAGCTGCTTCAATCATCCTTCACTCAATTGCCGTGTCTCTTGTCCCAATCCCAATTTATATCCATTCCCCCTCCCCCAGTATCTATTCCCCAGTTCTCATATAACGGGACCCTAAGGGTGGCTTCTAAAACTACGAATGAAAGGCAAGGGGAGATATACATTTTTGCATGGGCGTAAGAGAGGTGGTTGTTTTTTTTTTGGGGGGGGGGGGGGGTGGGCAGTCCGTCACTGGGTCATTATTTTTTAGGGTGTCAGATTTTTAGGACAGCAAGTTCTGACAAAACTTCCCTCCCCTCCAAGTCATAAATTCTGAATGGTCCCAAAGTGAGTCAGTCCGGGGTGACTCCTCAGTGATGCTACTGTTTCTATTTTGTCCTGATATTTTAACATGGTACGGATGTGACCTGGGCACAGTGGGGAGTGGATCTGCCCTAATATTAGCCGCCTTGATACCCCATTTGCCCTGATGCCAGGGGGGGGGGGGCTGCTGCCCCCCTGACCCTCCACGAAATACGCCTATGCTGAGAGATAACAAAATTTCTGGGAGGGGACAGTACATTATTTTTTCCAATGGGACATTCTGCCAAATTTCCTTTCCCTTACCCAAATTTAGGCCTAGCCTACCCGGAGCGACCATTCAATAACCAGTCTTGTAATTATCCATTTCAAGCACACAAAGTCCCTGAAAATTAATTTCCAAATCAAGCACCACTTTATGAAGAAATATCCCTGGGGGAAATTATTTATTTCAAGGCTGCCCAAAAAGAATTTATTTATTTAACCAAAACTGAGCAAGAAAATGGTCTCCCCCTAATGGAAGAATTAGATCTTGAAAGCTATTAAATAAAAATTTCGATTCACAGTTTTTGTTAGGACCATTTCATCTAAAATTGAAATGGAACAATTATTAGTTCATTAATTATTGTAATCATGCAAATTAAATTAATCTGTGACATTTTTATACTATTTTATAGACCTACATAATATCAGTGCCTTATTAATAGTCCCTCTCCATCCCAGCTGAGCCATATGCCTATAAGGTTATTTATTCATGTAATTTATTTATGCAAACTCCAATAAGGTCAGGACATGAAAACAGCAATTTAGTCAATACAATTAAAAGCTTAAGAGTCCTTCAATCACAGTTAGGCCTAGCCTAGGCTAAATAGACCTGCCTAGTTAATTGTAATTAGGAATGTTGGCATTTGGGGGTTAAGTGTGTGTGTGAATTGCACTTTAGTGATTCAGAGAAAGTGTCAAGTATTTTTTTGGCAATTCTGATGCCATTTCAAAATTGCCTGAGCTTTAAAAGGTGAGCAACTGTAGTCTGACTGCATTGACAGTGCAAGAAACGGCCAGCGGTTGCCGAAAATAGCTACGGCTGCAGGCTTTAAATTGTCTGAGTAAGCATTTGTTGACACAGTGAGGCGTGGGAGGCTTCTGTTGTATTCTGTACTTCGTTTTATTGAAGTGGGGGACACTTGAAAGAAGTTATTAGCCTTAAACAGTCGCGAGAGCAGGGTTTGTCAAGCCATTTGCCTTTGTTGACGTTTACTGATTCCCAGTAACATGGCGGCACCAGGCCAGCTCGTGACGTTACGTAGCAGCCAATGGGATCCGCCCAATCCATTCATAGAGATCACTGGAAGGTGGATTTCATAGCAATTAGGAATTGTTGAAGTACAGTGACTATTGCAAAACAAAGTAAATGTCAATGATGTTACACATGCAAAGTTTGATAGGTGTGCAGAGAATTGTGATAGAGTTATGCTTGAGACATGGGGCCAAGAGAGTTAGCACTTTTATATTTAGATTAGATGAATGACATACCACTGTCTAGAGAAACTAGATTGAAGCAATTATACCCCTTTGAATTGGTTAAAAGGGTTATTTAATTGTAATTGAGGCGGTCATGCGCAATTCATATTTTTCACAGTTAACTTTACCTCTAGGCCTATTATTTAATTCTCCTATCATCAGTGCCATCAGCGAATCATTCTTCTAAAAGCAACAGAAAACATTTATAAGACTTAATCAATTGCAAAATTTGAAAAATTAACAAGATATGATAGGTATGTGCTCAGGGCCGTACCCATAGGGGGGAGATGTGGGGGTGTGACACCCCCCCCCCCAATATTTGCCAGGAGGGGGCCCAAATAGAACACAAGCTGTTACACAGAAATGACTGTCTACAAGTTGACCGCTATTTACTGCCACCTAGGGTGCAAAATTTGCGAGCTCCTGTGAGCGGTCAACAGAATTTCAATCTCTGGAAGAAACCAGGACAGTGAGGAAGAAACCAGGACAGTTTCATCATTTAGTGATGGTCTAGTTTATTTCCAAAAACTCTGCAAGTGTCTAATCTGACTTTGGTTGGCTTCAATTTTAAGCAGACAGCTTGTAAATACCAAAATAAGTCGGAACTATTTTTATGATGGAGGATGTATACATTGTAGCTCACATATATTGCCAGTATAGAGGGGGCCACTTAATTGTGGCATGGACAAGACATTTTGCTGAGTGTAACACAGCTTTTATGAAATTGTGAATTATATTGTTGTCCTAGTTAATAAATCTCCATAAAGAAACAGAATAAATGCAATTGAACATTTTTGATATCACAAAGCAAAAACATTGACTTTGTATGGACAGGTGAAAAAGTGAGAATGCATTCTTTTTGGACCCTTTTCTGACCACAATTTAACATGCACTAAATGGCATAAGTAGATTGAATACCACCAAACTTCTGATGAGTAAAATCATCAATTTCACAGGCAAAGAGAATGCTAAAGTTTCAAAACTTTCTTTTTGTCTCATGATGATTTCCAAAAATTTTCATTTAAAGCAGTGGACTGGATATTTGCCAGCAACCTTGCTTTGTGAAAGTAGTTTGGCGTAGTAATATGGACAGCTGTTGGGCAACCTGATCTGGCGATCTGTCCAAAACAGATCAAATTATTGTTGACCCAATTCGATTTTCCAGGGACTGTCAGCATTCTGCTGCCACTTGACAGTCCCAAACAGAGACAGCAGAAATGTGGTGAAGAATGTTTGAAACCGCCGTCAAACAATTATAAATTCAGTGATCCTATTCCCATTAGAGCTGGAATCAAACCCAGTGCCCAGCAAAAAGGAGACCCAGAGGATCCACTCCCCCTCAGCTAACCATATACATTGTGATGCCCTGGAGAATTATTAGAAACCTTGATGCATTGACTCCGGTGTCATCTTCCTGGAATACCAACTTCATGATCTGTTATATTGTAAAGTAATTCATGTTTTTAAACTGTATGTTACTTTAAATATTTGTTTATGTGCCATGGTGTGTAAAAATAAAATATTGAATACACAAAATACCTGAAACTCTAAAAGGTGTGATGAATCCGATGACATGAGCATAATGCAAAAATTCATCATCTCATAAACACAACCTTTACCACAGAATGTAGATTTTGCACTTAAGGAGTCCAGATATCATCAAAATACATTTGATCTAGCAAGACATTGTCCTTGGCATCTTACCAATTTTTTTGGTAGACCTTTCTATTTGAAGTAGCTGTATGAAATTTTCACAGAATCAATTTCAGGTATTTCACTATCCATTTTGAAAATATGGTACCTGTTCGAAGATTTAAAATAACTTTTCTGTTGCCATGGAAACAGAAGGTCAGTGCACCCAGCGCAGCTCAATTTTTTAGGCCAAATCCAAGTGTATAGGCTTGTAAATAACTAAGGAATTTACTGTAAATATGCAATGGATGATCATGAAAAATATTAATTGGAAACCTAACAGTATCTTGAAGTTTTTCATTTACATTTAAAGTCACTGTGAATAAGTTTAACCCATGTGCTCAGGCGATCACCTGGGTGCTCCAAACTGGGCTGTTCCTAAATTCTGGAATTTCAGCGTATTTGGTGACTGCATCATTTCTTGTTTTTACTATTATTTCTTTAATTATTGAAATGGTAAATATATTTTAGTATCACACAAGGTTACAGAAGGCCAAATCTGGTAATTAAAGCAGATGAAATTGGGTTTTGAACCTAAGGTTCTTGAGCACTGCCACTTGACAGCAGATTGTTTCAGCCAAACCGTCTCAACCGCTGTTAGGCAACTGCTGGAAAAAGCCTTTGGTAATTGCCTCAGCTGATCAGGTTGAAATATAAATTAATGTTTATAATCTAATGGAAGATATCTTGAAAAACTGCAAGCTTATCAGGAAATACATTTTCTTGCAATCATTTGCTTTTTACTATAAATTCTCTGACTTTTAACACAGCTAATTTGCTGAATTTCGTCTGAGAAATTGAGCTGCGCTGGGTGCACTGACCTCTCGTAACCATGGTAACAGAAAAGTAACTTAAACACTTCTTAGAGTCTTGATTTTATCAAAATAGATGGTCAAATTCCTGAAATTTATTCTGTGAAAATTTCATTTAGCTATTTCAAATAGAAAGGTCTGCCAAAAAAATTGGTCAGAACTTTTGGGACACCCCTCGTATAATCAGATTAGCAACAAAAGTTTTGGTTTTTTAAAATCTGCAAGGTATTTCCCAAACGAGCACAGTATTATTAATTTGATGTACTTTGTAAAATTGTCCGAGACCATCGAAGTTGGTACTCAAAATGAAGCTCTAATTAAGTTCAACCATGAAACTTTTATTATTGTAAGATCAATATTGACAAAGTTATACAATACCACGGTTTGCGTTTATAAACAAAAACAAGAAAATTATAACTGCATTGTGCTCAAGGTAAGAATGTTCCGATTTCCCTTAAACTTTCCATACATATTATTTTGACCAAAACACAGTTTCAAAATAAGGTACAGCTTGATCTGACAACCTTGGGGCACCAGCCACACCCTACTGTTCATGTAAAATAAATCCATGTCCATATAAAAATACTCCACTATTATCTGATACCATAATCATAATTTTTTCATCACTCTATACTACACAGCTGATAATAAATTTTATGTATATTAAATTATTCATTAATTTTTTCCATTTCTTCAAAAACAGTGTGTCCAGTCCCGTTTGTATTTCCCGGTTCTCCCTGTTTCATTATTGCCCATTTCCAGGGAATTTCCCATTCCCGGGAGTCCTGGG
This sequence comes from Platynereis dumerilii, assembly GCA_026936325.1. Taxonomy (NCBI): domain Eukaryota; kingdom Metazoa; phylum Annelida; class Polychaeta; order Phyllodocida; family Nereididae; genus Platynereis; species Platynereis dumerilii. The sequence goes on from JAPTHN010000016.1 coordinate 932,008, forward strand.
AACAAACCCTAAGTTCATGAGACAAACACTCAAACAATCAAACATGAGACGATAAGTGCACCAAAGGATATTGGATTAAAATTTAGTCCAGGCTAGAGGCCCAAGGACCATGACTCTATATATACATAAAGTTTTTTTCAAAATGGCCGCCGAAAATGTTGTTTCCTTAGAATAACATGGAAAATATTGAAATAGACCCCTAAAATGTATTGCACATGGATATAAAAATGGGTACTGCGGACATTTTGGTGTATATACCATTGCTGTACCATAGTTGAATCATGAGATATTGCATATCCTATTGATAAAGCTGACGTGAGATCAACAAATACTAGTGATGGATGAATCAATAGTCTTCATTGGTGTATAAGGAGACATTGAGACACTTAGGCCCGTTTTCACCAACATGGTATTAAGAGTTAAGCCTGGCATTAACTCCTTTAAACCTGGTATAACTAAGTCCATTTCACCAAGAGTGTGCTAAGCATGTAAACCTGTCAAGGTTCAGTGAATCATACACATTGTCACCAAACTCAAGGATCAGCAATCTCAAACTGATTTGGTGTCAAAAAGTGATTAGGCCAATGATAACAGAACAAATGTTTCTTATGAGATGGCATGATAAATCAGTATTATAGGCCTTTGTCTATTATATTCGCATGTTTCTCTAATTTAACAGTCACCAAAGATTTTTTCAAGAAAGATATGTCACATCATGAGATATAAAGTTTGCAAACCAAGAACATACACTTACCTAGAAAATATATTTGTTGAAGTAACTGTTGCAAATATACTAGCCATACAGCATTAAGCACACAATTTAAAAGTATTTCATGTATGAAACTATGTTTTTATAGCATTTGCCTATGATAGTCATGACACCAAATAGAATTCTTCTGTGCTGAGTTGTACAAAACCTCTGCACTTGTTGTTGGTCTTAGCACAGGGGTACTTTCGAAGGGCAGGAAATTCGGACGTGGGTGCAATCTATGCATCCTATAACCCCCCGGAAATCGGGCGATTTCGGAAAATTCCATTTTGCCTCCTGTGTGACTGGTCCACTGGGCATACGTACATATATGGGTTTTAATGAAGCGATTGCATGACTAACACGCTTCACAATCCTTGAAACTGAGGCGACACTAATACCACTCAAGTCACCAATGACTTTTTGGTAACTGCCGGTAGCAAAAAATTGCAGGCACGTCAGCCATTCTGGGTACATCAGATTTTGAGGACCCTTATCATTAGATATTCAAAGGGATTCAACCATTATTGTACTTTCATTGTGCAAAAATGCATGACCAGCTGATTTGTATTAATTTATTGTTTGAGGGGAGGGGGCTAAAGAAAAATGCATTTCTGTCACCAATACAGGACAGACAACTAATTAATTTTCTTTTTTATAAATTTCCAAGCCCACCCCTCTTTTTCTCTTACCTTGTCATGTGGCCATGTTTCGGAACATCAGAGATTAATTGTATTTGTAGCAGTTGAGTTGTTTAAATACTATGTGCAGACTTTCACTCAGTAAATGTTCCTTGATCCTGCTCCGCATGAGTGATTGGCTTAGCCAGACCAGGTCTTAGCTAAGACCTGGCATAACTCTTAATACCATGTTGGTGAAAACGGGCCTAAATTTCCAATCTCTGAAAACTATATATATATTATAATTGTGTTAGGTCTACATTGTAAATAATATAAAATTTACATAAAGATTTGACAAAACCTTTTGTAAATTCAAAGTGTTTTTAGTTTGCAGGCATCGTACATTTGATGAATGACATGATCACTCTCATCTTCAGCATCATCATCACTCAGCTCTTCTGGTACTCTCTGTGAGTTTTCACAATTTCCAGAACTTTTACATTAGCATAACTATGTGCAATGTGCACGCAAGGCAAACCTAAATGCAGTTACACCTGGCCATCTTGCACCTTGTTCTTCAGCCACAATATACAAATTGAACAATTAAACTGGTGCAATTGCCCGAGTGCAATTGCTTATCCACCAGGAATATACACTGACAGGAGTTGGGTGGACCTTCTTTCCCACTCGGCGCAATATTGTAAACATGCCGTTTTGCGACGTCATGTCGTAAAATACGAGACGACTGCCCAAAATTCACCGAAAAAAGTTGCGAAAAATCGTTGAATTCCCAATAAATGCTGGTAAATCTATATCACGATAATGTTGTGTATCGTAAAGGTCGTATCACAATACGTATCGTATCGATAATCAGCTCACAACACTCAGCACTAGGCCGTTTCTGTCTGTTTCTGATAGTATAATTGGACCACATATTCAAGACAGGAGTGCTTGCTGCTCCCCTTAAATTCAATGTACCATGTTAGTAACGTCACTAGGTGGCAGCATGGCAGCGTCATGTTGTGGTGGTTGCCAGGACGTCACGAAAGATGTCATGTGACGCTAACAGTAAGATTGAAGATTTAAGATGGAATTGATATGATATGAACATTTGTTATGGAACACATTAGCAATAAAGAGGAGCTTTTTCATATTCACACCAAGTCTTCTTAATGAATCCGTAACAACCAGGATGCACGTCCAAATGTTTCAGGGCTGTTGCTTTACCCATTCCAACAAGAGAGGACACCCTGTAAGAGCAAGAGCTACAAGAACACTGTGCACTAACGAGGGGGGTACCCTCGCCATTAGGGTAGCCATTACAACTCCTGATTCGTGATTTCAAAGTGAAATTGCAAAAAATGTAGGGGGAGTGGGGTCTTCAAATTGTGAAGATAGTTTAAATGGCTTGTGGAATGAATCACTGCCAAGTGCCAGATTCAAACAAGCAAGGTGAAGTTATATTTATGAAATAAGAAATCACTCGAGGTGAGGGTACCACAAAAAATGAAAAATGGTAGGGCGAGGGTACCAGCATTTTGGCGAGGGTACCAACAGAAAATGGCGAGGGTACCAACAGAAATGGCGAGGGTACCAACCCGGAAGTGGCGAGGGTACTGCAAGATTTGGGCGAGGGTCACTTCCGGTTGGCGAGGGTAACCTCCGAAGCAGATGGCGAGGGTAATGTACGATGTACTGCCTTAGCAATCCCAGTAGATAGTCTTGGTGGAAAGGACAATGGATCACCTTAACATTCAATTTGGTCTTTGTTGCAATAGATAACAAAATGTGCTGACATATTAGTGCACTTCAAATTAGCAATTGGGAATTCCAATCAAGAACAAAATTGCAATACATTATCAATTACAGAGGAAAATCTTCTAATTAACTAACTACCATTGAGGCAACAACTGCTCAATAATAGGCATGCTGTACTAACACTCTGTGCAAGTCTGCAAATCCTGGGTTTTGCTAAATAAACTCGTTATAAAAAAAATTGGTGAAATCAATCCATCAACCTTTCAATCAATTGATCTATATTTTCATATCTATCTGCCTAACTTCCCAAGAATGTACTGTTGTACACAAGTATGGAATTTTATTTCTGTTTATATGAAAGATTCTGAGGGAGAAAACCAATTTAAAAAGAAGCAGAACTTAATTTGGAAACTTTTGTTGGAAAGTTGTAAATAAATGTACTAAATTTCTTTATCACTAGACATGGGTGCTCTTGCTAGTCAGTCATGGTTTCATTGTGCTTTGATTATGCCACTCCCAGTCTCCCATGCTGGTCTCTGGGCATGATGTCTCTTAGATGCATCATGTAATGCATTCAAATAGTTATCATATCTAGTACTAGCTAAAACTTGATCAATCAGAAAAAATTTGTCTGAACCACAAATTGCAGTACCATCCACGGTGAAACTTACACTGCGTTCCCAATTATTATGCAAACATAATTTTGTCCCATTGAAATAGCATTGTCAAAGTGATTGACCCGAATTCAGTGCAAGGTATCATTAAAGTGTACTGGAGAAATTTGATTTTCTTTGGTTTTTGGGAGAGTTACAAACCTTGGGCAGGCATAGTATGAGGTTCATAGCGATTCCTTAATTTATGTTGCTGACACAGAGCTTTTATTGCAAAAAGATTGCAATTTTCATGTTATTTCAATGCGAGGGAATAATTTCGTTTGCTTAAATGTAAAAATACCAGTGTTTCAAATGATGGTTCTATTTTTCGTTTAGTGTCCAGGAGTAAGTGTTCATGGTATTTTGAAACCAGCCTGGTTTGATTAATTTTTGATTAACGGTTTGATTAATTTTGGGTGGTAGTGGGTGCACCTTCATGAAATTGCATAATAATTGGCACGAGCACTTGGATCTACATTGATCATGACGTTATGGTTATGCAAACTTACATATTGAAATACTTATAGTGGCGTCATCATCAATGATTCAAGGGCTCGTGATAATTGGGAACACTGCAAAACTTTATTATATGGCTTAACTCCTCATTGAGCCAACGGAATTGTAAAACATTTAGGGGATATTGGCTCCATGGCACAAACCTCATTTTGTGTAAAGGATATCTTTATAGTGTTTTTTCTCTTTGAGATATCATAAAGATAGTGGTTGCATAATAATTGGGAACGCGGTGTATTTTACTTATGGTTTATCCGAGTGCTGATATGTATTTTGCAAATTTTTTCTGTGACAATAACATGCTTGTTTTAAATAATATTCGATTTTCATAAAGATGGTGATGTAATGATGAATTATTTGAAAACGAGAAGTTGATAAAGTATTTCTGTCTATCTACTATCTTTCTTTCTTGGATGGATTGATAGCTGATGTATAGACTAGGTAGATAGATAGATAGATAGATAGCTGAAGGTTAGTTAGATTAGTGATTTTAAGTAACGGAACTCAATTCATGTTACAACATTTAACTAAATGTTTTGCCAGTAACCCGCTAGAAGTTTAGTTCCTCGGTGGCCTAATGGTTATAGCAGTTGATTTTGAATCCCCTGGCCTGAGAGGACATGGGTTCGAATCCCAGTCCTGGAACTAAATTGGAGTGAGTTGGTTGTGGCTGTACCGGGGAGGGTGGCCACTGTGGAGGCAGGAGTCCCCCTCCTGTCTGGTGTATTGTAGCAGTTACCCCAGCCAGACTCCACCCGGAGTGACTGGATGCCTGGATCCAAGGAAACAAGACTCCAAGAGAACACATGAAAGATGCTGCCACCTGGTGTGATGAAGAATAAATGTCCAGGACACTTCATTGTAAAACTGTACATGTATATATATATGTAAATGTAAATATACACATTGTAAAGCGCACTTGAACATTCAGCTTAGAGTGGAAAGTAGCGCTATAGAAATGTCATAATAATAATAATAATAGAAGTTAGTTATATATTAGGATAACCCACGTTAAGCATTGATACAATCTGGTACAGGTGAGGTCAGAATGCCTGCCGGGTTAGATAGATAGATAGATAGATAGATAGATAGATAGATAGATAGATAGATAAACAGAGAAGGGGGTTGGCAAAGATCGGCATGTCTATCTGTCTATTTTATGTAATCTATCTAGTAAATAATAACTTCACCATTGCTGTTTATATCACACTGTAATGGCTGAACTGCAAAAATAAACATTTCCATAACAGCCATTATAGGTGGTACACTCACCATGAAGATATTTGAAATTGGTGTTACCCTCGAGAGGCTTTTGTGGTTACCCTCACCTCTACGATATATTTCAAGTGCAAAATCTGGCAATCCTGTGACTAATCACATAAAGAAGGTGTGTCCTGGGGTTAGTTTAACATCTAAACTGCATGCTTGACAAAAATAAGCTTTGGCTTTGATGAAATAAGCTCAGGATGATAAAAAATCAATTTTAATCGAGAGTTGTAATGGCTGCCCGGAAGGGGGCGTCTGTATTTGACGGAACGGAACGGAATCTGTAAAATGCGGAACGGAATTGTAAAATGCGGAATCTGTAAAATGCGGAACGGAATCTGTAAAATGCGGAATCGGCGGAACGGAATCTGTAAAATGCAAGGAATTTTGTATTTTTTGCCCCATTTATTGATTGAACTAACCTCCCCTGGTGGCCTAAGCTCTTTAATTGGTATTGGGTTGCCAGATAGGCCTACCCTTCTTACTGTATTCATCAATTGGCCCTTGTCAGCACTTGTCTAATTGGTATTGAAGTGTCATGAAAATGTGTATCTTGTTGAAGTGTCAGTATGATGAACATTCTTGAATAGCAATTAACCTAACTTCGGAGAATTTGTAGTTGCTTTTAACTCAGAACTGCTCATAAAATAGATTATTTTATTTATGAAATAGAGGAATATAACTCAAATTTAGGATGTTTTATGTTAGTCTGAATTTTGAATTTATACAAATAAATATGTGTATTAAATGATGCCCATATTTTTAGTCAATCAAATTTATCAAAGCATTAATTCTCAGATCATGCCAGATTTATATTTTGTTGGTTATTACAGTTATATAACTCTAATTAAACATTACTTGGCCACAAAGCATGCTGAAGAACATAGAAAATGTCAATAAATGTAAAGTTTTTTGCGCATGCATTGAGTTATTTTTTATAGGCCTATTTCTTGATCTTTTGACGAGATTATATTTTCAAATGGCTAAGTTTTTATTTTTTGTTCAGTCATGTAAAAGTTAGGTGAATATGGTAATAATAAGAAAACAATGGGGTTGGTCTATGAGACTGTTTGATTGCCCAACTGTTCTTGTTTGCCAATACGTTCTTTCATTTTGGGATCATTATTCCCCTGATCAAAAGTAAATGAATCAATAATATGTCGATTTAGCGTTTTCCCAAGATAATATATATGTACTGTATTATGTTATACTATGAATTCCCCCCTCAATGGAGATCTAACGGTCGCCCCAAGTGAATTTGGCCTGCAACCTTTCTCTTGCATTTAATACTTAGCTAACTTAAGTTTAGGCCTGGGCATGTCATGTCTAAAATCCACACAAACCGCTGATAAACTTTACATAAACAACAAAGAAAATTACTCCGTATAGTGAAAGTTTCATTTTCATTTAATTTTCGATCAGGCAATGATCATCATCAGAATGAGAATGAGAATAGCAGAAGAGGAGATTTAAACATAGAGATTGAAATATAAAGATTACAACAGATGTTGTTTTTCTCTGTTGTAATCTTTATATTTCAATCTCTATGTTTAAATCTCCTCTTCTGCTATTCTCATTCTCATTATGATGATGATCATTGCCTGATCGAAAATTAAATGAAAATGAAACTTTCACTATACGGAGTAATTTTCTTTGTTGTTTATGTCATGTCTATTTTTTCAATTTTTATTTTGCTAACATCGTGGTGCACAGTGAACTTTATTCACCCTGTATCATTCGTTCTGGGAGTATAGAATGGAGTAAATCAAAGTACTCCCCTTGTCAACCAATTCCAAACCTTTCAATGGCAAATTGGGAATATCTCCAACTTGTCATACCAAGTTAAAGTAGGAATTCCCAAGCTGGCCATCGCCAATTAATCATATATGTCTTCAATTCATTGTATTAGTTAATTCCTTTTAAATTTGCCAACATCGTGGTGCACAGTGAACTTTATTCAAAAAGAATGTATTTTTGTAATCTAGAATGAGTTGTGGCTCATTCAGAGATTTCTGAACAAAAATTAAGTATTGATAAGTGTACCACAAACATACTACTGCCTCCTAATTCAGAATGACATCTATATAGTCACGTTTTCTATTATGTAATGAAATTTTACCAGGTACATTATTGTCAAGAGTTTTAATGAGGGGTGAATCCGTCATATCTTTATTATTAAATCCTCCTATAAGAAATAGCACTAATTCATTTGATGGTCATGTTGATTCTTTAAAAATGTTACTTTTTCATGAAAATTTTGTAAAACCATATTCTGACGAACATTTTTTAGTGCATCTTTTAACAACAGCTATTTAAACTGTCACAATTATAATGTTTATTTCTAAAATGTACATAAATCATATGATTTTTGTGTATTATCTCATTTTCAATGTGTATTATTTGTACTTTTTCTCCCTTGTGGAGGTGAAATGAAATAAATAAATAAATAGTGTGAACATACCTCAGTTTCTAGGTCACAAGAATGTAAGATATGCTACCGGTCATAAAAGGTGTCATTTTAAAACAATTTCTATCAATCATATAACATTTTACATATCTATTCTAATTTTCAATTTTTTGCGTAATTCACCGATGTAGCATTAGGCCTACATGTATATTGACAAACCCCATAAAAAATTATCCCAAGATGAAATAACTTTGTCTAATGCTATTTTGGATGAAATCATAATTATGTGTACGGTGGCTCACAGCTTCCCTAGCAGCCAGTGCATCATTGCTATGTTATGCTTGTTGAAAGACATAAATTGCAGTTATTGCATTGGACCATTTACAGTATTTTTCTAGCATATGTGGCAGGAAACATAATTTTCAGGGCCATACACCTGTTTGTCAAATCAAGGTTTATACCTCCTTTATTTCTATTAACTACAAACTGTTCCAGGCTTTTCTGTGATCATGTTAGCAACCCTAATACTTTATACTGTAAAACTGATTTATACAAATAAAGATTGATCTATATTCCGATGTGACCTTTTTTTGCAAGTCTCAGTGTATTTCTTTACCAGTTGTATCATAAATGCTAATTACATGATTAAATTGAAAAAGTCAATCTTAAGGAGTCATACAAACTAGACATATTGATATATGGTGTTACCGACAGTGTCGCAATGTTGCTTCGTAATTTTAATGCTCATGACAGAGATATGATAAGGCTACTCCTCTCTTTTTAGTTTTTAGTGTGTTTACTTTTGTTTTAGTTTTATGTGTTTTGCATGTTTTTATTGTTCTACCTGTTTTTAATGCGCCATACATATATATTATCTATCCATACACATTTTGAGCTGCTGTGATTTATAACTGCCTTATTCAATGTATGTCTGATCTCTTCTTTTTGAATTTGAAGGCAAAATAAAGTCAATATCAATATCAATATCAGTTGTCCTGCAAATGGCAATTAAGGGTTTGAAGTGCCATGATGGGTTCAAGATCTGCAATAGCACTTGAAAGTCATCTGACACCCCTTTGAAGCATCAATTGCTATGCAGTACTGAGCCCTACATACTGCCACTATCGAGATTCCGCCTTTTACAGTTCCGTGGTTTACAGTTCCGCATTTTACAGTTCCGTTTTTTACAGTTCCGCATTTTACAATTCCGCATTTTACAGTTCCGCGGAATACAGATATTCCATTCCGTTAATTCCGTTCCGTTCCGCTAATTACAGACGCCGGCCCTGAAGGTGAGGGTACCCTCCTCGTTAGTGCACAGTGAAGAAGATTTGACAAAATCCTGTTTCTTGATAACATCATTACAGTAGACAAACTTCGAGTGCTTACAAGTGACTGGTTTCAGAGTATCAATGAGGTCACTAAAGCTGTTGCTTCAATCTTTACCATTGAAACTGGTGGCTCTTTCACTGACTCATAGGACTTCTAATGACATGTATAGATGCAACAGTGACCAACATCTGGCTCAGTGACGTGTATCAGAGCAATGCTAAGTGAATGGGCAGTAGAACAGTTGTCATATGAAGTGCAGTCACTGAGTCATAAATCTGACCCATTTGACAATAATCATTGCTCTCTTCATCATGACTTCATGAAAGATGTGGTGTTGACACAGTCAGTCAACATGAAAGCTTATCCATCTGAATTGCGATAGTGAGTTATAAATCATGGCAGAAGTGCGACGGAATTATATGCATGCTTGTGTCTAAGCTGGGTTTTTGTGTATATAAAATTTAGCAACCTGCTTGATGAACAAGGGAGCTACACAAGAAAGCCAGGGGCATCCCTCCATTGCATAGCTCGTTTACACTTGCCCTGCCAACAACTTCAATAAAATTCTGAAGTATTCTAATCCTTCACAGCTTTTTCTGCATGCATGGCCTGAAATATCTATAATTTAGATAATTGTTTGTGTTTTTCCTCAAAGAAATATTTGGAACAACAAACAGACAACAATTAAACATTCAAACATAGATACAATTGCTTTGAATATCTCAAACTGTGAATTCTGTTTGTCACACCAGAGGAAGATTAATCTGTTTGTTATAACTTCGCTAAAATGAAGCACTTATCACACAACATGGTATGTATGGGCTATGAGTCAGTCACACGTTTATGAGGTATCAAAGTTATGGTCACTTAACATGGCAGGGATAGGGCTGTGATGTCAGTAACAGCCTAGAAGTGTATTGCATGTAAACACTCGAAGTTTGTCTACTGTAACACATATTACAGCTCGATTTCTGATGCACGATTCCAAAAGCAGGTGCACGGTACTTGCCATTTCATTGGTGTGTGTATGAAAATGGTGCACAAGGATCGCCAAGACATCAGTATTATATTATCATCAGACACAACTTTCATTGTAGAATGCCCTGACACAGATGCATGATAAGCAATGAAAATGTTGACGGGACAAGCATCTGGCCTTGTTACCAAAAGGACTTTTCCATCAGGGATAATAACCAAATTAAGGTCATTCACTATCATGTTAAAGATCTGTTGTTTGTTTGCTGTCACCTTCAGAACTGCTGTCTGCTTTGACAGTGGGAAATCCAGTGTAAATGTATACACACAGCTCATTCCTCTGGAACATAGATTACGACACCATGACATTGTGCTCAACTCATAGTATTGGTTGAATACTGTACATTCAGAACTTCAATTCAGGTTTGTTTTGGAAAGCATAATTCTAGCAACAGTAGTTGATGAAAGCTGACAACTTTGCTTGTGATGCAGGCCAGGGCATTGACCTAAGTAATGCATTTGCATCCCGAATGACTACCTCACACGCCTCACACGAGGCGGCCTCTTTGTCTGCAGTCAACTTTAATCTTTGCCTTCAGTGTGGACTTAGCGGTTGTTTTCATTTCACCATTGGGACTGAACAGAGCAGGTGGGAAGTTTGCGAAATCATGATATTAGAAGATAGCTTTGTTTGAGACAGTTTCACATGATGAAACCATGATCCTTATTACTCTGGCATAGATAACTTCAGCATGCGCACCTTCAGGTTTGTGTTTTGCTTTGACCTGTTTTGTACCAACAGACATAGGCATCACTTGCTTTGTGATCCTGTGATGAAAGCCATCTGGCCACCACTTTTCAAAGTCTTCCAACTGCGCTTTTCCAATTTGAAGTGAACCATTTACAATGACTTGCTCGTAATCCAGAATTTCAACAGGAAATATTTATGTCGACCAATCTTCCAGCTGGATGTATGACACAATCATGATACATTAGATCAGGGCTTCACAAATTTTAAACCTGTCTCCAGCATCATCCTTGATTTATGTTGGGCATTCCTTCTTTTTGTGAATTGTCACCTTCTTTATATCACAACTTTCCTTCACGGTTCTGCTACATGAATTTGCTTCTTCTAAGAATTTCAAGAGGTTCATCATATCCCAGTATTCATTGTCTCCTAAATATGGTCTCAATAACTCTCCAGCCACTATCCGCAGTGCTTGTACATTCTCTAGAATCATTTTGCAAAACAGAAGTTTTGGAACTCCAGCAAATGTTGACTTCACTATATCTTCAAGCGCACTTCCAGTCATAAGAGAGTCGATAGCTCCAACAAAGGTCATAATGCATACCACCTAACCATGGCACTAACGTGGGAAAGAGCCCTTGTTCATGCCATAATTTTAATGGTTGTTTTCAATCGGGGAACATAGATTTGTCTCAAGGGGGTCAAAAATAAGGGTCCCTTTTTCTGGCCAAATTAACTTTTTTCCGTAGCAATATATCATCCCTTGGATTTCTGAAAATTTTAGGGCTACGAGTGTTCTAAATTTCTTTTTATTTGACTTTTTGTGTCATGTTATTGCTAAATATGACCAAGGTCAACTATTGCGTTCATCCCTCTATTATTGGAAGTATAGAACCCCTTCTTGTATCGGCTTGTGCTGAGATGATAGGCAGATATATGAAAATGAAAAATCATCTTACTTGCTTAATTTTGGCCAAGCACTTTGTGCGCATCAAGGAAAACAGACATTTCGGGAACCAAATGAGAGGACACTTATTTTGACATGATAGTATTTAGAATAGAATGTCTGTATGGCATACTTCTAGCTGTTTTGGGTTAGGACTTGAAACACTATTCATTGATATCACCAAGGATGTTCTTGATAAATTGGCAATGTCAGTTTCATATGCATTTAGTTTGAGGTTAGCTGGCTGCACAGTGCACAGTGCACATGGAAATGGACAAAGCTGCTCCCACACCACATCATTAATGGCACATCAACAGAAAAGCCACCACCATAATAATTTTGTACAAAAAATGGTCCCATGTAGTACACTTACTTCAATACAAAAATAAAAAGCAAAAAAGTACATTGCTTTTCCTGTCAAATATTTGTCCTCTCCGACTTGAATTGTAAAGTTCCTTATTTCAGGTGTAAGGCTGTCTTAGGTACTGATGATATTAAATATATATGGACTCAACTGAAAAGGATATAACATAGACAACACAATCATCAGAAATTTCCAAGGTAATAGCTGTTTAAATCTCCCTTGAAGTGATGAAGCAAAATACATGTCAACCACATTCAGAAGAGTCCATAGGAAGTGGCAATTGACTATTTGTTCAGTTTATAACGATAAATGATATCAGTTAAGTGTACACATACCAAATATAAATGGTTAGGGATAACAATTAGCAAGATTATACCCTTAGATATGACAAAAACCAAAAAACCGACTTTGGTTTGGAGAGGACATAGACATTTGACAGGCTAAATTCAGCATAAGCAGCAATGTTGTGAAGATGTGCTCTGTCAGTGTCTCAAGCACTATTAGCACTACAGTTTTGATGTCTTAAAAGTTGGGCATGTCCTTTTGTTTGGAAATAACAGTCATTTTTTCTATTCGGAGAGGACACGATTTGACGGAGAGCTGTTTTGGGTGTTTTCTGCACTACAAGCATCGCACAGTTTCTACAACTGAAGTGAAACACAGAAACTTTGTCTGATCTATTGAAGGGTATTTCTATAAAATAAAAATACTCTGAATTTGATGTTATTGCTGTTTTAGCCGACCCAATTTCGGAGAAGACAATATTTGACGGAATTGACCTTTAAGTATTCAATGCAGGATTCTGAAAAGACTAACCATAGTTGTTGCATGTAATTGTACAGTTGAACTTCTGGGACCATATTAAAAGTGTTTGCACTTTGGTTTAAACTTACTGGTAACTCAGGACTGAAAAAACTGCATTGATATTTGCCTAACTTGCAAATGAGACAGTCAATTTTGGTCGAAATCACACAAGTCAATTTTTTCTAGCAGTTATCAACCGATTTTAATAATTCTTTCACTACTGTAGGTCCGTCTCAGTGTGTTAAATCATTCAGTGTAACGTTTTTTCAACATATACGCATAGAATTTCTGGTATTTTAGATATTGTGTGACTTTCCAGAGCGTACCCCGACTGAAAAACAACCCTTATGTTGACAACTAGTGAGTTTTATAGTGAGTGGGTTACAACCCCTGATCCAATTACCAGTTAATAGTTTGTGGGCAAGATATAAACGTATGCTCCATGAATCTAATATACCAATTTCGGTTGGGAGATCTGGTACCCTCAGAACATGTACCATGAAAATTTCATCCAATTACGCTACAGGTTTTTTAAAAACAATTATACCACACCTATGAGCCACCAGCCAATCAGAAGCCTTTATTTGGCTGGTATATCCTATATTCTTTGTTGTTCACTTATACGCCAATGGGAGTATATAAAGCCTCACTGTTTACCAAAGCTCAAAACACAAACAGCGAAACTGTACCAAACAATGAATTGCCAACAAAAATAAAACAAAAGTATTATAAAACGCCTATGACAAATCCATAGATCCTTTCATTTAAGCCCAATTTAGATTTTTAATGCAAACACCATGACTAAAGGGTCAACCATATTAAATCTCCGGGAGGGAAGGAGGCTTGGATAATTTTTAAATAAATAATTTCTTGTCTCGTTTTGAACTAAATTCCTTTCAGGAAGTCCTTGATTTAGAAACACACTCGAAATATATAGGTCTGATTACTGTCGCTATTACCATGAAATAAAAACTCAAAAGCCCTCCTCCCTTAATATCCGACGGTCGCCATATTCTCCTGATTTTTTAACTAATTTTTATATTTTCCTTTACCTATTTCCCCTTATATTTTTTCCAGTCCCTCCCACAAATCTTTTACCAAAAGTATATTTACTTTATTTCTTTTCTCCACCAAATTCCTTTTTTCAAATTGCTTTTTTTTTAAAACAAATTTTCCCCCAGAATTTTTTACCCTAATCTTTTTTCAAATTTTTGCATTCACTCTTTTATAAATTTTTTCCCCAAACATTTTGTTCCATTCTCCAGGTTTTGTTTTCACTCTTTTCAATTCGACTATTTCTTTTTAAATTTTCACTCCAAATATCTTTCCTAATAATTTTGCTACTAATTAGCTAATTATATTATGTGAACATATTGAAGTGGATCATATATGCCTATCGCAAGTATTGAAATTACAATTGCTTTGAACTCAGTTTCTATAACCAGCTTTTTACAATATACAGGAAATCTCTTCAGCTTTGTTAATTTACAGTACCTTTCAGATGAATTGGCCTTGTATAATGTATATCAAAACATAGGCTGCGCAGCAGCAAACCTTCAGCGAATAACACCTTTAGAAGATTACAATAATATCATAAAATTGGTGCGTTCACGAAATTGCTTATAGGTATGCAATAGCGGTCGAGTAGTGGCCTTCCATTATCTCTATTTTTCCAATGATTCATAAAGTGCTATACGCATCAAAAAGCACTGCTAAATTAATCGCATAGGTGATTTGTTTAGAAAAATGCATTACTGTATATGCAATAGTGGTGAAGTTGTGGCTCCGATATAAAAAAAATTCTTTTAAATATTTTTTCTCAATATTACAAAAACTATAGAATAGCCATCTGTCAGGCCATGAAAAGGCACAACTAGACCATACAAGCCATATGTGTACCAAACTTCATCCATGTACAAGTATCTGGAATAGTGACCGGATGTTGGGCCAGAAACAAAAATAATAATTTTTATGTTTTTTTCAATATTTGAAAAAGTATATAATATTTTCCATCAGACCGTTCAAAAGGCACAACTAGACCATATTGACCATATGTGTACCAAAGTTTATCCATGTACATGCAATAGTGAGCGAGTCTTAGCCCAAAAAACAAAAAAAATATGTTTTTATGTCTTTTCTCATTTTTTCAGAAAGTATAGAATATCTGTCAATGAGACCATCAAAAGGCACAACTAGACCATATAGGCCACGTGTGTACCAAATTTCATCCATGCACATGCAATAGTGACCGAGCCTTGGCCCGGAAACGAAAAAATAATTATTTTTATATTTTGTTAATTATTTCAAAAAGTATTTAAGATATATTCATCAGACCATCAAAAGGCACAACTAGACCATACAGGCTAGATGTGTACCAAATTTCATCCCCATACATTCAATAGAGGCCGAGTGCCGGGCCGGAAACGATCTATCCGCCCGCCGCCCGACCGCCCGCCCACCTGCCCGCCCGCCCGCCCGGCGGACGGACAGCATTTTTACCCAAGTGATTACAATACCTTCTTCGAACTTCGTTCGCTGAAGGTAAAAATTTTCCCTGAATGAGCAACCATTTCATATCATAAATATAATTATGTCAACCATGATGCGTTTTGGATTTTTTCTTCAACTGATACTTTCATGCTATAAAATTAATCCCACAAATTGTTTGTAGCTGTTATCTGCTTCTCTCAAATCCTTCTTGTTTTACTTTCTTTTTCAAATCTCTTTGTTTTTGTTTTATCTTGTTTTGTTTAAGGTATAAGTTGGTATTATCCCTTGTTTTCGTGAATATGTGATATAATCCTCGGCTGACGCCCAGGAATATATCACATATGCCCTCAAATGCAGGATATAACTAGCACATATATGTCAATTACATCATCTAGAAATAACAAGAGCCTTGTCCACACAGCTTGAGATACATATATGCATATGATAAACAATGAAAATAATTTAGCATGATATATGTCAAGCAAAAAAGTTCATGAACGAGACTAAATTTTCAGGTCTCATGATGTTGCCACTAGAACTCTGTGAGAGAAACAGCCTGCATCTCAGGAAGTAATAATCACACCATCATGATATTGGTGCCAAAATATCCGCAATACCCAAAGTCACATTCATGTTTTGTACATATTTTGGGTGTATCTGCAATATTTTCCATGTAATTTGAAGAAAACCACATTTTCTGCGGCCATTTTGAAAATGGTGGCCGTAGCAAAAAATGCTCAACATGTGCGAAGTGGCATCGTTCAGATTTGCATTCAGCATATCGAAAAGGACAAGAATCAATCAAAAAAACATTATATATAAAGTCAAGGTCCAACCACTATTTCAATAGGGCCTAGCTCGGGCTAATTACTATTTTGAGCATCAGAGGATTAAGCACTGACCTTATTCTGATCCTGAATATCCTATTTTTCATGAAGAAACTGTTATTTGGTAGCATCTCGGTGTTGACAACCCTTGCATAACCAAATGCGCCCACACAGTTACCGAGGTGAAGATCCACTTTGGATTTTCTGACCATGTCACGCAATTTTGATTTGGCAAAAGACAGGCGTGTCTTGCTGCCGAAACCTGGTTTATGATACTGAAAGACATCAGTAAGTTTCATTACATGTAGAAAAATGAATGCAAAGACTTTGAATAGATATGGTTGCAGTGTTATCAAATTAAATTCAAATAGATTCATACACCAATGGATAATGATATATTTGAATGTATTTTAGAGCAACTTTGCTTTGTAAAAAAGGCCTAAGGAGACGACCATTATGACCCACCTTGAGAGACTTTTCCAGCCTGTCCTGATAGCGTTGTGGTCCCAGATATTCTTTATAATGCTTCTCGCTGTTGTTTGTCCAAGTCACTTTGGAATAATTTTCAGCGTTTGATGCATTCTTGGATGAATCTGAACTATTGCTTTCCAAATTTAATGCTTGGTTATCAGTTTTTGTGGCTTTCGATTCTGCTTTTCCTAGATGAGGCTCAAAGAAAGTTTCTACTACATCACCTTGTTTATCATTGGATCCACTCTGGTATGCTGATGCCCTTAGCTCACAAGCTGATCCTGTCAAGTTAAAATATCTTGGCTGCAAAGGTTTGGATCTGATGGGGTATGTAGATGAAGTGAACCCATATGGATTATCTGGCTTTCTTAATTCTGCCATTGTTTGGTTTTTGTGGAAATCTGGAGATTGTGCAGACTCATTCTTCGTTTTCCCTGACTTGATAAATTTGGAATGGTGTTCGTCAAATTTTCGTATATTAAATTTATGGTCAATGTCTGTTTCATTTTCTGTTTGATTTGTTGATCCGGGTTCTTTGTTTTGACTTGGAATTTTGTTGTTAAAGTTTGCATAATTTTTTCCATGACAACCAGTCTGTTTTTGACTTGGTGATATCAAGTCTCTTTGTGTCTTGCATCGGGAGAGCACTTTTCCAACCATACCCTTTAATTTGCCCTGACCCAACCCCGTTGTCTCATTAACAACTGATGTCTTTCCAACCTGTGTCGTCGGTCGGATGACATATTCATCAGATTGCAGAAGGGTAGGCTTATCTTTATTAATGTCATTTATTCGAACTGTTTCACAGGCTGCAACTTCTTTGGAAATATTGTCATTGTGCTTTGCTGCTGTTCTACTGCCTTTGATAATCTGCTTTTGCTGTATCGATTCATGCATCTGAGAGTCTCCACTCTTCAACAACGTCTTTCCAGTAGCAACGACTGCATTTTCTGGCACATTGATGGTGTTGCTTTTCAAATCCATGTTCCTGGCATCAGAAATCACCTGCTTTGCATCATAATTGCATTCTTCTTGTGAAGAGGTTTCCCCGCACTCGCTGATGACATCTAAGGGATCATTGTCCTCAATGAAACTTCTGATGGAGGACTTTCGCCGACTCAACCTCCTTGGTGAGAGTCCATCATTGTCATCAGTCATGGTTTGAATTTCAAGCGAGATCTCTGATACGCTGTTGTTAGCTGCAGATGGGGAGAGATGATCCACGACGAAATCATAATCTTTGACGGAAGTATATTCAATCATGATCATAGGTCCCTTTCCTCCTGATGTTTCAAAATCTTGTGGAAATTCCTGATTTGGCACGTTCTACAAGACTAAATGCTCTGTCATTCTCGGTCTTCATAAGTGCCATCTGTTCAATCTGAATAAACTGAATTCAATATTTATAGAACAAAATCCCAAGTACTGAATCCTCAAATTCTTTATCCTTCCTTTACCAGATTAGTTAAAGTCGCAAGCATAACCAATCAGGTCAAGTTAAAGTGCTGTGTTGCAATCATGTATGCCTAAGCTGTTGTAACTCTAAAAATAAGGAAATCATGGACAGAAAATTCTTACTTTTGTTTGGCATGGTCCATTCAACTGCTGTAGTAAGTTTCGTAGTTTATAAGCTCTCCAAGATAAATTCGTGAGTTTGTGTCATTCAATAAGTTGCCTGTTTTGAAGGCATAATTATGCAGTTAAATGCCTGAATATAGTAACAGTTTTATGTGTCTTGTATCCTTGGCAAGCAAGTTTGAATGTTTGAACAAAGCTGTCTATAGCAAGTGGTCATACAAGTGATTTATTGGGATCAGGCAGATATGAATCTTGATATAAGCTCAGATTATGAGTGTATTATGCCAGTTATGGGCTGAGGCCAATTCTTCTAAGCTGTTAAATGAATGCAGTTCGTGAAATCGGTTGCTCGCAAGTGTTTCCTGGCACTTTCAGGAGTTCTCTAAAGAAATTCAGTAATCACTGTCAGGGCCTGCAGTGTGAATATTATGTTTTTTCAAGAAGAGCGCGCCAATTGAATCCATGAAAGACAGACAGTAGACAAGAGACTGATTGAAAGGTAGACTTTATTCAGTATCTTGTGAGAGGGTACATACAGTACCGCCTGCAAGTTAGTGAAACAGGTGATATTTTGCCATTGCCACAATGCTAAACATCCTCCACCAAACTGCTTGTAGAAGCATGAATTCTCATCTGATGACAGGAAAACCTATTGGGACATAAAAACCGATATTTGAGGCATGCGGGATAACAATGGCTGCCAATTTTCTTGCTTTACTCAGAATTAGGGTTTGCTGATTTCCCGGTTCTCAAAGAAACTGGGAAATGGAGTGCCCAGAACCGGGAGTCCCGGGAGTCCCAGGAATCCCGGTTCCAGTTTTAATCTGTATCAAATCGTTAAATTCAAAGGACCTTTTGCCAAATTGAATTACTTCTTTCATCAACCATTGACAATTCATGAACATAGAAAAAATTGGGAAGACTATTCAAAAATAAGATGTCATAAGGTATTCATACAGGCCTGTGTGTGGTTTATCACTCCCATAACAAGAAAAGTACCCTTGAAAAGGGTACTGTATCGATCTTACCATGAACCTGAGGGTATGTGGCATGCAATACATGGTTTCAATACCTTAAAGTAGGCATTTCTATGAAATAAATACCCTCAGAAAAATTCCAAAGCCCCTCCCCTTGTTTCATGAAAATATTACACAGCCAAGGATGTGTAAAAAAAACTTTGTTATGTAAAACCACCCGTTTGGCTATTACTTTGTTAATTGCTACATGCACACGACTTCTACACAATCGAGTGTACAAAACAAAATGGTCAATTGTTACGGGAAAATCAATCGACTAATATTTCCTTGAAACTCCTGATCTCATATACACTTGATAAAAAATAAAGTTATGAAATTTCTAAACCAAAAATATCGAAAATCCGTTGATATTTGAGGTAGATACAGTCAAAAATGTAGCATAATATCTCATTTTTCTCATTGGAAACTTTTGTTACGAAAATTCACTGTAAAATTTCTGTATTTTGTAAGCCTAGCATGTCAAATATAATATGCCCACACTATTTTTTCCATTGGAGAATCAATACTGGCTTAGTTTGTAAACATTTAACCTGGATTATAGAAGCATTGCTTATCTATTTTCTTGAAATCACACACCAAAAGCAAAATGCTGCGATCGTTACGCAGTTGCAAAATAGAACATGGTGCTATGGATCAACTGCTATAACATTGCATTGCCCACTTTGAATGATTTGTTTTTCACCTGTGTCTTCCATGCAATTGGTCAGACTAATGAACTGATCTGTTTTCAGAAGGCCAATACCTTCCTCCTTGGTTTTGTGAGGTCATGAAGTTGACAGATTCTCTTTCCACAAACTGGCGTAGTATCCGTCCCCATATCTACTTCTCATATAAGCAAATCAATGGGAAATTTCGAAACACCTGCCATTTGTAGCTGCTCGTTGGCAAACTAATTATTTTTTTTAGCTTGCAAGGAATAGGGATATTTTCAGAAATCTCAAAGAATTTGTTGCCTCCAACACTCCAAACTATTGTCTCAAAATTTCAAGATCCTCACACACAGAAAAAAACTTGGTTTTTTGGGGTTTTCTGCATAATCATTTGAATGTATAAACAATCAAATGGATAAAACGGGTTAATTATGGTTTGTTAAAAAATCAAATGAATCATTTAAAAACCAGTTTGGTTAACACAGGTTTATTGGGGTTTTATAAAAAAACCACTTGGATATTTACAAAACCAGTAATGATTAAAATGGTTTTATAGCAAACCAAATGAATACTTAAAAAAACACCATGTGTCCAGGTTCACTGATCTTTAACATTGTTCACAGCTTCACATTTAAGGATATCAACACTTAATCTGGCAAGTTTGTGTTTTACATTGTTACAGCTTGTTTAAGGCTAATCACAAGGTAATTTTGTCAGACTTGAGACACAATTATATACCTTTTGTGAGAGTCAGTTAGATGGTGCAGTGACCAGGTCTAATTGATTTGTTCATTGAACATATTAAATGAAGAGGCAAGGACATCCTGGTTTATCATCAGTTCCAAGGTAGGAATTTTATGATTAATTTTCTTTTAGTTTATGAGCTGCATGAGAACATTTGCTAACATTTATTAGACAAAAAAGTCTCTATTTTATGTATATATTATAGGTCTTTGTTCAGAGAGTGTGCACATTTTTAAAAGCCTGTTAGTTGCTGGTGATCAATTATCTTAAGGAAGTAAGGATTATATGGTTTTTGATCATCATCCAGAAATCACAATGGAAACAATTTTCATAATTGACATTTAAAGCTACAAGTAGATCTCTTAGGTTACAGTTTGTGATGTGTACTGTACATGATGTTGTTTAATCATATATTTCATTGGTCAATGCTTCATATTTATAGTCTATCATACAAGACTCAAGATTTTTAAGCAAAAAGGTATTCACTATTCGCCTTTGGATATGGATAACTTAAATAGAACATTCGGTGTAATTTGATACATAATATTACTCTTATCTAACCACCTCAAAAAAGATTGAGTATATGACAGCAAAGCTTCAGCAATATAAATGATTATTATTATAAGCTAGTTCCCAAGGTTGCTTATGACACATAGTAAGAATTTCATTCCTTTCCCTGCAGGGAGTCATCAGCTGATGTCACAGAAATTGTCTTGACAACTGTCTGACGTCAGGTTATTTTAATACATAGTAAGAATTGTATTCCCTTATTTCAATAGAGTGTGCCTAACTATTAAATTATTTCTGTTTCAGCTTTTACGTGAATTTTGGCTCATCCAACCAGTGGAACTGGATGAGCTTATCACCTGAACAGCTCTGGATAGGTCTCAAGAATCGTCCCTGAAAAAACTCTTCTGAGACCCGGATTGGTGATGCCCTTGAGCAGACGAGTGAAAAGGTGGGTCTCTGTTTCTGTGCACTGTTTAATGTTATCTTTCTCTTAACCCTTAAATGAAGGGCATCACATGTCACAAATTCTTTGTTTAGCTTTTTGAAGTAGCTAGCAAAGATGCACATATCATCATGAGCAAATGACAGCTGTTTTGTATTTGAGCTCTCCTTCCTAGCTTTTTAGAGATTATAATGAAACCAATGGATTGACTGCCATAAAATATGCCATAAAATTGAGTCAATTTCAAATTAAAACTACTTTATATGGCCAAAATTATGAAATGTTGTGAAGAGTGTTTCAGAATCAGGCAAGAAGTTAAAACTCATTGTTTCAATCTGTTCATGAAACCAATGCAATAGACACTGCGTAATATTATGCTTATGAACTTATGAAAAGTAACATGGTGATTGCTTGTTTTCAGGAAGTCAAGTGCTCAACAGCAAACCTTGAAGAATTATGGTCCATCTAAAAGCCCATTGGACACACGTCAGCGACCATTGGCATTCCAGATGATAACAGTGTGTGCCTTTTCCCTGGTTCTTTCTTGCGTTAATGCTTATTACCGGGTGTACGACATCCGGCGTTCACCAACATTTAGAAGAACATTTTCACGTTTATGGACTATTACATTGCATTCTTCATGGACTACTACATCAACAAATGTATCATATCAGCATGAGTATCTAAATATGAAAATATGTATTTCATTTGTTTTTTATGTGTTTTGTGGTTTCCTGGTGTTTATATTTGAAAATTTGAATAATAGTTATACACTTGTTATTTCTTCCTACATTTATATATATATTTTTATGCATGCTAATTTCATTTTCTTCTTGTTTGAAGTTCTATAAATAGATATATATGAATGAATAAAGTCAAATGCCTTTCTACTCTCTTTCTGCTTGGATGTATTTTACCCCTGTGACCTCAAAATATACAAAAAAGGAAAGATTAAATTTGTCAATAAACAAGAATTTTTTTTGTACGAAACACCAATGGTAAGGTAAAAAAAATCGTACCTGGATATTTGAAAATCTTATTATGGTTTTCCAGCAAACCAGCTAACTTTTTATTTAAATTCTTTATTTGGTTATGAAAGCCCTATGGGAATGATGAGACTATCCAATTGATTACTAGAAAAACCCATTTGGGTTTAATATATGCTCCATGATGGAATAATGTAAATCCAGTTATGGATACTTGTAAAACCTAAAAAGGGTGAATATTTACTTCACTTGGTTTCTATAAAAACCAAAGATGAATATGTACAAATCCAACTAATGAAATATTTGATTATTCTATAAACCACAAATGGTTTAATAAACAACCAGAATATTGGTGTTGAACAGTCCTTCATAGGTTTCTTCATAAACCACTAAAGGTTTTATATCATTCCAATGTGGATTTTAAGATGGTGGTTTTTTAAACATCCACATCAAGAGGGTTTTTTAAAAAACCAGAAGTGGTTTTATACTGGTGACAAGCCAAAAAACCACATATGGATGTTTGTGTAACCTTTTTTTCTGAGTGTGCATACTAACCATTACGATGCAGTTAAAGTCAAAATGTTGAAAAATGACTCTAAATAATTTACTCCACATGTAAAAATTTCATAATTATACCATTATTCCAAATGGCCGTTCTCCGGTCCTAATTCAGTAACAGAAATAATAAAAATATTCCCAGGAAGCTAAGATTCTCATCTTTCTAGTGGATGGTACTGCATGTCTGTACGATTAATAGCGCAAAAGATCGCCCGACTCTCAAAATTCCATATTTTCGATAGTATATTATGCTTTTTACTATGGGAACAAAAATAGTTTGTGCAAAAATATTTTAGGTCATCATTCCTAAGATATGTATAGATTCCTTGATATTGTTACTGCTGGGACACAATGACGTTTATTTTTGGACCAAAGTGACGGCCAAATTGTACACTAGATTGTGTAGAAACCGACAGTGTACATGTTATTCAGTACTATTTAAGAGCGTGTGATATCAGGCCTGAAAGATACCCCCCCCCCCAAAAAAAAATCATGAATCTGCCACTGGTTTGCTGTGGTCACTGGAACTTTGCACCATTGCAGCGTAATGCGCCTAAAAGCTTTTTGCTATGTTAATATTACAAATAGAACAAAATAAATAAGTGCATTGAATTCGGAGGAGTTTACTTGATATATGCAGGTTTTTAAATTTTGAAGATCGGACGTTTATTAAGGATTTTAGGCCAAGTTTGGCATTGAGCCCCCTCTTGAAATTTTACACAATTTTTGATGACGTTTCACACGGAAAAAATTCGCCTGTAGATTTCCCTTACCTTGATGAATCGATGTACTGTTAGGAATACTTACATGTAATTTTTTTTATTTATAGGTTAAGACATCGATACAAAAATATCTTCAGATACCTTACAAACTATTGTCTAATATATGCAATGGTAGCTCTGTTGGAATCCCCTTTGCATTGTAATCAGCTTGACCAGCTCAACGTCCCGCATTTGTCAGGAATGGACTGTCTGATTTTAACAGAATTCATGTTTAGTTGTCTATGCCTATGTATATTTGAACAAAATACTTTTTAATTTTGCAAATGAATACAATTGTAACTTCCGAACATTATTAGTTGCCAATCTATTAAATGGCTGACTGCTCTTAAGCCAACAATTAAAGTGAGGCATATTTTTCTTCTTTTCAGCTTGAATTTGCTCATATCGCCCCTTCAATTCGCATTGATCTTCAGATTGGAACTTTGCTTTATTTGTTCAATCGCGTCTGTATTGATTTAATATTAGTGTATAATTGAGGACATGGCCCAAAAGGTGTTGTGGTAGAAAGTGGCTTTTTCTAAATTTCAAACCATATATAGAACTGAATTTGAGTGCAAACATGTGTGCGGCATTGAACTTGAAGGCAGGTCGCACCATTTGGTCTGGCTGTAAAGGTTAACAGCTCCTTGACTGTCCACACTAAGTACTTGCCCAGCAACACAATTAATTAATTGGTTGTTCTAAATATGACTATCTCTTACCTTGCTCTGACATGACCACTTGTTAAGGCCTTCTATTTCACAGCATTTCTCAAGCCTGGAATTTTACTTTGCTGCTTCATTCGCTTTGAAGCTCTGTACATCTTTACAGAGCCACGAGTCTGGTATATATAATTCAAATTTGAGAACAGCCACGGGAAAACCCCCCTTAGGGTATATTTTGGCCAAAATGAGTTTTCAACAGTTTTGCATCAGACATAGTCCAAATAATAAGTCTTGAAAATTTCAGGTGATTCTGTTCAGCCAAACCCGAGAAAAATGGAATTTAACATGATGATGTCATTCAAATTGGCAGGCCAAAAAAAGTGCTAAAAATGGTGACGTTACAAAAATCTGCAATGCTTGACTAAAGGTGTCACTGTTCATATAGTGGTGTTTTGGTGTGTTTACATCATCCTTTTTTTAATCACCAAGAATTAATAACTTCTTAGTTTTGTATTTTGCGCAAAAACAAAATTAAGAAATGCAAGAAAGTAACTATGACAACCCATTTTGACTTTAAGCTTTTTCATCAAAAATATATCAAAAACGTGCAAATTAAGCCATTCTAATGCTGAGAATCAATTTCATTTCATAAAGTCAATCAAGCCGCACAAGCCTGATTTATGTTATATCTATTTTTAAAAGGTAGTTAAGGCTTTCTTATTTTTTTGGCGGGGGAGTTACATTGATAGCGAAACATAAAACCTAGAATGATGTGTCATCACCGGTTAAAAAAAGTTTTCATTTGCAGCTTGCTCATTGAAATATTACTAACATGTCCCAGTCGTATGACAGTCAACTAGATACAGGTAGAGAACTCTAGTTTGTAGGGTATTGTATTCTATGGATATAGGATAGTTGAGACAGGCTGATGCTTTACCAGGTCTACCAATCTTGGCCGCAACTGTATTGTTAAGTTTGTTCAAGTTAACATGGTTTTGTTATGTAGTGTACGGTAAAAAATGTACATTATAATTATATTTACAACATTTGCCTTTTCTGACTGGTGACACATGCAACTTTGAGGTAGTCAAACCTTAGATTTTTTTTCTTGGTATAGGGTAGGAGGACAATGAGACACTATGTCACTCACAGAAAAACAAAATTAAGTTTGGCAGTTTGAGATATTTAGTGATGTCACTACAGGTCCCACTATATCTTGCTCATTGAAATGAGTTGCTCAATTTGTCACTGGGACACCAAGCTGGCGGCCGCTCCTAACGTCCTGAGATTGCTGCCAGTCTACCAAGACATGTATGCGACATCATCAGTGATGACAGATGAACAGTTGCAAAATAAATTAATTTTCTTCAATATAGCTGGTTGAACAAATCAAATTTGATTGCCATTTTTTCCACTTAATTTGGAATCTAGATTGTTCAACAGTTTAGGCGAATATTGTTATCTTTTTCAATTTTCTTCAGATGTTAAAGGTGTTATGTATTGCATTCACTGTTAAAAATTTTGCGTAGAGGTACAGAAAATTCTGTAAGGCTACAGAAAAATCTGTTGGATAACTGCCAGTTCAGTAATGCTTACAGTTCTTGCTCTGTTGGCACACATTTCTGTAATCAGCTTAATAACATAATTATCAGTACAAGTACTGGCTTCTAACAGTGTGTGTACAGATATCTGTGAATTGTATCATCCATTGTTACTGAGGTGTTGTTGTTTCACAATTTGTTAATCTCTGTCATAGTTTTTAAATCTCACCTCTGAATAGAAACACAAACGATAATGAAATAAGTTATGAAGGAACTCATTTGTATTTCTCAATCAAGACACCCAAGAACAGAGAAAGGTAAGATATAAATTCTTTATTTTAGAGAGAGGTGTATGTAAGGTAAATGCAAGTTGCTGGATTTACCCTGTGATAATGCAAGTGTAAATTTGCGGGTGCAGGTGCTTAAATGAAGCTTTGAAATATGATGTGAAAGATGTGTATGTAACCAATCAACAAAGGGGAGACCGGGGTAAGTTGTTCCACCCAATGTTGGGGACAAATAAAAAACAACTAAAGAAGGCAATTACACTCTGCCCATTACTATGTTACATGACTTAACCTGGTAAATATAATACTGCAATAGGCTTCTTTCAAAAATTAATTTTATTGTTGAAAAAACTTGATGTCCTGAGGATAGACAATAATGTTTCTCATTTGCACAATATTATTTGCAATTAGGTGATGTCTCTCCAGCTTATTGCTTATGGTAGGTAGTGGGCCTATCTGACATTATGGGTTGTCAGTTTTAATCTAGGATTTTTGGCAACTTATTTTAAATCTCATATATTGTCACTATCTGATATAACTTGCCTTAGGCATGATGTTATACAACTGAGACTAAAAAGAATGTTCAATTTGACTTTCCAAAGAAATTTATAATTCCAGTGTTTGCCACATTTTGCTTTGTTTGGGTACATACAGCATCAATTTTTGATGAGTTACAAGTATTATATCAGTATAAGTTTGGAGGAACGACACCTTGTCAATCATTTGGCCTATTTTTACCCACCCCAGGACAAGTTGTGCCACAATCACTACTTTTGATTTGTGCATAACTATGATCATGTCCCTTGTCATCTGTCTTGAAACCTGCCTAAATTATTCATGGGGAAAATGTTTTTAAAAAAATGGAACAACTTGCCCCAACCTCCCCTATCCGAAGAAACTATAATTTACAATGAAGACGTAAGAAATAATGCATGTTTGAGCTGTAATGCTGTTGTAACTTATTTCCCTGCCTCCTTGTCCAACAAGAAAACCTGGCATCAAAACAATAATTGTTTTCCAACTTAACTGGTTTTTTTCCCTTCTAGATGAGTTACTAAAAATTTGGTATATCCATAGATTTGCTCATGTATGAATTCATGTGGATACTCTTGCATATTGACTTTTTGACTGATATCTTTGAAAAGCAGAAGCAATTATTTAGCACTGGAATACATTTGCTGGTTAATTTGTTAACTTCTTTGGGTCAATATAAATCTATTTTCTTAGAGGACTTTTTAATCACTTAAATACCAAAACTATTATTCTATGATTTCAATCACAGTCAAAGCAGGCCTATTTCAATTATTGGGTTGGTTGATGAGAGAAAAAAAGAGTTAACATTTATCTCATTTGTAAGATAATTGTAGTTGTGTAGATTATGTGTTATACATTACAATAATTTATCTTTTCAGAGATTCATCAGAAATGCCAATGGAAATTGATGATCAAGGCGCCTTCTCCTGTATTACTTGGAAGAGGATGTAAGGCAAAAGGAACAATGTAATTGCTGGTCAACATCGATCCAGGTGACCCGCCCAGTACGGAAATTGAACCCAGGATCCAGCAATTATACAGATGTTATCATAATTTTGTCTAAGTCCTAATGTCATCCAATTGATGATTTGTACGTCGCAATTATTGAGAGTGAATATGCGCAGTTTCGAAGAAATTGTATAAATAACCAGAATTCATAGTAGCTTACAAGACGTTTCTTGAAATAAAGTCTGATGCAATAGTTTTGTGTGACATGATTGATTCTGCATTTTGAGGTATATTTATAAAGATGTAAACATGATGATTTCATAAGAAACGAAAAATGCTATCGAGCATGTGAGTCTCATCAAATAGTGTGCATGTCTGTACTGTCGGAAATTTGGCTTCTATAGTTTTACATAATTATGCATACCTTCTATTATCATCATGCATCTGAAGAATGGCAAGGCTGATGTCACTACTGGAAAATGAGCAGTAGCTGCAGCAGCATATATTTCGAAGCCATGTGTTTTGCAAAATTAGTGATTGATGTCAAATTATTCCAGACATGTTTGGGGTTCTGCCATGAATTTTTGCTTGGTATGTAACAAACTAATCCATCTGAACTTAAAGTTGGTTGCATAACGAC
Source organism: Platynereis dumerilii (assembly GCA_026936325.1). Taxonomy (NCBI): domain Eukaryota; kingdom Metazoa; phylum Annelida; class Polychaeta; order Phyllodocida; family Nereididae; genus Platynereis; species Platynereis dumerilii. Next base: position 960,811 of record JAPTHN010000016.1, read on the forward strand.
CAAGGAATTAATAAAACAGCAACAGCAAAGGTAGTTGACTGATTGGTTACAGTCTCTTGCTCCACTGGAAGTCTGTACAAATATTGTTTACAAAAGATACTTTTATTTCCCTTATTTAGAAGCTTTATAATTAATGAGCTCATTCAGCAGTTGGTGACAGAGGGGTTAAGTGAACCGTCAAGAGCAAAATCTCAGCTGGATGTCATTGGGATGAGATGTTAAATTGGTGGCCCCTCATATCAATGTCTGTGCTTGGCAAGAAAAAGTTTGCTCAGATGGGGTAAATGTGTTGAGGGCTCTCACTGTCCCTTTTCTATCTCATCAATCAACCCTAGTGAGTGCCCAAAACTGGGCTTATATAACCGCATTTACCATATCTATCTATCTATCTATCTATCTATCTATCTATCTATCTATCTATCTATCTATCTATCTATCTATCTATATATCTATATATCTATCTATTTGTCTATTTGTCTATCTATCGTTCAATCTGCCTTTCTATCTAAACTCAGCAACATTAAAAACGCACAAATTTTAAAAATATCATAACTTTTGAAGCACTAAATTTATCTTCATGTAACTTCGCAAATTTGCTTATTAGCTTCTCAACTAAAGATTGTGAATGTATCAACAAAATCCAAGAATATTTATAAGAACCAGACATGTTTTTGCGACATAATGTCAAATTTGGAATTTGCAAAATTGAAAAAGGGATCGGGGAGTGGAGTACAGATGCTATCACTTTATTATCTATCTATCTATCTTCCTCTCTTTCTTTCTATCTTTCTTTCTTTCTTTTTTTCTTTCTTTCTTTCTTTCTTTTCTTTCTTTCTTTCTTTCTTTCTTTCTATCTTTCTCTCTTCCTATCTTCCTATCTATCTAGCTATCTATCTATCCATCTGTTGGTTAATACATTTTGAGCTTTTTTGGACTGCAATGCAATGCATTTGAATGATGCTCAATTAAAAGGTTCAATTTCTATTTTAAATAATGAAAAATGCTATTTTTAGCTTAAAGTAGGATAGAAACACTTAAAAGGCTGAGACATAGATTTTAACAGAAGAGACGCAAATAAGGTGTCAATAATTTTGGTCTGTGTTTTTTCCTCGCTCAGTAAGACGCCAAAAATGGCTCAGTTTCCACCAAGACCCTGGGCATGGAACAAGGATTTTAAATCAAAAAGGTGCCTCCAGCATTATAGTGCTACTTCTCTTCTTCATTCGACTTTTTTTTATATTAGTGTTTTTATCATATTTTCAGCTAAAAATAACAATTTTCAATATTAAAGATACAGACATTAAAAAAAAATCCATCCATCCATCCATCCATCCATCCATCTATCCATCTATCTATCTATCTATCTATCCATCTGTCTATCCGTCTATCTATCTATCTATCTATCTATCTATCTATCTATCTATCTATCTATCTATCTATCTATATATAGCTATCTATCTATCTATCTATCTATCTATCTATCTATCTGTCTATCTATCTAACTTATGATTACAAATAATTTTCTATCTTATGGATTCTAAAAGTCTTGTAAGGTCTATTTGCAGATTTTTTGTCCTTAGCTAAGTAATTTTGTTCAGAATCCTACAGGCCTTGTGCTAAAATTAGTAATACTATACAGAAACTAATAAACCCCATTCTATAAACAGATTAATATTCCTTTTCATGAACTGACAAAAAAAAAAAAACTGACAATCTCAGTTTCTGTATTTGTTACACCTTTCACAAGTCGTTGATATATAACTGGTAATTCAGTGAGCTTACAGAAAAGTCTCAATCATTACTGTCAAAACTACCTGTATGATTACTGAAATTCTAGTATGTACACAAATATGTTTTCTGTGAACTTACAGAGTGTTCTGGAAAAAAAAATTTCCCGAAATGTCTGTAAATTGACAATTATTTTTTAACAGTGTTGTATTGCTAACATTACTGAAACAGGCACATAGTGCATCTCCGACCATCATGATATAGATAGATATACTTTTTACCTTCAGCGAACAAAGTTAGAAGAATGCATTGTTATCACTTTGGTCAAAAGTTGTCTGTCTGCCGGGCGTCCGGGCAGCGGGCGATTAGATAGTTTCCGGGTCAGGACTCAGCCTCTATTGCATGCACAGTACATGGATGAAACTTGGTACAAATGTAGCCTGTTACAGTATGGTCTAGTTGCGCCTTTTGATGGTCTGATTGATGGATATTTTTTACTTTTTGAAATATTGAGAAAAATATACAAAAATAGTTTTTTTCGTTTCCAGGCTTGGACTCAGCCCTATTATTATTCATTTATTGGACCACTATTACATGAGAAAGTAGACATTGACATAAAACTGACATACAAGACAATAAATAGCAAATAAAATGGTTCGTAGACACCTATCGGTGTATTTACCATGACCAATATTATATGATGATATCATAATGTTAATTATCAATAGACAAGAAGAATATTCATGCATGCAGATGGATGAAATTTGGTATACATGTAGTCTGTATGGTCTAGTTTTGCCTATTAATGGTCAGATTGATGGATATTTTGTACTTTTTGAAATATTGAGAAAAATATATAAAAATTATTATTTTCATTTCTGGGTCAGGACTCCCTTCTACAGGTACAAGGATGAAATTTTTGACAGATGTAGCCTATAATTATGGTCATTTTTACTTTCATTTCTGGTCCAAAACTTGGCCCCTATTGCATGTACGTGGATGATATCTGTTACACATGTCACCTATATGATGAAGTTGTGCTTTTTGTGGGTGTGATTCATGGACATTCTTTACATTTTGAAATATTCACCCAAAAATATTAAAATTATTATTTTTTATTTCCAGGCCATAACCCTGCCGGACATTGAGGTAGATCTAGGTGTACTGTAGGTTACGTCACCTTGGCTTGGCAACTCACCTTGGTTTGGCAACGTTTTGACTTCAAAGGACTGTATTTTGCATTAAAGCATGCAAATGCATGTTTAATTGATTAGAAATGTAAAATGAATAGTTTTAAACATCTTTCATTGCTTCACCATCGTTTTTCTGTTATGGTGATGTTACAATGGATGGTCATGTGACCGAACAATGGATTTTTGGGAGGAGGTATGTGTGAGAAATTACCAAAATTTCAGTAAGGTTCACAAATTCAGTTTGTGCCATATCTTCGTCCTATACCAACTTGGGCACTCAGTGCAAAGTTCGATTATGTCAAAATATGTCTCTATTATCACTTAAAACCATGTTAAATATAACATCATCGACAAATTTTTAAAGTGAAATACATTTTATTGTAGAAGAGTTGTGTCATTTCAAATATGTACACAAGAAAAGGCATTTGCCATGGCAACACAGTATTTACTTTGGTGAAACATGACAATTATTACAGAATCCTTGCAAAATGTCATGCCTGTAGCTTCAATAGTATTAGAGAAATAGACACTGATAGACCTCTTTGTTTTCAAAAGTTAAATTGCCTATAATGACGTTATGTCACAATATTGCGATTTTCTGCTCTGTGCACAAAAAACGCTTTTACTTTTCACGGGATGTGAAAAATCTTGACCACTGTTCAACCTATTAACTCATGGGATACATCAACGGAATTCTTAAAAAGATGGCTTCGTATTTACACAACAGATTTTGAAATTGTTTTTTTGTTACAAAACTATTTGACTTCGTAGCATTAAAAACAAGCATTTTTTACCTCAAAAATGACTTTTGTCTACTGCTTTACCCCGATTCCTGAAGCAATTAAAATGTATATAAAAAAATCAGCTTAGTAAATATGTTTGTTAGGCTTTTCTTCTCTCACTAATATTTTCAAAAATTTTCTGCTATGCCTGTAACTTCAGAAATTTCACATCCCGTGAGCAGTAAAAATCAGCCTTTTTTTGCCTTTAAGAATGGTTACCACGGCAATCATTCATCGCAAAAATGCAAAATTGCCTGAAATCATCTATTTTAGTTAAAACCTATCTTTTGACACTAAATATGGACTAGGATGTCCCATTTTTCGAAAATTTTCTCGGATCAAGCTCTTTTTGGGCGCAGTTGTGCTCCCATGTGTTCAAAGCCTACAAACCAAATTTCAGCCAAATCCATGAAGGTTTAGGGACCATTCAGAATTTATGACTGGGGGGAGGTATGGGAGTATTGTCAGAACTTCCCGTCAAAAATTGATACCCCCCCTTGAGATTAATGCGGATTTTTAGTACCCCACCCCTAGGATTCATGCGGATTTTTAGTACCCCCCCTCGACATACAAAGCAATACATACCTATATATTATTGTTATACATGTGCCCCTTGTACAGTCGCGTGTACAGATTCGCGAACTTTTGCGCGTAAAAAAGCGTGAATAAACTGAGTGTATAGTATACGTGTTTTATTACATATATGTTTTGTTAAATTTTCTTACCCCCCCCTTGGACATCTTGTCAAAAATTAGTACCCCCCTTTGAAACACGTGTGAAAAGTTAGTACACCCTCGGCCAAAACTCCCACCCCCCCGTCATAAATTCTGAACGGTCCCTTAGACCCCCCCCTACCACCATCTTTTGGGGACCCCTGAAGGGACCCAAAAATGACCATTTTCAAGGACAAAAAGTGGCTGTTTTCCTGTCTTAAATCATCCAAGTGCCACTAAAATTGTTCATATAAGGGTTTTTGAGAGTACTGAGTCCATCTATAATGATGATAAATTACCCAGAGGTCAAGATGACTTCATAACATGCTATAATTTGTCAATTTAGCCCTTGGGTTACCCGAAAATGACTATTTTCGAGCATAAAAAGTGGCTATTTTCCTTCCTGAAATCAGTTAATGCCACTGAAACTGGTCAACTGGGGATTTTTAGGGTACTGAAGTCACCCATGATAAATCTGAATCACAAAGAAGTTTAGTGCAGCGGCATAGCTACAGGTATCATAACAATTGTGCATTTTTGGAGGAAAGCATGAAACTTGGCACACCTTTAGAGCATAAAGAAAGGAACATTTTGAGATATTGGGCCACTTTGTATGTTTACCTGGGGCCATTTGATAGCCTTTTAAAGATTTTGCTTCAAAAACGCTAGATTAATATCAATTTTTTACCCATATGACCCAACTTCTTTGTGAATTAATGCAATATTTGCATGGAATTTGACACACTAATTGTCCTTTAGCATGGGAACATTTTGGCATGCCACACTTGTTTATATCTGAATGTACTGATGGGTATAAAGACCCATTCCCAAATAACAGCATTTCATGTAATACGATAAAAATATGTTTCAATTCAATTGCCAATGCAGACAAGAAATATATTGTTTGCAGATTCATGATGTTATTTTCATGAAAGTGCATCAAAATAGGGTCATTTTGACATATTGGGCCACTCTGTAACCCCAGTAGTTTCCAAATGACAGCTCATTGAAATTAAAAAGTTATCTTAAAGTGAAAATCACAAATGGACATTTCTCTGGAAAAGGTCTATAGACACCCACTGCCGGGATCCATAATAATACAGAGTCATGAGACTTTTATAATTTCAATTCATAAAAGAATGGAACTTTTAGGGGTTTCGTGGCACTAGGTGGTGGGTATTCCTGATAGCGTGTTGACTGTATGTCAGTGTATGTTTGAGCCTTATTATGGGTTTACCGACACTTCTTTTTCTTCATTTTACCTATGTGAAAGAGAGTTATGGATGGGTCAGTTAAAGCATAATAATGCTGATGACTCCCTCTTCAGACTGCAATGGGCCAGTGTAAAAATGCTTGTCTTACACCCATGAAGCAAAATTCTGAAATAAAATTCAATCAATTGATTGATATCAAATGTCACTGAAATAATAAAGCACACCATAATGATGCAATGCTATTGCCTCTGACAACCTGCTGAGAAAATTGTGCGAGCAGGTAAATTGACCTAAATTAGAAATGATTCATTCCTTATTACAATCCACATGTACTCTGTACAACCTATAAAAAAAAAAGAATAAAAAAATACTTTCCCCCTGTCAAGTAAACCGCAGTTGTACAGACTGACACTGACATTGTGACTGCCATCCTTCTACACTAAAGCACAGAAGGGAGATACTTCTTCAAATAATATAATTATATTTCTTCATTAAATACATTTCAGAAATTCTTCCTTTTAACCTTAAACCTTCACATGGAGTGTCTAATATAGGAGGACATCAGACTGACACAGTCTCCCTTTATCGAACAGCTTTAGCTGGAGGAGACTGATGGTTTTCAAGAACACACTTCCATGCATGAGTCAATCCACTTATTTGCCATGCAAACTCAGGTTGTGTTTTTGACACTTGTATTACTGACAACTTCAAATTAAACAAACAATGTTATACAGGCAGCTTTGAGTAAATCAGGGTGTACTTTTAACACCGACATTGCTGACACCTTAAACCAAACAGACAATGTAATATAAACAACCTTGAAGTATCTGTTTCAACTGCCAGCTGAGAATACTTGCTAATCTCATAATGTCACTTGCTTTCTCATAATGTTGCTTGCTGCATCTGAATTCTGGCAGAGTCTTTCGTAGCTTACGCCAGTCAGAAATAGGTCAAGGAATTGGGTAGCATGCACGCAGAGGATATCAGTTTACAGTGACCATAGATATTGAAAGATTTTTTAAATTATATGCAGACCTGCATGAAGTTTACAAGACCTATTCACTATTAAAAGTGGGAGCCATTATACATGTCATATAAATGCACTTGCACTTTTTTTTATGGGATCTAATCACACATCCCAGGAGTTTTGTAGCTTATTATGTTCTGAGATTGATCTACCGTCCTGTCTTCCAGTTTCCCTGATGTAACACCTGTCACAAGTTTCATACATGACATAGCCTACAAATGTCATGATAGTTCTGATTGCATGGCTCTGCCATGTCTTTGGGATTGAGTAACTTTAAAAATTCATCAAAGCTTGTTAAATTGTTTAATTTATTTTGTATGCCTCTTTCTGAATGAAAGACTCTGAATAAATATGCAAGTTCACTAAACTGATTATGTCAGGCCTGGTGCTGCTCTTTCGGTGTGTTTTGCTTTCTTAACAGCTTCGTTATCCATATGATGTAACCATATGCTTTTCTTGGCAAGTTTTACTTACTTTTTCTTGTCTTCTTCCTTGTACATTGACCAGAATGGAGCAAAATTGAACTAATTAACTATTTTCTCAGAAATCTAAGAATGAATGACCATTTTTGGTGTATCAGTATATCAAACAGACGTAGCAAACAAACAAATCCGTGTACAATAATCCCAAAGACACAACCGAGCCATGCAAAGATCAGAACTATTGTGAATGTCATGTTTGAAACTCGTGACAAGCTTTACATCAGGAAACGGGAAGACAGGATACAAAAACAGCTACGAAACTCTTGGGATGTGTGATTAGATCCCATTAAAAAGTACAAGTGCATCTATAAGATAATGTATAATGGCTCCCACTTTTAATAGTGAAGTAAATTAAGAAACAATGAAAACCAGTACTTAGGGATTAAAGGATTGCTGTTTTCCAATAGGTCTTGTAAACTTTTCCTGGAGTTAAACTTGTGTAGCATTAGTTGCAAAAGGAACATGGACTGCCTTCTTAGACTCATTTCATCAGTGGCTTTTAATTTATAGAGTAACATCTGTATGGTCTCCTATATTGGATACTATAACTGGTGGAGTAGGGTTTAGATTGTGGAGAAAAATCTGTATTCTGTATGTCCCCTTATCATGCTTATATTGGACACTCCACCTGAGGGTTTAAGGTTAAAAGGAAGAATTTCAAAATTTCATTTAGTGAAGAAATATAATTATATAACTTGAAGAAGTCTTTAATCTCTTCCCAGTGTGCCCGTTGTGTAGAAGGAAGGCAGTCACAATGTAAGTATCACTGTGTACAACAGCGTTTTCATGTTAGCGGGAAAGTATTTTCTTCTTTTCCTTTTTTTTTAGAGGTTGTTTAGTGAACATGTAGATTGTGACATTTCTAATATAGGTTCATTTACCAGCTCACTGCCACAAATATAATTTGTCAAGTAGGTTGTAAGAGGCAATAGCATTTAATCATTTAATATTCATTATTATTATCTCAGGGCCATTTGATATCAGTTGATTAATTGAATTGATTTGAGAATTGTACACATGTAGAGGAAGACCAGTACAATAAAGGTTGTATGAATTGAATTAAAATGCAACATGGGTGTAAGACAATCACTTTACATTGGAACACTGCAGCTTGCATGTGGGGAGAGTCACCATTATAATCTCTTTCACATAGATAAAATAAAGAAAAGTAAGTGCGTTGGTAAAACCATAACGAGGCTCCATCATACACTGACATACAGTCAATAGACTATCAGGAATACCCACCACCTAGTGCCACAATACCTCCAAAAGTTTCATTCTTCAATGATTACAAATTATAAGTCGTATGATTCTGTATAATTATGAATTCTAGCATTGGCTGTTTATAGACCTTTTCCAGAGAAATGCCCGTTTGTGATTTTCTCTTCGAGATAACTTTTTAATTTCAATGAGCTGTCATTTGGAAACTACTGGGGTTACAGAGTGGCCCAATATGTCAAAATGACCCTACTTTGATGCACTTTCAGGAAAATAACATCCTGATTCTGCAAACAATATATTTCATATCTGCATTGGCAATTGATTTACAACATATTTTCATCGCTTTACACGAAATGCTTTTATTTTGTAATGGGTCTATATACCCATTAGCACATTCAATTATAAGCAAGTGTGGCATACCAAAATGTTCCCCTGGTAAAGGACAATTAGTGTGCCAAATTTCATGTAGATATTGCTTTAAATCACAAAGATATTGGGTCGTATGGGTGAAAAATTGATATTAATCTAGCGTTTTTGAAGCAACAACTTTAAAATGCTGTCAAAGGGCCTCAGGTAAAGATACAAAGTGGCCCAATATCTCAAAATGTTCCTTTCTTTATGCTCTAAAGGTATGCCAAGTTTCATGCTTTCCTCCAAAAATGCACAATTGGTTTGCTATGCCGCTGCACTAGTTATGCTTACTTCATAACAAGCAATATTTGGTAAATTCAGCCCTCGGATTACCCATCACAGGATTTCCTGTAGTTAATTAATTTAAAAAAAACACCAATATCTGTTTTTTAGGGACTGTTAGACAAGAGCATTTCATTATACATTAGCATGTATCAATTAGAGGTTGTAACCATGAAATTTAACATTTGCAATTGGTAACTTTTCATTATTAATACCGTCAGATATGTAAATGCACACACTAAGTGAAAATGTACCTGCGTAAGATACATGATTATATTACACTTCACCGATTTACTTACATGGCTTTGCTTACTTTTTTTCACAATGTCATAGGCAATAAATTGAACACATCTATACAGCCCATATATTATCATGACGACTGGATTATGCTCTCAGAATTTTCTAAATCCATTAAAAAAACCCATTTTACAAACTGTCATTGCAAGATCCGTTTTGACACATGCAAAATCAGAATTTATATTGTTGAAACAATCTTAAACAAAGGTATCTTAAGTGTCTTCTCAACTGCTGCTTCTTCATTTTGTGTCAATGGGACATCAACACGACGCATTCAAGAAGTGTGCCGTCCTGAGCCACAGAATACAATATTTCACCTGTCTCAGTTCGGGACTGTCAAGTGGCAGCAGAATGCTGACAGTCCCTGGAAAATCGAATTGGGTCAACAATAATTTGATCTGTTTTGGACAGATCACCAGATCAGGTTGCCCAACAGCTGTCCATATTACTACGCCAAACTACTTTCACAAAGCAAGGTTGCTGGCAAATATCCGGTCCACTGCTTTAAATGAAAACTTTTGGAAATCATCATGAGACAAAAAGAAAGTTTTGCAACTTCAGCATTCACTTTGCCTGTGAAATTGATGATTTTAATCATCAGAAGTTTGGTGGTATTCAATCTACTTACATGTATGCCATTTAGTGCATGTTAAATTGTGGTCAGAAACGGGTCCAAAAAGAATGCATTCTCACTTATTCACCTGTCCATACAAAGCCAATGTTTTTGCTTTGTGATATCAAAAATGTTCAATTGTATTTATTCTGTTTCTTTATGGAGATTTATTAACTAGGACAACAATATAATTCACAATTTTATAAAAGCTGTGTTACACTCAGCAAAATGTCTTGTCCATGCCACAAGTGGCCCCCTCTATACTGGCAATATATGTGAGCTACAATGTATACATCCTCCATCATAAAAATAGTTCCGACTTATTTTGGTATTTACAAGCTGTCTGCTTAAAATTGAAGCCAACCAAAGTCAGATTAGACACTTGCAGAGTTTTTGGAAATAAACTAGACCATCACTAAATGATGAAACTGTCCTGGTTTCTTCCTCACTGTCCTGGTTTCTTCCAGAGATTGAAATTCTGTTGACCGCTCACGGGAGCTCGCAAATTTTGCACCCTAGGGGCAGTAAATAGCGGTCAACTTGTAGACAGATATTTCACCGGAAGTGTTTCATTTCACATCCATGCATAGCCTAGGTGTATTACTGAGAAACTCTTAAGATAGTTCTGTTGGGTTCTACTGGGTTCTGCTGGAAGCAGATCTGAGAGACAGCTTTCTTAGTACCCTTAAGCCAATCCAATAGCAAATTTTATTAATCTTTCATCAATTAGAGCTTCGGTAGTGCTACTATTTGAGCATATCAACATGAGCTGGCCAATATGCAGCCATGGCCAACATCATGAAGCACATTGTTGGTGTAAGATATGTATACCAAAATAAGTCGGAACTATTTTTTATGATGGAGGATGTATGCATTGTTCCTCCGTGGCCTAATGGTTATAGCAGTTGATTTTGAATGCACTGGCCTGAGAGGACGTGGGTTCGAATCCCCGTCCTGGAACTAAATTGGAGTGAGTTGGTGACAGTTGTGGCCGGGGGGAAGGCCACTGTGTAGGCAGAGGTCCATCCTCCTGTCAGGTGTATGTGTGCAACAAAAATGCCCCAGCCAGACTCCATCAGAATGATGAGCAGTGGACCATGATGAGCATAAAGGAAAATACGGAATGAGGACATCTTGACAGAAATCTACAAGTACAGTCATCACTGCTTCGATTGTACATACATATATATATAATATATACACATTGTAAAGTGCACCTGAATGCCTGAGTGATGGCAAATGGTAGCACTATAAATATGAATAATAATAATAAGGCTTCAGTCAGAGGGAGCATCTAGAACTTCGCAAATGTGGTAATTGTGATTGCATTGTCTTGGTGTCCTGCTCACACAGAATGAAGACAAAATATTGGTAAACCAGGACGAAATTTGCACCTACTGAAAACCCTTTTATATTTAGTATAAGATATTATGTTAATTGACATTTGAGCTGTACAAATGTGTTTGCAGTCAGTTCCTTAAGAGGGGGCTGCCAATCACTGGAGGTACTGGCTGGGTCACCTGGACTAATGATGGGGAGCAGTCTCTGTAACGCTTTGCTTAATTTCATCCTGTCCGAATTAGCAACCAAATGCATAAAACAGAAAATAAAGGCCAATCATTCATTATTAATATTACTTCCCAAGATTTTGCAAAAAAGGCTATGTTACGAAATTAAATATGTTGATCATCTTGTAAAGATTATACCACTTATTATGTGCATTTACATATCTGTTCGATATCGTTAAGGAAAGGCTGACCCACTGCAAATATTGAAATTGATGCCTTCCACTTCCAACTGACACAGATTAATGGATTATGAAATGCACATGTGGTTTTTTAGGGTGCTGAAGTCACCCATGATGGAACTGAATCACAAAGACGTTATGCTTACTTCATAACAAGCAATATTTGGTAACTTCAGTCCTCTGATTATCTAATTGGCTGTTTTAACATGATTGAGGGGCCCCCCAAAGATGGTGGTAGGGGGGGTCTAACCCTCAATGGATTTGGCTGAAATTTGGTGTGTGGGCTTTGTACACATGGGAGCACAACTGATCCCAAAAAGAGCTTGATCCGAAAATATTTTCAAAAAATGGACACCCTAATATGGACCATTATTCTAAAAATTGTAGGAAAGTGTCCTTCTCACCCATACCTCCCCTTAAAATTTTTGTCATTTTTGTTTGACTTTGATTTAAAAAAAGCACGTTTTGGGTCATAATTTTAAAACAACTAAATAAAAAAAATTACCGGCGACCTTCACAATGGTTCAAATGAAATGACTGGCTAGTTGATTTAGCTAGAGAGTGATTAATTGTGGGCTGAATTCACTTGTTATAAGAAAAGTTGCCAAACGAGGTGAGCCCAAAAAAGGGCATAATTTTTCAACAAATCATCTCCTGTAGGATAACCATTGCACATATTGTTTTTCAAATAACATGCAAAAGTTGATGATTTGGTAGAGTCAGTTTTTGCAAAAATATCTGATCTGGTACATTTACCCAGTTTCTTAATATAGTAAAATAACTGCACCAAACTTGCCAAACCAAGGTGACGTCACCTAATGTTGGTCTAACGTAGCATTTAACCTCCTACCCACAACGGACCCAACGTTGCGAAACTACGTAATTGTCGACACATTTCTCAGACGTTAATACGTACTTTTAAACGTTGATACGAGTGATACAAGCCGTATCTGACTCTAAGAATCATTTTAACGTTGGTCTGATGGTCTTTGACCCCCTCCGCGCATGCACACTTGCGCAAGAAGGCAAAATGGCGAGCTGACTCGAATCTGTGAAATCTCGGATGGTGTTTTTGCTAATAACGAAGGATTTAACGCATTGACAAGCCTCATAATCTGGTGTGCTCCATAGATTAACTACTTGGCTACGACCTGAGCATGTTTTGGACGGTCGGCATGCTTTATTGCGAAAGATTAGGCCGCGTCAATGTGAAAAATCGAACGGCATGGTCAGAGCGCCCCGGCCCAGGAATGACTCGATCAGCTGTTTCAGTATTTGTGATTAAATTATGGACTGAATACTGGGCATATATATCCCGTTCTGGATGGATATACCCGGTTACCAAACCCGGGAGGACGCATGGACGTGGATACAGCCAGAATTCGTCGTTGGACACCAGTGCTGGACACAGCGCTCCTGAAGAAACATTGGGGTTAAAAAAATGAACCGAAAACAGGACCTATACTGCATGAAACTACGCGATCATACAAAAATTTTAAAACAAAAACAAAAGAAATCTGTTGGGAATTTTTTGAGAAATTCAAGTTTTTTAAAATCTTGTTTATCTCAACACCTGAATACATGTAAAATGGCTTAAAATACAATAAACATGCTTGAAAACGTGATGAAACTTGTTAGTTTAGCTACCTTAAGAATTTCAAGCATGCTACAACAATGAAATGAACACATTTTTTTGACTTTATTGAAATTAATGTGATATATTGTTTATCACACACTTTGAAAATTAAAAAACGCTAAAAGTAACCAATTTCTTAACTTTTTCCAGCCTTTATTGTCAAGAAGTTTCAAACCAGGCTTGACATGTATACGGAAAGCTTTAAATGTGAAAATCGGATCTAAAAATTATGTTTGGTAAAGCGGACTGCAGCAGATAGTCAACTTCCAAACATTATTATGCAGGTAGCACAAATACACAAAGTTTCTAGACTCAGTCAAAAGAAGAATGGTACTGCTTTCCTTCTCCCTTATCAAAATGGTTACTATAAATATATTGCACAGTGAGCTGTTACAGCTCTTTCCAAATCCAAATGACTGACTTAACAAAGCAGGTTCACACCCATTTGCTCATTGTGAAAGAGAAAATTAGCAGGTAAACCTCTGAGGGAATTAATTTATCCAGTTGCTGATCTCGAGTAACTCTTGTGCCTTGATATGCAGTGCAGAATATGTTGCCCAAGAAAACTTGGGACCTATTACAGCTGTTGCATTCTACGATTCTGTGCATGCAAGCATGCATTGGTAGCTCCCTAAATCTGTTCTATTATCATGTTGAGTTCTCTCACCAGGGGCTTGGTGAGCAAGTCTGCTATGCTTTGTCTATAAATAGCACATCCCACAACCCCAGCTCTGACACCAGGCTGTGTGAAGCTACCCCAACACCTTGGCCCTTGGCCACTGGTAATTCTTCTTCTCTTCTGTTACGCTCTTCCGTCTTTTGACATAGCGTGGCGCACCACAACCTGCCAAATACTTCTATTTTTAGCTAACTGTTCATGATAAAAGCATTCATATGTGTAATTATTCCTACCATTTCCATTTACAACTGTAACATTTATACTTAGCTTATCAAGGTCTTTGTCCACTAATTTCAGCCAGGTCTGTTTCTGCCCTCCCCTTGGTTTTTGAACATATTTTCTTGCTTCCCTCAGCGCTCCCTTTGCTGGAGTTTCTTCCGGTAGTCTCAGTAAATGTCCATACCACTGTAATCTTCTTTCTTTCACACTCTTACTCCATGGATTTAACTTGGTTCTTCTGTACAATTCTTCGTTTGATATCCTATCTTGCCATGTTATTTCTAAGATCTTTCGCAGCATTTTTCTTTGAAATACGTCAACGTCATTCTCTATTTGTTTAGTCACTGTCCATAACTCGCAGTTGTATAAAAATATACTTTCTACGTGACTACGGAAAGTCTGATTTTAACCTTTTTCGACACTTTCTTGCTTTCCAAGATTTTCTTCAATTGGTTATAAGCTGCTATGGCTAAAATTTTTCTTCTGTTAATGTCATTTCTTGCGTCTAGAAGACTTCCTAAATACTTGCATTTTTTCCAGCTTTCGTCTTCTCCCCTTGTAACTTCATATTCTTCTGTTTTACCATCATTCACTTGTGAATTTTTCTCTTTTAAAATGGCTGGAACTGTTTTTCTGATATCTTCAATTCTTTCTTTATCATTCGTTATCCATGCTGTATCATCTGCGTATTGTTGATCAATCATCAATAGTCTACTGCTGTATTTTGTATATCTGTGATCTTCAATGTGAGGTGGTATCATGATTCCTTGCGTTGATTTCAGAGCTTCGGCTAAATATATGATGAAGAATATAGGACTCAGACAATCTCCCTGTGGTACTCCAACATTTGTGACAATCTCTTCTCCTAAAGTTTTCCCTATTCTGACTCTCAGCTTGACGTCTTCAATCAAAATTTTTTTCATGTGCAATTTATCTTCATTTAGTATTTCTTTCAAAGTTTTCATCAGTTCAGTCCTCCTTACGGTATCGAACGCCTTTGACATGTCCAACATAAGTAGAATAATTGAATAATCTTGCAATGTTATAGCCTTTTCTGCTAGTATTTTGAAGCTGAAAACTAGTTCTGTGGTACTTCGTCCTTTCTGGTAAGCTGCTTGGGTTGACGGTATTTTCTCTAGAAACTTGTTTAGACATCTCTTCAACATACATATCGCAAGAATTTTCCTCAGTATTGATAATAAGATGATTGGCCTAAGATTCCCTGGAGGACCTGCCTTTTTCCCCAGCACTTTTCCCATCTTTTAGTCTTTTAACAGCTTCCTTGATTTCTATTTTACTAAATTTTACGGCCATCTCTTTTGGATCAATATTTTCTATCTCTTCTTCCATATCTTTGGTAAACATCTCTTGGAAAAAATTTGTAACAATTCTCGTTTGTTCTACCTCATCTATTGTTTTTCCATTTTCTCCATCCACCAATATTTTCTTTTTCTCTTTAATTCTTTGCAGATCTTTGACTACTTGGAACATTCTCCTTGAATCACTTTTTGAGTCTTCTACAGCTTCTACCATTTCCAAGATTTTCTTTTCCTCTTCTTCTTCAAGTTTCTTATGAATTTCTTTCATAACCTTGTTTCTTTCTTTTCGTAGCTCTTCTTTCTTTTCTTTACTTTTACTTGAATTCATACTATCTCTTATCTTCATCTGTCTTTCTGACAGTTTTATAATTTCTTCATTTTCACTTTTTTTACTTTTGTCTTTTCTTCCGACAACCTCTTCTGCGGCTTTGGTACAGATCTTGACAATTTTCGTCCATTTTTCTTGACCTGATTTTGATGTCTGTATCTCCCCTATCTCATTTTTTATCTTGTCTTGATATTCCTTATTTTTCCTTCTCTTAATTCTTCTAATTTCAATTTCGAATTATTTCTTTGAGGCTTCATCTTGTACCATTCTAGGTTGAATTTCGCTTTTACCAGTCTGTGATCTGTGTAAGTTTCTATGCCACTATACGATCTTGAATCTTCAACAAATCTTTTCTGATCTACTCTTGTCATGATGTAATCGATTTGATTTCTGTAAGGATTTCTTCTGACTTCTCCATAAATCATTGTGATCTTGTTTTCGTACTGGGGCCTCCCATGTAGTTCTGTGTGCCATTTTATGTATTACTCAGAATAATGTCATTTTTCATCAACATCTCTGCTAGAATTCTTCCTGATGAATTCATCTCTCCCTTCCCGTATCACCCTATCACTTCTGGAAAATCTTTATGTCCTAATCCTGTCTTCGCATTCATGTCTCCTCCAATAATACAAATGTCTCTTTTACTAACGGAACTGACGACTTTTTCAAGATCTTCATAATATTCTTCTCGTACTTTCGGATTTTTTTCACTATTTTCTAATGTCGGTGCATATGTCGAAATGAAGACTGCCTTTCTCTGGTTATTCTTATCTTCTAACTTCATCGTGGCTGTACAAATTCTGTCTGTAATAGTCTTGAATTCTGCATGTATTCCCTTTTCTACCATAATGCCAACCCCATGATGTCTATCTTCTTTGCTTCCAGTATGATACAGTTCATATTTCTGTTTTCTATCTGTTGTTTCAATTTCCATAATCCCTTCATCTGTCATTTTCGTCTCTTGAATGGCTAAGATGGCTAGTTGATATCTTGTCATGTCGTTAGCAACCTGTTGTTTTTTGAAGTCGTCGTTCAGTCCTCTAACATTCAGTGTTCCCACATTAAATTTCTTCCTCAAAAAACTCTTTAATCTGACACATTTTCTGATAGTTGTGATGAGTCTCGACTTTGCAAATTCGAATTTAAGTAGCGAGGAGTCACCCAACGCTGCCGGCTTCAAATGTAAACTGGTAATTAGCTTTGGCTGAACCGTCTAAGGTGCAGGGCGTTAAGCTGAACACACAATACTATTCAAAGAGATTCTCAGATTAAGAAGTCCATTCAAGGTGTAGGATATGTATTCAAACAACCACCATAGTCACGTAGTGTTCACTACAGTAAGGCATGTGCAAGGGAACCTGAAAAAGTGTAGCAAACATCAAGCCCAATTTCCGCACACAGCCAAGATCAGCCATACCCAGTTTCATAGCCTACGGTATATTATTTCGAGGGATTTGAGGATATTCCATTCAATATTAAATAGTACTTAATTTCGAACTATATTCATCCTAATTTAGGCCTCCAATGCAGATGCAGAAGAAAAATGTCAGCAGCTTTCTCAAATCTGTGTTAGAAAATTAAATTGTGACATGTTTACTTTAAACTCACATATCACTCTAGATATTATGGTCAAATACTTCAGCCTGCATCACCTTTGCTCTATATGAACTATTGTATTTAGATAGTATCATATAAACTAAATGGGCCAATGAGAAACCCGTCTGAAATAATAATGATCGGTGCTGTGAGAAGATTCTTACTTGTCATGTTTATATCTCTGTTTTAGATGCGTTTTCACTTTTTAAAAGCTCTATGAAGCTTTTCATATCAAGATAAAGAATAACAAATTTGTTAAATAACACCCAAAGACTGAATATATGGAGAACCTGGTTGTTTCAGCATTTTTACATTTATACAGTGTTTGATAAACAATGTGTCACATTTACTTTTAAAAAGTCCCTCAATATTTTTGTTTTATTGTTGTAACTTTATTGAAATTCCTTAGAGAACTAAGCTAACAGGTTTCATCACGGTTTCAAGCATGTTTGTTGAATTATAAGCCATTTTACATGTATTCAAGTGATGAGATAAACAAGATTTTTAAAAACTTGAATTTCTCAAAAAATTCCCAACAGATTTTTTTTCGTTTTTGTCTTAAAACGTTCGTATGATCGTGTAGTTTCAGGTGATATAGGTCCTGTTTTCGGTTCATTTTTTTAACCCCAATTTTTCTTCAGGAGCACTGTGCGGACTCACAGGTAAGTCTCTTCAAGATATCGATTTTTTTTCAGGGGCGGATCGTCTGATGGGAGGTTTTTGTTAAATTCTGTTCAGTTCAATTCTGTTTAGTAGCTTTTAAGCTCTTTTATGTCTTGGTTTCAGGTTTGATTTTTATATATATATATAGCGTGTTCGGGATCATTGTCCATGTAGGTTGGGGGGGGGGAGGATTTAATTATTTTGATTGAGATCTGCATATATAAAACAAAAAATTAAAGCAGTACAAACAGAGCTATCCAAAAAGGATGGCTCCCGAAATTAATAGACTTTTCTTCCTCATTTTTTACTGAGCAGTCCTCAAGTCCACTTAGGGACTATAAGATAAAAAACACTTACCTTGCATGGTGAAATTGAAAATGTTACTGCAATTTTACCTTGATGAAATTGGAACATTCTCGGCATCTAGGACAGTTGCAATGAGGCACCATTAAACTTGGGTCTTATACAATTCTCATATGCATCTTTATAGGTGTGGAAAATAATTAAATTTTTTTTTAAACCAGGATAAGCTTTCACATTTTTAAAAGTACATATGTGGATTTATTTGTTACTGGTGTATCAACTTTTTCTTCATGGCTTCATCTAATCGACAACAGCAAGCATCCTGTTGGAGTTAATATATATATATTAAAAATTTACCAGATAGATTGGAATAGGTATGGAATAGATGGCGCTACAAGGCTCTCTGAGAATCAGGATCCTAGGTTCTGCAACTTTGTGCAAACCTTCAACAAACCTTTGGCAAATACGTATGATCAGACGTTTGCCCTGAACATTACTTCAAACGTTGTCCATACATATCAAAAACACGTTGGAGAAACCTTGGAACTTACGTATTGCCAAATGTGCGACCAAACCTATGAGTCAAAGGTATGGTCATACGTAACAGTCTAAGGTTGTAAAAACCTCTCAAATGAATGTTTGACAAACCTATGAATAAAAGGTACGGTCATACGTAATAGTCAAACGTTCTTCAAACCTCTCAACCAAAGGTATGACTTACGTAATAGTCTAAGGTTTTAAAAATCTCTCAAATGAATGTTCGACAAACCTTTGCATCAAAGGTATGGTCATACGTAATAGTCAAACGTTCTTCAAACCTCTTAACCAAAGGTACGACTTACATGTGATTGACACGTTTAGCCAAACGTTACGACCGAACGTTCTTCCAACCTCTCAACCGAAGGTATGACTTACGTGTGACTCGAACGTTAGGCCAAACTACAAAACAAACTATCTGCCAACCTCTTACTAAGGTTGCGACCTACGTTTGATTTTCCATCGGAGTGCAACGTTTGGAAATTACCTTTGCCCTACCTTTGTCATACGTTCACTGCAAAAAAATTCCCGTTAAATTTTACAGTTAAATTAACTGGCAACTTTGTTCCAGGTCTAATAACTGTGAAAGTACTAACAAACCTGAACAGGACAATGAACCGTAAAATGCAGATTGGTACATTGAACTGTAATTTTGTGGATTCAACAGAGTGATATTACGGTATAATGTACATATATAAAACAGTTTATTTAAAGTATATTTTACAGCTATATCAACTGTCAAACATAGAATGTAAAGAATGCAAGGATCTGTAGAATCTACTGTAAAAATACGGATAGTATCTGTTATTCTTACTTTTGAGCAAGTGTGAAACTACAGACAAAACATGTGATTTAACTGTCTGTATAGACGAACATCTAGAATGGAATGTGCAAGTGAAAAATGTAATGACAAAAATGATAGCTGGAAACTATAGTCTGAAAATGGCCAAAAATGTGCTTCCAATGAAATCAAAGCTAATGATTTATCACGCCAATGTACAAAGCCACATGAATTATGCTTTGAGTGTCTGGGGGCCAATGATTAAAGTGAGTGATATGAAGAAACTTACAGTACAACAGAATAACTCAATAAGGATAATTTTTAATGCAGGAAGAAGGTCTAACCTAAGTAAGTTATATAAGAAATCAGGCATTTTAAGAATCAAAGATCAAGTTCAGTTAGCATTGTTAAAAATATCATATAGATACTCACAAGATAAACTACCTGTACGAATTACCAATTTATTTAACCTAAGTAATCACGATTACCTCACAAGAAATAGAAATAGTTTAAGGGTGCCACAACACACTACCTTCCAATACAATCGAAGTTTCCTTGGACAGGCACCTGGTTACTGGATAAATCTACCTGAAGGTTTAAAAAATAAAACAAGGGTTGGGTCATTTATAAAGGGGGTGACTAAAACAAAACTTAATGATTACTGATATTTTTGCATCTGGCAGTGTATTATATTTATGTTAGTCATACATGTATAGATTGTATGTTTGTTATATACAATATGTTTGCTGTGTTATATTTTGTGAGTGTGCTTTAATTCATGACTCTATATATATATATATATATCAATCTTGGCCGATCGAAAAATAGTGAAGTTGACTGTTGTATATAGTAGTAATTTTGTTGTTTTGTTCTTTTGTTTAAATGTGGGTGCATGCCAGGCTATCCCTGTAACAGTTATTAAACTTGCATGCATCCACTTCAAACACACTATGTATCCAATACTAACTGCTGATTATATATGTATGTACATTGTGTTTGAAAAAATAAATAATCTAATCTAATCTAATCTGTCGCAGGGATGTACCGAAGCTGGAATCAGCTGAGAGAGCCACTGACTCCAAGCTCGGCCTTGCTCATCTCTTGCTTGACAGCAGGGAAGTAAGTCCATCAATTATACCCAGCAATTAATTCGGACACGTTTGCTCACAAATTTCTGCCATAAAATTGATGGATATGTTCCAAGAGAACCAGGTGTCAAGTTTATCAAAGCATGTTCTATTTATGCAGACTGCGCTTGGGTTATTTTGGTTTTAATAGTGTCATTCTTTAGATCACATCATAAGACTCACATAAATGTCAATGTCACAAATAGATATTACAACTTTTGCATAATGACAGCATCTTTAAACTCATATGAATGAAGATGTTCCCTTAGCTTCAGATAAGTTGTCAATTAAGTTTGATTAACAGCTGTTTAAAGCATATGTTATAGATGGCGCCACATCTTCCGTGGTTGAAGTCCATGTAATCTCTTGTTTATAGTTCCTAATCTAACCAGGTGTATTGATTGTTTGGCCAATTCAAATGTTTTGTCAGCATATTACAAGTTGCCAGTAAATTAACGGTTGAAGTAATTGTTCATGAACGTGAATTGAATGTTAAATGACATGTTGCAGTAAATTTATCTTGGAGCCATTTTGTAACTGACAAAGAACTGTAAATTCCCAGACAAAGCCCGTATAAAAAAAATACTGGTAAAATAACAATAAATTTACAGTTCTTTTAGCCACAAAAACACGGTCGTTTCTTACAGTGTTGTTTGGCCCAACGTTTGATTCTAACCATAATAACTACGTAGCAAAAGCTTTGATTTACGTTGCTGCTCGGGAGGGAACTTGGCCATCGATGCCATAAATGAATAATGAGCACCCCAGCCCCAAATGTGGCCTGTGCCCCCAGGTGTTCCACATAATGAAAATTGTCATCTTGGTTTAATCACACAGATTGACAACAGGTCAGAAAATCCTGTCCCACCTTGTCCTAGTTACACTGCTCCTTGTTTTAATGATCATCCCATTTAATTGCTGTATGTACTTAAGGTGCAATCATTGAATAGCTTGTGCAATGTTGATGTCGGCATCCGGGGTCGACAATGGTGTTAAAAAGGCACTTGTCCACCACTGGCTCTGAGGGTGTGGGTTAAAAATTTGAACTTCAAATCACAACCCAGGAACTCACTTTAGTCCAAACCCAACGGAGGTAAAATGGAGGTGGATTGTATCGTATTCTATCCTGAAGACACTGGACGACACTGGACATTCCTGAATAAATAATGGATGTGCCCGACTTCAAGTCTTCTCATGTCATCATCACACATAAATAGTAATGTGCAGCTCCCTCCACAAAAAGGATGTTGAGCTAACTTGGCTGATCTGGGATAAACACATACCAGCAAATAGGTTTTTAAAGCCAATATGCAGTTTCTAGTTTCAAGTTTATTGGACCAAATGTACAAATGGCAGGCTGACACCTGAAAGGTGTATTTGCCTTTTAACCTTTGATACAAAAGTTTCAACACTATGATTATTACACATTTAACATGATTTGAAAAAAAAAAAACGAGAAAAATTATATGTTAAATAGCACATTTTAACAATAAGAGAGAGTGGATGAGGGATGGCGCTTAAACTCCTTGCGTTACATTCCCATAATTATTAGATACAAACAGGAAAATATCCTCAAAATTATTATTGAATTATTAACAATTTGACAACCGGCATGAGAAAGATCAATCAAAGTACTTCTTAAAAACAATATTGTAAATAGATCTAGAATAGTATCTGCTATTATCATGAGCCTGATATCTGAAACGCAGTGCAGCGTCGTGCCGGACCAAGGATAACTTTGTCCCCCTCACAGCATACAGGAGAACTGGGGTCACCCATGGCCAGGCAAGACGTGCCAACATTTCTCGCATCACTGCTTATTGAGAAAATATAGTTTTGTTCTTCTTTTAAAAGTGTGAATACTACAGTTGTGATCCACAACATCATCTAAATCATTCCATTCTTTCACACCTTGAAATTTTATACTTTTTTGACTTGCAGTTAGCCTACATCTAGGAGTTCTCAATTTGAATTTCTGTCTGGTATTTCTCATTGAAGTTGTGACATTATGTTGAAACATATTATTGAATATACTAGGAAGCAGTCCTTTTATAAATTTAAACATAAACAGACTCACTTTAAGACTATATATGCTGGATATGTTCAAGATCTTTAGTTGTTTGAATATTGGAGCTGTTTCAGCTCTAAATGCACTGGATGTTATTACCCTGACTATGCGTTTTTGTAGTTTTGCTAAAGATTGTAAATGCGTTTCCGCAGCCTTTCCCCACACTTCTATACAATATGTGTAATGTGGATATATGAAGCTGTAATATAATGTTACCAATAATGGTTGTGTAAGAGTTTTCCGAGCTTTAGTTAGAATTCCCACTCCCCTTGCTATTTTAGTCTTCAACATTGTAATATGCTTATCCCTCCCGGACATTTTCCTCCAGTCAACCTCATGTCAACCTCTCAACATACCTCCTATTCACATCGGGCCCAACGTTTGAAAACTACGTAATTTGTCGACAATCGCTTACGGCTATGATACGTGCGTAAATATCGTAGAAAATGCGTAATTCTCGTACCTCCTTTTACGGCGTGGCCCCAACGTGGGAAACACCTCCCCCACACCTATAATAAAATGACCTCGTCCCGTGACGTCACGCCGTTGCATGCTGGGAGCGTCTTCCCGGTTCCCCCCAAAAAAATAATGGTGGAATGTTATGAAGCGCTCGGAAAAAACTTTGCAGGCAATGGATATACAGCTTGACAGTAGCTATAAAGTGGTGGACTTCGAGGATTTATAGCTTGTGCACATATTTACACAGTCTTACGGACTTTAGGATGGTTATTCTTGGAATATATCGCCGATCGAAGTGGGAGAGTTCAGGATCCCATTCTCAAAACGCATGGCCAGACTGGGCCATCGTAATGACGGACTGCAAATTGACTTAAATCATGGATATATACCTCGGATTAACTCAGTCAGTGGACACATGGACTCAAATGCATGGATTTACCTTGGTCTGGAACGATTCCATCGTTAATGAGGGACCGAGGCCAAATTTCTTGCCACCAGGGGGCCGCGCGGCATTCAGGTCCAAAAGTCACGTGACCTAATGTTTACAACAGAGAGAAACATGGCCTGAGCCAGGCAGGAGTGGATTCACGCTGCAGTTGCTGCCACTTGCTGGGCATGTTTTTCACTGTAAAAGTGATAACAACTTCAGGAAACTTGCAGGAAGAAGGAAGAACTGTCAAGGCAGATGCTGGTCACTGAAAACTCCATAGGAATTAGCATAACTTCCCATGAACTGGTCCTGTGCATGCACTGATTCAATGCCAATGGTAAGCACATTCAATGACAATGTACTGCATGGTATACATCATCAGTGGCTGCATGGTACATGTAGCATGCATGCTGATGGGGTGATGGCAACTCAAAACACTCAGGCTTGCTGGCTTAATGTTAAGTAAGTTAATGCTAGAGTATTAACATAGAAAATTAGAAATAGCCTAGCACATGTGTGTAGATCCCACTCTTCATTCCCAGGCCAGACCCCTGGGTTCATCAAGTGCATTATCCAGGTTGACAGCTTTGCAATCATTGAGGAGGAAAGAATCATGTTAGATATTCAGTTTTTTGGGAATGCTGGTTACTTATTTATTTTTTATTTTATGAAAGCAATAGGGTAAGGTTCCTTGAGTCGGACACTTAGATTCTGTACATTTAAAAAAGGGATATCTTGCTTGGCCTATGGGTTATTGATTGTCAACCAGAGCCTCAAATTAAACATATTTACAATCTAACAGAAAAAAAGTTAACAATAAAAGATACCTAAAACATGACAAAATTCTACAAAATTCACAATTTTCTGACACAAAATTGAGAAAATTTTTTTTTTAATGCTATCTATAGGGCCATGAAAACCCCACGTTATTTCCACTTTACTTGTTAGTGTCATGCTAATACTTTGTGAACAGATAAAGGAAGTCTTCAGCTAAAGATTGGTACCAAATACATAGGCAGGCAAGCTCTCAAATAGCCAATTAGGCCCTTTTAAAAATGTCAGACTCAAGGTTACGACCCTCTATTCACAGAGGCGTCACCAGGTTTTATTTTAGGCGGGGCGAAGGGGGGGGGGGCGGACCGTTCAACCGGGGGCGCATGCGACTTATAAAGCCCATTGGACAATGGGTTTAAGCTCAAAATTAGGGGGAAAAATTAATTTCAGGGGGACACCGCCCCCCTCCCCAACCGGTGACGCCACTGTCTATTCTATCTCTAGTTTAGGCTGTGAATTAGTTCACTGTTTTCTGTCGATTAAAAGTCATAATTTCCCTGACAAACTTAAATGTATGAACATGCGTAATATGTAAAATAAATATTCACCGAAGTAAGGCAACATAAAACAATTAGCAAGTATGCCAAGTGCTATCTATATGATAGACCAACATACATAATTTGTTTACACAGCATACCTTTCAAGAAAGTCTTATGTAGGCTATATTTCACAATATTTAATTCTTTTGCGTAAACAGTTGAAGGAAAGAATCCCAAAAAATATAATAAATGTCTTTTTTTTACATCTTCTGTCAGTTTCTATCTGGTCCGCAGCTCCCCATTGGGAAGATACAAAAAAATATTAATTATGTCAAAATTTGTGTATTGATTAGTACTCAATATTAAGTTTATTTAACATTCTTCAAATACGTTATCGGACCATGATATAACATTGAGTGTCAAAAATGCACTTCTCATCCATTTTTGGAGTGCATGCCTATCTATGTCTGAAGGTAAATATTATGCTATAAAATAGAAATTAAAAATACGAAATATAAACCAGCTTCTTGACTATGGGAGATATCAGAACATGTAAATTATATATTTTTGCAAAAATTTTACCCTATGCTGTAATATGACAAGATACATTTTAAAAAGAATTCAGCAGTTTAACTGAAAGAAACACAAACTGGCTTTCCTGCACAGCCAAAATAGTTAAACCTATAGTTTCAAAAGTGGCTTCATTTTTGGATAATATAACAAATATAAGATGGTAAATCGTCCAATATAGAGTATAACTGGACTCAAATTATACTCTATATTGGACTCCTCACCATCAAATATTGCTATAATAATCAACTGATTGTTTTAGTTTTCGTATTACATGACATAAGTTTGAATCAAAATTTAATTGTGGCTGACTATTTTGATTGCAGGTGCATTAAATACCTATGCAGGAGAAAACCAGAGCTTCAGGTGTGTAACGGAGAAACCAA
The DNA here is from genome assembly GCA_026936325.1 of Platynereis dumerilii. Classification (NCBI taxonomy): domain Eukaryota; kingdom Metazoa; phylum Annelida; class Polychaeta; order Phyllodocida; family Nereididae; genus Platynereis; species Platynereis dumerilii. The sequence continues at coordinate 986,935 of JAPTHN010000016.1, forward strand.
GGCCGCAGGATTCGCAGGTATACGGTATAATACCATGGAAATTTTGGCTGATTCAGTTGAAAAATCATGTAAACTCTGATCTATCATAAAGAAGTAAAGAGTATTGTAATTACGACAAATCCAAGTTGACAATATAATATTTTAAAATTTAATGCCCTGATTATGCAAGATATAAGTTGGAAGATTTTTGTCCCAAGTGGCTGACCAGATGATCCTTGGTTCGTGGGAGGGGGGTGGCACCGCGTCATGGATTTTTCATTAAAAAAATTTTTTTTTCAAAACTTGACAAGGAATAAAACTTTCTTTAGAACATGTAAAAGGCCGTTTGTATCCAGATCTGTCGCATGTGGTACCGTTAATTACTCATGTTAAAATCAGTGTTATAGTCAAAGCGGGGACATTCTTGACCAAGACTTCATTCTATCAAAATGTCACATTGAGACCTCCAACACTGCACAATGACACCCGAGACTGGGCCAAGACCAAGGATTGAGCATCAGGGACCGTCAAAATATGGCCCTGATTGAGTACATCTGACCAAAAATACTGGTTAAATTTCTGTTGTCGTACTTTTACATGCAAAAAAAAAGTGGTTGTTCAGGGCACAAAAAAAAAGTCTGGTGTAAAATCGGCAACCCCTCCCCCCCCCCTCCAAGGCCCAAGCTATCACCTGGTCGGTCCACAAATACAACATTGATGTTCATTTATAATTTCATTGCTGATAAGATAGAGCTGGAACCAAACCGTTTTTGTAACGGCCCGTTACTAGCAGCCAAGCTTGTGATCTTTAATGTTGTAGGGTTGGATTGATACAATAAATTTAATTATTAATAATTGCCATATCAATGCCTTTTCAGTTTTTGGAAGAATTTTGAAGGCTCGCTCATACTACAGGTGTTGGAGAGGGAGAAAAGATGTCCTGAAATTACGCCAGTCGAAAATGTTTTGTTCAGTGTCCAGAAAATACCCACTGGCTGAGAATTGCAGGTCAGTATTATTTGTCAGTGTATATATTCAGCATCAACTGACAAGTCCTCTATATACTAGTACACTATATTATACATTGCTATCAGATTTTGAAAATTTTTATTTTTCATTATGGCCCCCTGTCCATGATTACAAAATTTTACAACACAACCCCGAATCAATTTCAGAAAACAATCTCCCTTTCACGATAACAAACTGTTCAAAATTTTACTGATGTATTTTTTAATTAATTGGACGATTCAATGGGAAATTAAAAAAATTTATTTCAATAACTGAACCCAATTTTTACAAAAGAATCTTGATTTAAATTGCTGCATTGATACCTTTTTTTCGCATTTATCACAGGTCTCACAGATCTTATAAAAACTTTAATTATGGTTTCAGTTTTCAAGACTGAAGAGCATCCCTCAAGACGTCGCCATCTAACAGCTTCTAAGGCTTGCAAGGGTCGATTGATGATGAGAAAGGAGAAAAAGTGGCAGTCCTAATGTTAGGGTGTTTTAATAGCCCAGAAATATCACCGATACTAGGGATAGCAAATTCAACATCTCATCCGAACGTCATGCCTTTGAACATCCACTGAAATTATTTGGATTCACCGCCTTGCAATCTGACATTTGAACCTACGTAACCTTGAGACTTTCTACGGAGCAGGCAATGCCAGGCATGGACTGTAACCACTCAGTTACCCAGCCGCTAAGTTTTATAAATGATGAGTAGGCCTATCAATGTAGAATGTAGATCTATCAATGAAAATAGGTAATAGCATGAATATTGGTGGAGACGAGACAATCGTACACAAAGCATTTGTGGAACTAAGTAAGAATCTCAAGCAGGGAGTGTGGCGACCGGTGGCACCCGCTGCAATCAACAGATGTTGTATATATTTAGTTCCAGTTTCTGAATTACACTGTATATCCTCTGTGTGCATATTGAAATGGGAACTTGTTTGAAAACATGTAAAAGCAAGAAGAAGTACATTTTTAATCTATGTGTGGAGACTGATAATTGGCTCACACTATAGAAATCTTTTTTCATTTTTTGTACAATTTAATAAAATGTTAAAAGAGTATTGATTTAATAAAATTATATTATGTTGTCTTTTTGATCTAAGATTCTTGTCAGTTTTCCTTAATTTGCTCTTCGGTTGGTTGGCAATCTGTTCCGCTTTCACCATCTCTGACCATGGCAAGTAATCACGCTGAAAAAAGGGAGAAGAAACCAGTCAGTTATTTCATTGAATTGTTCAAAAATTAATAAAAAGTGCCTCAAGAAGATCCAAGAAGCTAAAGATTAAGTATGTCTGGCCTTAAGTGTGGTGACAAGCGCCCTTAACTGTCAGACCACAAAAAACTCTTGGTACTCATGGAGAGAGTGCAAGAGTCCAGAAGATTCCAAAGTCTTGGTCATTTTCAAAGTGCTGCTTCAGAACCCATTATGTGTCCGCTTACAAGTCATGTTTAGGACAGATGTGGTAGCTTTGGGCCCCAGATATCAGGTTATTTGGAAATGGATTCTGAAAAATTTTGAGGTCGCAGTTCATAAAAATGAATTTTCATGAAATTCTTGTAGTATTTGTGAAATCAGGAGTTAATTTATAATTTTACTGTTGGAAATTTTGAAGTGAAAAGCTAATACATAGGCGTAGAGGGGTAAAACTTTTTTAGGAGGGCTGCCCAAAAATGATTGCCCTAAAAAGTGTAAATTCACAATTTTTTTTTGCCCGAGACTCTATGAAAATTTATTTTCCAAAAATTGTTGGCCCCCTACACCTGTGAGTTTACACTTTTTAAGTGAATCTCCCAAATTTTCATGATTTCAGATTTATAACCGGTACAATTTTAAATGTTCTGAACACCTTCTCGGATCAAGCACCAACAGATTTTCTGCCTATGAGGAAAAAAAATTGACAGCACCCATATTTTTTTTTACATTTACGTTATTTTAAAAAACCAGAGATTTAAATTTTTTTCGTCCAACAGACACCATAAAAAGAGCCTCGGGAAGATCCGAGAAGTTACATTTAAAATATTTAAATATTTGATGTTTCAACTTTCCTTTATTTTTAATTCTTTTATCGACAGTTTTCTAGCATTTTGCCTTGAAGATACTGCGGCTGGACTTTCAAAAATTGTGTGTGTTCCATGTCCATATCATTTTTACATAAGAACTAAATAAAAATTAAATTGTTTGTTAATTATAAGAATTTTTGTGGGAGTCAGGAGTCGCCAGATAAATTTTTGACTCCGCAAACTTCTGACTTGATGACTTTGAGTCGAACCTCCGCAGGATTTTTCTGTTACTCGTCTGGCTCTATATTTGGGACTTATTTCTCTGCAGATAGTTTGGATCATTCCAGACAGGAAATTTTTACTGACTCCTTTTACCAGGCAATAAATCAAAATGTTGAATCTAAATTACACAGAATAGACTATCATGTGGGCAAAATAGAATGCTTTAAAATCTCAGTACAGCATATCGATACTGACCTTCAGAAATTGGTTGCTCTTTGGAATTGGACATTTAATCAAACTGCCTCACGGCTTGAACCTTGTATCTTCAGTTACATCTTGTCCTTTGTGGGGGATATAAGCTGGAAACAAATGAGAAAAATTGTAAAGCAAACAGGACCTGCAGCATATTTCCTAGACACTATAAGCCTAAAAAGGTAATAATCAAGTCTTACATATCTTCCAGTCCTCATTCCTGACAACGTATTATCAAGTCTTACATATCTTCCAGTCCTCATTCCTGACAACGTATTATAAGACAATCATCAGATAATGCGTTAATTTCTTTTTATTTCCAAATTCATGTATCACAGTCGTTGCGAAATATGCTGGTGAAGTGAAAATTATGATTATACATTTATATACTCACCTAATATCAGAAACATTCCTGCATTCCGAATTTCTGATCCTCAGCTCCTCCAAAAAAACAAAAACAATTTGAATAACATGTGCACGTTGTTTCAGATTAACATTATGAACTACCAGTGCAATGGTGTTCCAAGTGTACATGTACCTATGCTTCACTCACTCAGTAGGCCTACTTTTTCAGCAAAAAACTTCTAAGGGAATGTGATTGCAGTATATCACAGGTGCCGGAAGGAAACGAGGGCGGCAGGGGCGCTCAAGCAAGAAAGGGCATATCTAATTTATGCGACAAAAATTTAATGTTGCGGTAATAATAATTTTGAATATATACTTATATTTTTGTCTAAATTCACTGTAAATTAAGGCTAAATAATGTTTTTTCTTTGAGATGAAAAGGGCAACCTTTCCTGCCCCTCCTGGCAAGAAAACAACTTTCAGAAATATTGAAATCCTTGACTATCCCTAGCTGAAAATTGCCCGATATTTCCCTGCCTGAATCCCTGGAAATGCTAACCATTCCAATGTTCCCATAGGGAGGGGATGGGGATTAAAAATTACTTGTGCATAAAGCTCTTAAAAAGACAATTGCAAAACAGTTTGAGTGCCTGACACTGATAGTAGGCCTATGTAGTAGCTAGCAATGCAGCACAACTGGGCCAAGTAGGCAAGTCATTGGAAGTCTTGTGTGATTATTTGCGATTTGTATGGCATTTCTAGAACAATAACAAGAACAACTGACCTCAACAATGTTACAAATACACTAGACACAAAGACATACAGTTAGAGTAAGTTATTTACACAAATATTACCTTAAAACACCGGTCAGACAACCAGCCTTCCAGCTCTCAGCTCAGCCATGCTGCGGCCTAATTACGTGACCTAGTTAACGCATGACCTCATCGCTCTGACGCCACGTAGTGGCAGTTTCTCCTCGGTCCCTCATTTGGCCTCGGAAAGCCTCTGAAGTGAGCCAGGTAAGTGAAATATTTTTTTGTGGGTGGGCAAATCCTGGTTATTTTGATGGGGGGTTATTTTTTGACACTGTTGGCCTAGCGGCCTATCTTTTTCATGCACCCAAATACGGGCATGGAATTTTTTAGCCATATATATTTATTATTATTTTTCATTTATTGAGCAGGTTGATTTTATTTTGGGTTTGGCTGGTTTATCCAGGTAGGGCTGGGTTGGGGTGGGGTGGCTGGATCAGCCCAGCCACCGGGGGAGGGGGGGGATTCTGATGTTTTTTGGTTGAGATCTGCAAATATAAAGCAAAAAAATGAAAGCAGTACAAACAGAGCTATCCATGAAGGATGGCTCCCAAAATTAGTAGACTTTTCTTCCTCATTTTACTGAGCAGTCTACAAGTCCACAAAGGGACTATAAATTAAATTAAATTATTAAAAAACACTTACCTTGCATGGTGAAATTGAAAATGTTACTGCAATTTTACCGTGATAAAATTGGAACATTCTCGGCATCTAGGGCAGTTGCAATGAGGTACCATTAAACTTGGGAGTTATACAATTCTCATATGCATCTTTGTGGGTGTGGGAAAAAATTTAATTTTTTAAAAAACCAGGATAGGCTTTCTCATTTTTAAAAGTACATATGTGTATTTATTTGTCACTGGTGGATCAACTTTTTCTTCACGGCTTCATCTAATCGTCAACAGCAAGCATCCTGTTGGAGATTTTATTATTACAAAGTTACCAGATAGATTGGAATAGGTATGAAATAGATGGCGCTACAAGGCTCTCTGAGAATCAGGATCCTAGGTTCTGCAACTTTGTGCAAACCTTCAACAAACCCTTGGCAGATACGTATGATCAGACGTTTGCCCTGAACATAACTTTCAAACGTTGTCCATACATATCAAAGACACGTTTGAGAAACCTTGGAACTTACGTATGACCAAACGTGTGACCATACCTTTGATAAACCTATGAATCAAAGGTATGGTCATACGTAATAGTCCAAGGTTGCTAAAACCTCTCAGATAAATGTTCGACAAACCTATGAATCAAAGGTATGGTCATACGTAACAGTCAAACGTTCTTCAAACCTCTCAACCAAAGGTATGACTTACGTAATAGTCTAAGGTTTTATAAACCTCTCAAATGAATGTTCGACAAACCTTTGAATCAAAGGTATGGTCATACGTAATAGTCAAACGTTCTTCAAACCTGTCAACCAAAGGTATGACTTACGTATGACTGACACGTTTAGCCAAACGTTACAACCAAACGTTCTTCCAGCCTCTCAACCAAAGGTATGACTTCTGTGTGACTCTAACGTTTGGCCAAACTATAAAACGAACTATCTGCCAACCTCTTACTAACGTTGCGACCTACGTTTGGTTTTCCATCTGAGTGCAACGTTTGGAAATTACATTTGCCCTACCTTTGTGATACGTTGTTTGACCCAACGTTTGATTCTAACCTAAATAATTACGTAGTGAAAGGTTAGATTTACGTTGGTGCTCAGGAGGGATCCCACTTCAGTTTAGAATCAAGAATAACACCAATAAATTTCGTCTGTTCACAATATTCGATTGTTTTGGAGTATATTTCGACATCTTTTGTCCTGGTATAAGTCCTTCTCGGAGAGCTAAAAATCATGAAATGAGTTTTTTCAACATTTAAAGAAAGCTTATTGGCATGAAGCCATTCTACAATTTTGGCAATTTCTCTATTCATACTTGTGACAGTTTCATCTACCGATTTACCTCTTAAGAATATGTTAGTATCATCAGCAAAAATTATTGGCAATAATATATCTGAAACATTGGCAACATCATTAATATATATCAAAAATAAAAGCGGCCCCAAAATGGAACCTTGTGGTACTCCACAAGTAATTGCCTGTTTTTCTGAATTTGTATTGTTAAATGAAACAAATTGTTGTCTAAATGTTAAGTAATCCTTCAACCAGTCAAAAGCAACACCCCTAATACCTATCTTATACAATTTGTCTAACAAAATTTTGTGATTTACTGTATCGAAGGCCTTCCTGAAATCTAGGAAGACCCCCACAACAATTTCTCCATTATCTAAAGCAGACATAATGTTATCAATTAATATTATCAGAGCCATGTTCGTACTGCGATTTTTTCTAAATCCAAATTGGAACTTGTACAGTAGTTCATGTCTGTTTAAAAATGATAGCAACCTGTTATACATCAATCTTTCAAAGATTTTAGACAAAACTGGCAATATAGATACGGGCCTGTAGTTAGAAATTTGCTTACTGTCATTACTTTTAAACAAGGGGACTACTTTTGCTATTTTCATGCTATCAGGAAAAGAACCTTGTGTTAAACATAGATTGCAAATATGAGTGATGGGTTTAATATAGCTTTTGATAGTGCATTTCAAGACTTTAGCATGAATACCATCCCAACCTGTACTGCCTTCTTTTAGCGACCTAATAATATTCATAATTTCATTTTCTTCTGCCTGGTGAATTACGATTGAATGCAAATTAGAATCTTTGATATAACTATTTGGGTTAATGTTAGAGTGAGGTATCTTATCAGCCAAAACCTTACCCACATTGACAAAGTAGCGATTGAAAGCATTAGCAATGTCCGAACTGTTGCTGGTCTCCCTGTTGTTCAGAATGAAGCTTGATGGATACTTAATTGATTTCTTTTTATTAATAACTTCCTTAATAATCATCCATAGTTTTCTTGAATTTGACCTGTATTTTTCTAAGAGTTCAGCATAATGTATCCTTTCCGCTACCCGGAGAAGTTTTTTAAGTTGGGTCTTAAATTCCTTGTATCTAGTCAGATCTTCCATATTTCTCGTTTTTAAATACCTTAAATACAACTTGTTTTTGGTCTTAATTGAGATCTTTAGGCCATCTGATAACCAAATTTTGTTCCTGATATAACGAGACTTCATAACCTTCAATGGAAAGCTACTGTAGTAAGTATCACAAAATGTTTTAAAAAAGGTATCAAATGCAACTTTTCCATCAGATTCATTCAACACTTCATCCCAAGGAGCCTGCTGAATAAGTGCTGAAAATTTTTCAATATTTTTTTGGGAGTACTGCCTTTGCTGAAAAACAAAAGCACTTTCTTCGCTAAGATCATAACCAGTGATACTGAAAATTGGGAAATGATCAGTTATTTCAGTGAAGAAGATACCATTTAAGGTGTTAGTTTTCATGATATCATTGGTATATATATTGTCTATTAGAGTCGCAGAACGTTCATTTACGCGAGTTGGCTTGTTTATTAAAGGAAATAGTCCAAATGAATACATGCATTCAAGAAATTCTGCACTTGGCAGGTGTTCACTGCTCTCAAGCAGGTTGATATTGAAATCACCCATAAGGTATATATTCTTTTTTTCACTTTTTAACTTGCTTAACTTATCTGAAATAGCTTCATTAAACCTTAAAATATCTGTATTAGGAGGTCGATAAACTACACCAATTAAGGTGTTCATTGATTGTTTGGAGGACATCATTTCGATTACGAGAAATTCTATGTGAACATCAGATATGCTAAGATCACTCCGCCTAACAAAGTTTGTTCCATTTCTCACAAATAAAGACACTCCGCCACCCTTTTTGCCTCCTTGACGGCAAAGATATTCATGTTTGTAACCTTCCAATCCATAACAATCTGCATTTGATTCATTTAACCAAGTTTCACTTATGCCTATTATTGTAAAAATATGATTAATCGATGACAAAAATGTGTCAAAGTATTCCAGATTCTTAGGTATGCTTCGAGAATTAACGTGAAGACACGACAGAGAGTGATTACCAATATTTTCTTTTTCAACCTCCTTATTAAAGCGGTCCTCTAAGTAGTAATCACAATTATTAGGACTGTCTAGACATGTCATGTCATTGAAGTATTGAATGTCGGGGTCTGAGTCAAAGTTTGGTAAATTTGGATTATCAGTATTGAATTCAAATGGATTAAAAATCATTTCTTGTAGTCTGGCATAGGGAACTATTTTTTCAGAACTCCAAGACTCAGACAAACTTTCCAGGAATAGGCAGTCATCTGTCATGTGATTAAATGGTAGGTTGTCAGATATGCAACAAATACACAACCAGTTATTGAGATCTCTGTTAATATAGATGTTGTCAGTGGGAGAAACCATTGGAAGACATTTCAAATGGAAACATTTAGAGCAAGCACAGCATTGCAATTTCTTTGCATGACGAAGGATTCTGTTGCTGCAAATATAACAGTCATCCAGTGTCATAATTTAGATGAAACAACATATTCTGTCTTAAATAAGGCACAGATTGATCATAATAAACAACGAAGTTGTTCAATTGAGACCTGTTCACTCTACAAAAATCTTGACAAGGATATAAATAGGATCCTGAGAATTGCATTTCTAAGGAGACATGAGTAATGATGAAGTGACAATTCAAGCACATAAATGCAAAAAAACACAAAATTAATCCAAGCATAGTTGTAGAAATTGGTGAGTGCTATAACTAGGCACAAAATACTTTTGCTAGTAACCGTATTACCTATCAATAAAAGGCCGTATAAATGAGTCAGAATTTTAATTTTTCTTTATTATTACATTTCATAATTGTTAATGTTACAATTGTTCCCTCAGTTCCCTTAGTAACTCTCCCATACGGTTTTGACCAGGCCAGGGAGACACAGTGGCCATAGCGGAATTGAGAGACACTCCAGTTCCCCAGTACTTATCACCCTTACTGGACTCAGCTAACAACCGGTCTCCAGTGTCAATGAGAAACTGACGCAAATTTTCATTCTGTTGAAATTTGTGATACAAAGCCTCTTTCATTACAGTTTCACATCGTTGCTGCCAGTCAGTTTTGTCACTTTTGACTCGGTCACCAATAGATTTACACAGTGAAGGACTCTTTGCAGCCATTATTCTCTGTGCACTGACTTCGTCTTTGGCATACATGGCTTTGGCATGTTGGAAGTACTGCTCTGAGCTATGATACTTCATACCTTTTACAACAAGTTGGCATTCATAGAAATTAGAGAGAGGACAATGTTTTGAAAAGAACGCTAAACAAGTGTCAGTCTTTTTCACAGCAGCATTGCGAGGTTTCAGATTTTCAGGAAGACTTTCCATCGTGTCAACATCATACACACATTTTTGACCACTCTTATACTTGATGTACAGTTTATCACCATTTAAGTTAGCAAGATGGCCTTCATCTCGAGCTGCTTTCATAGATGGCACTAGAGTAGACATATACAGTATAATTTCTAATTTCTTGGTTAGGAGGCACAAACTTTTTCACTGAAGTTCAATGGAGAAGAAATATGACATTTAAGCTATCTGACTTCTGATTGTGATCCTCGACAGCATCATGTTTGAATGTCAATGTATCAACGGGGAGGGGGCAATATTATCTTGTAACAATAAGCTGAAGGGAAGAAACAATATTGAGGGGCTGAGTACTTTTAAAAACAACAACAACAACAACAAACAAAGGCCTATTCTAACTTTCTTTGGACTCTGACTTCATTCAATTTTAAAGATAATGCATCTATAGGTCTAGTGAAACACTGGCCACGAATTTCCTGTTTAGGGATAACAGCAAATTACTGTATTTTTTTGTGTGCTCCAAATAACCAATGCGTTGCTTTAATTTCTACATTCTGCTTAATGTGTGGTGATTTGCATGTTATTTGAATTGCATGTATAATCCATAATAGACCACTTCACTGACTTCAGCAAAGTTAGATTCTCTAGATTCTCTGTGTGTAATAGACCTAAGCACTTATCTGTACAAAACAGCCTACAAAATAAATAGGCCCAACTACTTCCCAAATCCAGTCTTATCAATAACTGTTGATCAATCAGTGGCATAACATCAAGCATTACATGTTCCGGTTGAGCGCACCAGAAGGTTAAACTTGTTTATTAGTTGGCATATTCAATTTTTAGAAAAAGGGGGGGGGAGTGATATAGGCATATTACATTTCATTGAATAATAAACAGGTTACCCAAAAATTAATGCACAATAAAGAATACATGATACCTAAGATAGTAGGACAATATGTATACAGATAGATAGCTTGCTTTTTAAAATAAATCTTTAAGAAATCTGATCTTCTTTTAATATATTATTATTAGATCTTATGCTAATCAATAAACGTTTAAAATAGTATAGGCCAATACTCTACAACTGTATTCACAGCATTGGTGTATCAAAATTATTTCTGATAAACCCCCCCCCCCTCCTTGAAGCACTGTATACACAGCAGCCACACAATGTGCAGTGTTCTGGTTGAGCGCACCTGCAAGGCAGCAATAATTTCGCGCCACCTAGGCCAGCAGCAGCCTGATCTTATACTCATTTATATTGGTCACATTTGATCAAATAGCCTCTAGTGCGTCATGATTGTCACCTTCCAACACCTCCCAGAACACTGTCGAAGCTTTGAACCCATGGATTCTTGTACATTTTTTAATGTCTTGAGTAATAACAAGAATCCGTGGATCAGGGTCTAAAATAATAAAATTTGATAATTGCATTATTGTCTCGTGCGAACTTCGAGTGACCAATCGGCATTCTCAAGTGCCAGAGTTCATTCATAGCTCAATTGAAAAATGATATATTATGATCTAAAATTATGGAATGAAATATCAGTACATGTGTCTAAACCACTTGTTGATCGCCTGCTTACATTTCTATACTTCAGTAGTTAATACAGCAAAAAACTGTCCAAAAACAAGTCTGTTGATCACCATTTTGTAAGAGGGCCACGGCTCCTGAGTTAGTTTTACAGTTAATATTTTACTTGCCTTGTATTTGTCAGTGGACACACTTCCAGATGAAGTTAACAGTTTTGTGTAGTTTATTATTGTGGATGGCAATGGCATGGCAACAGACAATGAGGCCTGGACTAATGATCAAGGTTATGTAATGGGATCTGCCCAAGCTAAATGGATTCATTTGCAGTATTGATTAGACTGGAGTCCAGGTGGTCATAGTTACGTAAACTCAGGCTTGCTAAGTACAATTATGGGTTGGTTAATGAGAGAGTGTTAATGAAATGCATTCAGGAGTGCATAACTGAAGGGAATTAGTGGGATCTAATCACAAATTCAATGACTGACAAGTTCAGACAGGAGTCATTCATGTAACATCTCTCTGGTCATTAGGCCAGTTGAGTAACATGCATTATTCCTCCTCTGGAACAAGTTCATTGTAAGCTTATTAAGGCAGACACAATGGGTTAATTTAGCTGGGTCATTTTGATTATATAAGATGGGCTTGGGCTGGAGGATAATTGGAAATTCACTAATTGAGTAACTAATGAATAAGCTGTAATGAGCAAGACATGTGAGCCTGGGATTACTGAGGGGGGAAGCAGAGGTGGAGAGGACCTCCACTCTGGGATTGGTTGGCTCTGGATTGAGCTGACCTTGGATTGGTTTATGTTTCTGTTGTCTATGTGGGAATTGGATTTTATGTTAATGATGGAGGTCAATAAAAGATGGGAACATTGTCAAGCCCAATCGGTTACTGACTGATCAGACTCTCACTACAGTCTCCATCAGGCATTATTTTCTACAAGTTTAAATTCTACATTACAATTCTACAGAATATCCAACTGGATAGTGTATGTTAGTTTGCCATAGGACAGGAAGGGCACTCTACATATTTTGGTGAACCCCGACTTGATTCATCTTCCACAGCATTGTTGAGTAAGCAACATGGACAGGCGAGATCTTCTAACCACAAGATTCGAAGAAATGACCATGCAACAGAAAGTCATCTTCTCTGAAGCCATCATCGAAGAACTCAAGAAGCTGGGCTACGAGGTCTCCATGCCATCAGGACAGGTCACAGTAGGACATCTGCGTTTCCTCGTCATGACACTGACCGCAGCGGTGATGCAATTGTAAAGGAAGAAGTCCTGCGCCAACGATCGTCTCCACTCCTCTGTACCACGCTCTGCACGCCTCGTCTCATCAAGCCTCGAGATCTACATGAGCACCACAAGTCACAGTAAGTGAATTCAAGTTACTCGTTTATGAAGCCAATAGCGCCAAGGGGAAGCAAGGCACTGTGACATAGATTGAATATACATTTAACGTATCACTAACATTGTAATCATGAATGTGGAACAGCTCATGCAAGCTGATCACCAGCTCATGCAGGAGCAGGTGAAGCACTTGACAGCGCAGTCAAAGCAGTATGCTGAAACGGCCAGTAGAACAAGGGCTGAAGCTCAGGCCAAGAGAGTTGAAAAATGCAATGGCTCATCCACGCAGAAAATTCGTGAGTGGTTTAGGGACATAGAATTAACCGTTCCCTATGCCACCAGAACGGTGTACGTGGCAGCCTTGACGGCAGAAGGGCCACTTAGATTGGAACTGGAGAAGTTCCTAGCCACCCTAGCAAACCGTGATCAGGCGACGTGGGCAGAAGTGAAGGCGCATCTCCAGAAAATGTTCTTGTCAACTCATGAGGCTGAGCGTCTTAGAGAAGAATTGGAGAAAGTGGTGCGTCAGCCCTATGAGACGACCACGGCATATGGGCGTCGATTCTCTCAATCAGCCGACCTTGCTTATCCCTCAGCGGACAGAAATCAGGATCAGCAACGTATAATGTTGCGTTGGTACATGAGGGGATTGAAGGACGAAAAGTTGGTGTTGCGTTTGGTGCAGGAGAAGGGGCCCAAGGACTATTTCGAGGCAATCGAGGCGGTGCAAAATTATGAGGGAGACTCATACACGGTGTACAGAGCCATGAATGGAGCTGCTCCACCAGAGAGGCAGGAGGAGCCCATGGACATCTCAGCTGTGAGGGAAAGGGAAGCAGGGGACAGAGAGGACAGGTTGAGTGAGGTGGAACGCCAAATTAGTGGGCTCTCCAGAGAGTTCACTAGAATGATGGCCATAGACCGGGGGCCACGCAGGCAGGAGGCTTCCAGGGACAGCAGACTCCCGCGCTCCAGCCAGCCCAGGCAAGACCGGAGTCACCCACCCCGCAGAGGACCCCCGCGACCAGACCGAATGGACGATGGGCAGCCACTCTGCTTCCAGTGTAACCAACCAGGTCATTTCCGAAGGGAATGCCCACAGCGAAGGAGACAGGCACAGGGCTACTCTTCAGGACCTCGCTCCCAGGGCTACAGTGCATCTTCCCGCTCCCAACGTCCTCGCAATGGGAGACAGGACCACTGAGACATCAGCGCCGTGGCCACGATGGCCTTCGTGGATCTCAGGGCACATGATTATGATCTGCGAGGGCTCACTGACAGTGGCGCTGCGAAAAGTGCTCTTAGAAGCTCTGATTTTCTTAAACTTTGTGCCAAGCTGAAAAGACAGCCAATTGTAAAGCAAACAGCAGGACTGACTGGTGTTACTGGGCATGAATTGAAGGTATGGGGGGAAACACAGATAAAATTGGACAATTTTGGGGCAATAGAAGTAGTAGTAGTAGATGAATTACCATATCAGTTTATATTGGGCAGGGATGTGATGAAGCGAGATGGCATCGTATTAGATTACTCACGAGGTGAGATGGCGTGGAAAGGCAAGGTGTTGCCATTGGTCCCTGTGGAAGCTGGGCAGGTGCGTATGTGTGTGATGAATGGGAAGGGGGACACTATCATGGATTGTGTAAGCAAGAACCAGGATGTGTTTTGCAGGAAGGGCCAGCAGTTAGGTCGACATCCAGAGATAGCTGTTCGTATTCACACCACAGGACCTCCAGTGAGGAGTAGGCCGTACAGGGTGCCTTTCGCAAAGCGCCAGGCTTTAAGCCAGAAATTAGATGAATTATTAGAGCAGGGAGTGATCGAGCCTTCAAGTTCTCCCTGGGCCAGCCCAGTAGTATTAGTTCAAAAACGTGATTCCACAGAATTGCCTAGGATGTGCATAGATTTCACTAAGTTGAACAAGGTCACTGTTAGGGATAATTATCCGGTGCCATTAATCCAGGATGTGCTGGATTCACTACAGGGGGCTAGGGTGTTTTCAACTTTAGATTTAAAAAGTGGTTTTCATCAATTGCCTATGGACCCAAGGGACATGGAAAAGACAGCATTCACTTGCTACAGGGGCCTATTCCAGTTCCGAACCATGCCGATGGGCCTCTGCAACGCAACGGCGGTGTTCCAGAGGGCCATAGAAAAGGTCCTAAAGGGCCTCATCGGAGTATGCATAATGTGTTACGTCGATGACCTCGTGGTCTTCAGCCCTGACGAGGTCACACACGTCAAGCATCTCCAAGAGGTCTTCAACAGGATGAGACAGTACAACCTGTCTCTTAACCCCAAGAAGTGCGTCTTCGGCCAGGAGGAGGTGAAACTACTAGGCTATGTGGTCAGCGCTCGAGGACATCGCGCTGATCCAGACAAGGTCAGGGCCATCAAAGAAATGCCTCCACCGACGACAGTGAAGGGCATACGCAGATTTTTGGGGATGAGTGGATATTATAGGTCCTGCATGCCTGAATACGCCAAGATATCGGAGCCATTGGTGCGTCTGACCAAGAAGAACGCTCGGTATGTCTGGACGAAGGAGATGCAGGACAGCTTCGCTCAACTGAAGGACCTGCTGGTTAGCGAACGAGTCATGGCTCATCCCCGCACTGACAGGCCATATATTCTTTACGTCGACGCATCGGCGACAGCCGTGGGCTCGGTATTGGTGCAAAAGGAAGAGGGCACTGGGATCGAGAGGCCTATCTCGTACCTCTCGAAGCTGCTTTCTGGGACCCAGCGGAAGTGGGCGGCCATCGAGCGTGAAGCGTACGCTCTGATAACTTCGCTCGTTTCCTTTAGGCCGTACCTCTACGGAAGTACCTTCGAAGTATATACCGACCATAAACCGCTCTGTTGCCTCTTCACAAAACAACTCAACATTACCAAGATACAACGCTGGGCAATCTTGGTGGCAGAATATGGATGCAAAGTGCAGTATCGGAAGGGGAAGAATAACATTCGGGCAGACATGCTGTCTCGGATCGAGTCTGACGTCATGGCCACTTACGATGACCTAGACTGGCATCCCGATGAGGTCAACCCCATCATCGAGGAGCCTGACCTACAACCTCCCATCATACATGACGCTCTGGACCTCGAGGAGCTCAAGCAAGCCCAGCGAGCCATGCCTCAGTGGCAGGAGGCAGTGGATGAGGAGAGCCAATATGAAATCGTTGGTGGGGTGCTATATTCGATACGAAGGCCACATGAGCATGCGCCAGATTATCCAAGGTTGGTCGTACCAGAGCAATTCACCAAGCAAATTACCATGTGGGCCCATGCTGAAGTCGGGCACATGTCTCACCTAAAGACACTCAGGAAGGTGCAAGAGGCATATGTGTGGCCATCAATGCGAAAACAAGTGAGAGATTATCTGCGCAAATGCCCTGAGTGTGCAGTACATCACAAGCGCAAGGTCCATACAGCCCTTGGTGAGATGCCCATTGCAAAAGGGCCGGGACAATTGGTATCGATGGACCTGGTGGGGCCCTTGATGAGGTCTCCCCAGGGGAGCACATACATTCTTGTACTAATTGATCATGCTAGTGGTTTTGCAGATTGCTATCCTCTCCCCAGCAAGGCAAATGAGGCGGTCTGGGCAAGATTGAGGCAGGAATACTTTCCCAGGTTTGGCATTCCGAACTGCATAATTTCTGATCGTGGTTTAGAACTAAATGCCAGGGCCATGAGGGAATATCTAGCAGGCATAGGAGTGGAGCACAGACGGACAACTCCATATAATCCCCAGGCGAATGGGAAAGTTGAGCGTTTCAATAGAACTCTCAAAGCGATCCTGGCCAAACTCATTAACAATCGTGTCACAGATTGGCAGGATCAGCTAGGTAATGCAGTTGCCTGCTACAATGCCTCGACCTCAGTTACCACTTCTCACACCCCATTCTTCCTGCAGTTTGGCAGACATCCCAGGCTGCCAATTCACAGAGCGCACAATGCCACGCAAGAAGGACCATTGCTTGAGGGACGGCTGCAGGATTTCTATGACGCCATAAGGGAAACTAGACACCTCACTGAGGCCTCTAGGAAGCACAACAGGGACAGGCTGGCCAGGAAACAAAACGCTGAAGAACTGAAAGTGGGCGACTCGGTCACCATCCGTGCAGCAGAGCCGTTGACACTCACCAGTCAATGGGACCCAAGGTGGACTGTTACTCAGGTGAGGGGCAAGGTGACATGGGTCACTCATCAGCCCTCAGGGAAACAGAAGGTGCTCAACCGCAATAAGCTGCAGCTTGTCAGTCCTGACATGGCCTGGGAGGGCATCAGGCTTCGGCCTGTTCGAAAGATCAACAGGCAGAATGCGAGGCCATGGCAGAACCTGGGGGCCCGCAGGAACAGAGTGCCCCATCTGCCACCCACTTCAACTGCAGGGAGAGATGATCCAGCTCCAGCACCTCAGCAACCTCGCAAAAGACGGCGCGAACAAGGGCCAGCCTTAGGCTCTGATGAGGGAGGTGCGACAATTGTGGGAGGAGAGAGAAATGAAGGAGGAGAGAGCAATGTAGGAGGAGAGAGAAATGAAGGAGGAGAGAGAAATGTAGGAGGAGAGAGAAATGAAGGAGGAGAGACAAATGTGGGAGGAGAGACCAACGTTGGGCAAAAACGCAAAGCCCGACAGCCCCAGGCAGCCAGCCAGGGACGGGGGGTGACCACGGAGAGCACTCGGGCAGTTGCAGGCTCGCCATCCCCCGACGAGCCAATGGATGATGACCCGTCTCCCGACTGGACGCCGCAGGGAGCATCACAGGGACGAAGACCGGATCAAGGACGAAAGCCTGGGCGTCCAATTACAACACCAGCTGAGGGAGAGTCAACAGCTACAGACTGGTCACCAGGGGGCGCCGACACAAGCCAGCCAGCTGCGCCAGACCCACCCCCCCAGATGGAAGTGGAGGAGGGGCCAGAACCTATGGAGGACCAGCCGGCCAATGCCAAACGACTTCTTCCCCCCAGTGATGACGCCGAGGGCTCGGGCGCTGATCCATTACCTAAGAGGCAGCGTACATATCTGCCTCGCACAGCCAAGGACAATCATTCAGTCCTTGGTGCTCGACCCAGTGACTTCTACTAAGCCTTGGCCTGCTCTCCACACCAGCAGCTTCCTCATCTAACAGGTCTTCACTACGTCATTCACTCACTCACTCCAAGATCAATACACGAGGCATCTCTAACAGGCTACATGAAAATGGACCTGCTTCACATGAGTTTGGCACTCGTGATCTGGCTGACGACCTGCTCGGGAGCACCGACACCTCTGTCTACGGCGGAGCCCACCATGCAAGGAGGACCTGCCATCCAAGCCGACCTTCTACCTGATGGCGTTATGGTGAGGGGAGGCGTGCCACTCAAGACGGTTCGTGCAACGTGGGTGGTCCTGGTGACACTACAGGTGCCTAAGTATCCCGACGGTCTACTAGAATACATCGCTCGAGTTCGACAGGCTGATAAGAAGTTGCACATATCAGGCAGCATCAAGAGAGACTGGCACTATCGTCTGGACAGAATTCAAGAGAAGCATCCATTCAACATAGGCCAGGACACGCTGGGAGCCGTATCCAACCCACTCCAAGATGTCAACACTCCCAACTCTCGTGCCAAGAGGGGACTCATCAATGTAGTTGGCGAGGCCATGAGCTTCCTCTTCGGCACTGCCACCACCAAAGAACTCGAGCAATATAAAGCAGCCATTCAACAACTGCAGCAGAGGACGGGCCAGCTAATGCACTCAAACCACCAGTTGCTGTCGATTGTCGACCAGACCAGCACTTATCTCAAGCGGACACACAAGGTGCTGTACGACGTCGTGCATCACGCCAAGGAGATGGACGTGTACATGAAGTCCTTGTCCACGTACGTCTCACATCTCAGTCGGCGTGTCAGCACAATGGAGATCCGGATGGAGCTTGAGAGGCTGGTCACCGATGCAGAGCGCGTCTACGAGTTCTACAGGCAACAGGTGGAGCACTATAACAGGCAACGTGCAGCCCTGGAACGAGGACTTCTCACGGAGGACGTGCTGAGACCCAACCTTCTGCCGCAGATAATGGACCACACCGCCAAACAAGGTCAAGCCACGGTAAGTGATCTGCTTTGGGTCTACCGCTATGTCAGAATAGAGCCAGTAGTGGTCTCGGGGGAGACTCTAGTGTATAGACTAGCCTTGCCAGTTTTAAATACGCAGGCATATCTGCTCTTCACCCTTCGTAGCTTGCCGGTTCCAATTCCAAATTCGTCAATGTCTGTAGAAATCCAGTTGGCTAGTAAGTATGGGCTCTCAACTAGTACTGGCCACGTTTTTCAGCCGAATTTTTGCTCGGGGGAGCGGCCACAAATCTGCCGGTCAGGTCCACTTTATAAGCCAAATGTGCAACAATGTGCTCGGGGTCTAATATTCAATCAAACGAACTTAATCAAGCAGTGCCACTTCAACCTGATAAAAGGCCAAAATTAGACTATAGTCAAACAAGTAACGTCTAACACCTACATGATATCAACCTGGGGCACCACCTTTAAGCAACGTTGTCGGGGCCAATTAGAACAGGCTTCGTGGCTAGCCCCAGGCACCTATCAGGTTGAATGCAGGTCCTTTGTGTTCTCGAGAGTGACAACTTTCTCATAGAATGCATGCAAGAATTCAACATGCACGAGGAAATTGACTTACCCAAACTGCAAATACGAGGGCACTTCAATTTCAGCCACTCTCTGAAGGCCCCGGAGCTATTGGCAACCTTCCCAGCACTAGTGACAGCTCCGGCAGCTGTGGTTCCTTCCCTCAGCACGTCGGCTCTACTGCAGGCAGCTATGATCTCAGATACTCACTGGCAAAAGTTCACGAGACACACTCCAGTGCTCACTATCATAATAGCAGTAATATTGTTTCTGGCAATTGGAGGGGCACTGTTTTGTTATTATTATTTCTACAAGGGTTGGACATGCCAGTGGAAGTGCTGTTCCAAGGTCCGAGCACCTGAGGAGCTGGCAATAGCAGCTCCCACCCAGATTAGGTACATGGCACCCCTAGGTCCAGTAACGACCTACTCTTCTGATGAGCCCGCTGAGGTCTAAAGATCTGGTCCTCAGCAAATTAGCCTCCTTCTTAATGGTTCACTGGGGACTGAGGGTCACTCTGGGGTTTGTGATTTCTAATTGGGGACGCTCAGGGAAGTCATTGGGCTCCAGGAGTGTCACTCTTTACTCAGACCGTTGAGAGGGCTTGGGAAGTACATGGGCTAATGGCAAAAGTTTAGATGATGTCGCGGGTAGCCTAAATTCCTGTGTCAAATAGCTATTGTTGTTCTAAAGTTTAAGTAACCATTTAAGGTCATTACATAACGACTTAAGTTGTGTAGAACGCACGAGGTGTACTATTTAACGAATTCACTTTTAGGAATGCGTGTGATACAGTAAAGTAGCACTTTATTGCTTTAACAGTATTGTAAACAATGTCCAATTTACTCATGGGGAGTTCTCCATTGTCCTCCGAGTCACTCAAGGTCTATTCAGACACCAAGCAGATTGCTACCGTTGGCGGGCCAGGACTAGGAGACTCCCACCTTGTCCATATTTTGAACAAATAACTGCCGTGCCTATATTTTTCCATTTTTCAGCCAACCACCAAACCGGAACTTTGCTTCTTGGGATGAATCGTACACGCATAAGGAGTCAGATACGAACATGGAGTCAGATGCGCACCCACATGGAGTCGGACCTACTTGGAACTTCGTGCTATTCGAAAAATCTCGAGGGCACAGACACAGATTCATCTCAATATCAAATAACGAACTCTATTTACAATTTACTAAACAATGAACTCTAGTCACAAATAATATTATACATTGATCATATCTCGATCAAGCTTGATGGACAATAACTTACTGAAAACCAGTAGTGGACAATGGCACGCAGTTGTTTGTTCTTCGAATCATCTCATTTCATTTATTGTACACTTTACATGTTGTCTATGGGGTTTATCACAAAAGGGTAAAAAAATTTGAGAGCTGGGGGAAGGGATGGGTATAATTGGGGATATTTAGCCCTCCCTCTTGCCATTGCCATCAATCATATTTAGGATTATCATGCATCATCATTCCACCTTTTTTGCAAATTGTCTATAATCGGATCCAGTGGCTGCAAGTAAGTCGTCTGAGGACACCCTCAACAATTCAATATTATGCAGTCACTGCCCACATGTATGGTACTCAGGTAGATAAAACTCACTGTGTTCTTTTATAGAAAATTGTTGGGAGAACTGTAAGAGGGCCACGGCTCCTGAGTTAGTTTTACAGTTAATGTTTTACTTGCCTTGTATTTGTCAGTGGACACACTTCCAGATGAAGTTAACAGTTTTGTGTAGTTTATTATTGTGGATGGCAATGGCATGGCAACAGACAATGAGGCCTGGACTAATGACCAAGGTTATGTAATGGGATCTGCCCAAGCTAAATGGATTCATTTGCAGTATTGATTAGACTGGAGTCCAGGTGGTCATAGTTACATAAACTCAGGCTTGCTAAGTACAATTATGGGTTGGTTAATGAGAGAGTGTTAATGAAATGCATTCAGGCCTGCATAACTGAAGGGAATTAGTGGGATCTAATCACAAATTCAATGACTGACAAGTTCAGACAGGAGTCATTCATGTAACATCTCTCTGGTCATTAGGCCAGTTGAGTAACATGCATTATTCCTCCTCTGGAACAAGTTCATTGTAAGTTCACAACTGCAGGCTGCACCTGCAGCTTATTAAGGCAGACACAATGGGTTAATTTAGCTGGATCATTTTGATTATATAAGATGGGCTTGGGCTGGAGGATAATTGGAAATTCACTAATTGAGTAACACAGAATTACCCCTATAAAAAACAGACAAGATCAAATATACGAAGCTGAATTTTTGCTGAGAGTTAAACTCAGTTTTTAATGCCAAAAGTTTCAGTAAAATTTCAATATCCGATAGCAATTTAAAATTACAATTAACATGTCAAGTGATCAAATATTTTCAGGGGCAATGTGAGCCATGGTGAGGTCTGTCTCAACATGGTCAAATCAATTTTGTCACAATATAAATTGATTTGGACTGAAGTTGCCAACTGGGTAACCACCTATTGTAGTGGGAACTGTTGAGGGTTTGCTGCTGTGCAATCTTTTAATATTCAACATTCCAACAGTGTTTAACATGTAATAAACTGTTACCACAGATTTTAACATGTAATAAACTGTTACCACAGATTTTCGATGTTCCTTGTCTTTTCACAGTTTTTAGTGTTAGGAGACAATAGATAGGAAATCTATAGAAAAATCATTTGGATTCTAACAACCAGCCAGAACAGACCTGGAAATTGATAACATTCAGAAACATTTAATTTGGGTAAGTTTGAATTCATTTTCATTATTAATTTACTGCATCTTGAAATGGAATTATATTTAAATCATATAGAGTGTATTCATAGAGCTAAAAGACTAATTCAGTCAATAGGAAACTCTCATGATCTGGTATTGCTTTATTGTGTGTTTTATAAATATTTAATCAACATTTATGATGTAAATATTTTAATGATAAAATACAATGATTATGATATATGTAAATTAGGTATAACATTTGATACTTGGTAAACTTATAGCCTTACTCAGGTTATACAAAATTATAAATGTGAAGTGTAAATATAATAGAAATTGTAAATAGACTTTGTAAAATATGATTTGTAAAATGACTTTGTAAATACAGTGAGACTCAAAAGTATGCATTTTGTACAGGTGCTCATCTACAGAACTTACTGAGGACTTAGTGAGGACTACTACAAGTGGTCATCTGTAGCATTGCTGAGATTTATGTGGTGATGGACCAAAGAGAAAGACTGCTAATACAGGGTATTTAACTTTAATAAAAGATTCACCATTTATGAAATTATTAGTTTATAGTAGGCCTATTGTTGAGATTGAAATTAACCTTTATTGTTTTAATTACAGAGTTGTTTACTCTACGGTTATCTACGGTTTTCTGAGGGAATAAAGAACCTAAACCAAACGACCTCGTTCTGTTACACCTTCTGGTGAGAATCCACGATTCTTGTAAATTTTCAAGGCTTTCTGAATCAGGAGTCATTTGTTGAATTGACACAGAATTAAGCCCTATAAATAACAGACAAGATCAAATATACGAAGCTGAATTTTTGCTGAGAGTTAAACTCAGTTTTTAATGCCAAAAGTTTCAGTAAAATTTCAATATCCGATAGCAATTTAAAATTACAATTAACATGTCAAGTGATCAAATATTTTCAGGGGCAATGTGAGCCATGGTGAGGTCTGTCTCAACATGGTCAAATCAATTTTGTCACAATATAAATTGATTTGGACTGAAGTTGCCAACTGGGTAACCACCTATGGTTTGTGAGACTAAAATCTGCTGTCTAGACAAAATTTCAACGAATGCAGAAAAAATCACAATTTTGTGTCACATGAAGTTTTGTTGAGGGGTCTTCATTTTTGATATCATACTGAACCCTTTGTCTGTTTATAGTTTGCCATGTTTGCCTCAGCAGATCAATAAGAAACAATGCGTTTGGCTAATGACTATTTAAAAATTCATGAACTGGATAGTTTACTCTCAATTGCTTAGTTTTTAGGAGTATGGTTTCAAAGCATTTGCACCTACTGAAACCAAATCAGATAAAATTATCTTGGGAAAATTTCATGCACAAGCATTCTGATCATTTGCCAGCCCTCCCCCTTTATTATCGGCATGATGCTTACCTCCTTAAAACACCCTGCATGGCTGTACCCCATGAGTACAACATTACAGCAGGGTGATTGATTCGGGGGATTTGCAAACCTTGGTGTGTAGTGGTGATGAGCACCAGTGAATGTGGTCTACAGGGTGGGGCCGCGAAACTTGCACTATTTGACAGATTTTCCTTTTTTGTGGAAATGGAAGACTTAACCAATTCACAACAAATTCATATTAACAGGGCTGAGAAATAAGAGGATAAAGAATGTTTTCATGCTGTTTGGCTCATTTTATCTGCAACCGCAAATTCAACATGGCCGCCTAAATTTGAAAGTGCTTCCAAAAAAGTCCTCTCCTGTCTGACGGCCATTCTCCATAATGATAGTCCAAATGATGACAATACTTTGGTGGGAGAACTTGTTGATGCCCTGCTTTCATATGCCGACAACATAATTTTCACATTGCCTTTTATTTTCACATTGCCATGGTGAGAGTCAGAAGTCTGCAGATCAGACATCAGTTGATTTAGCTTTTTTAAACTTTTGCATTTTCTTGGATTATTGCAGTTCCGCAAAAGTCTGGGTCCTCATATAGATGTTAAAACCACTGTGCCAAACTTTTCCAATAAACTTAAATTTCTTCCTGCACCTGCATATTCTGCAATAAATTCTGCAGTTCTGCAGGAAACTGCAAATACATTCTGCAGGAAGCTGCAGAATTCGGCAGAAAACTGCAGAATTCTGCAGTTTTGCAAACAAATCTGCAGGAAGCTGCAGAATTCTGCAGTTCTGCAATAAATTCTGCAGTTTTGTAAGAAACTGCAGAATTCTGCAGTTCTGCAGCTCCATGCAGTATTTTTGAACCTCTGGTACTTAATCCTGCTTATTGCAAGTTCAGACATTTTTGACAAGGTTTTTTCACTACCCAGGAAACGTTTGTATGAGGGGGGGGGTAGCGGTTCGGGGTCGGTTGGGAGGTTTTATTAGCAGTGCTATCCTCGAGGTAGCGAGGACCGTACCAGAGGGATCCCGGGCATTCCCGGCATCCCACTGGTATGGCCCAGTCGGATGACCTCGAGGGAGCAGTTCTTTTTTCAAAAATAGGACAGTGAGGAAACGTGTAGGATACCCCAGTACCAGTAGAATACCTATACAAGAATGAGGACAGTGAAGAAACAAGTGGGATCGCAAATATGTCATTTTACAAACTGCTGTATCAAAATAGAATGCCAGACATAATCACCTTTTTCAAAAATCACCTTTTCCAAAATCTCCTTTTCGGTCAAAATCACCTTATTTATTTTTACCAAAATCACCTTTTTTTCAAAAATCACCTTTTTCATACCAAAATCTCCTTTTTAAATTTAATTTTTTTCCTCCACTTTAATAGACCAGAACTTGTTAAATCTAATACTAATTGCTTTTTAACAGGTCAATGGACGTAGCTGTGGGGGAGACCGGGGTACGTTAGACCAGTTTTTTTTTTGGCTCTCAATCAAAAACTTTTCTAAATATTCGAAAAATATTTTTACAGACTGACTTCTTAACATTTACAATACCCTTAAGCCAAAGCAAATCGATCTACCGTGTATATTTATAATAATTTTTTTGAATGATTACAGCCATGGCCGTAAGTTTTCACTCATCTGCAATGCTGCACTATGGTGCAATTATTGTGACCAATCATAACAAAGCAAATACTTGCTCAATCTTCACTAAACCGTCAGCAATTATAGTTTGTACAGAGTAGAAGGTGTTCTGGTAGAAATAATTGCATTAAATGATATTTTAACATGTAGTCGTGAGGCAAAATAATGAATAAGTTGAATTTTGAGCATAAAATCAATTATGATGCTTTATGTTGTTCTCATGGTAGTAACAGCCACCAAAGTTTATGGATGTGTTGTGTACACATGAAATTAAGCAATCATGACAAAATTACTATAAAATACATGGTTGAATTTTTCGTTCATGAGTTTTATTAGAACTAGTTTTTTCTTTAAATACGGCAAAATTTTATGTAGCTGTAGGAAATAACCACAATTCTTCTTTTGAAAGAAAATTGTGTCAAATGCTTTACATAGATGTGGAATTTTATGAAACAAATTAAATTTCATCCAGACACTTTGGTGAATATTACTATCATGTGATTGACAATATAGGATCAGAACTGATCATATGCTGACATTTCAACTAATTCAGTATTTTGCCTCATAGCTATTATGTAACATTATTCCATTCAACATTTTTTATCAGAACACCTCCAAATACATACTAACTATAATTCCTGACATTTTAGTGAAGATTGAGCAAGTATTTGCTTTGTTATGATTAGTCAAAATTATAGCACCGTAGTGAAGCATGGCTGCTGAGTGAAAACTTACGGCCATAGCTGTAAGTCTTGTTTCAGCTACTAGGGGTGGAAGATTAGCCAAATGAATTGATATTACCCTCATATTTTACAGAAATGACTTTGGTGCTGTATTTGTGTGAAAATTACACAGTTGACATTTTGCTGATTATTTTTCTGTCAGTCAATCAAGTTTACAATGATCCAACGTGCCCCGGCTTGCTGGTCCAACCTGCCCCGGGTCAACTTCTTATGAAAATGTACCTTGTCTTCTGAGAAATTAAGTTACTCTTGTGTTTCACTTAAACTTTTCTGTGCATGTAACATGTGCCATGCATCATCCTTACGTCATCCTTGCATGTTCCTTGCACAGACTTTCCTTTTTGAACTCTATCTCTGGGATTCTTGCATGTTCCTTACATGATCCTTGCATATTCCATAAAAAGTTTCAGGTACCCTACAACCAGGTCTATTGACTATAGTGGTCAGTCTTTGTCCATTGTTGTTTCTTTTCGCTGTACGGCACTTTTTTCGGCGATCAGTGTGCTCGCAAAAATGTCATTCCACAAACTGCTACCTGGTAGAACTGCAGAATTTACAGAACTGCGGAATTCTGCAGTTTCCTGCAGAACTGCAGAATTCTGCAGCTTCCGACAGAATTCTGCAGTTAGCTGCAGAAGTGCATAAAACCTCCCAGGCTGCATATCTCCTGCAGAATTACAGATTTTGCTGCAGAAACTTTTCAGAAACGCTGCAGTGACAGAGGACTACCAAACACCCTGATCCCCCAAACAACAGTCCCCCAAACCACGTTTCCTTGGTAGCGGCAAGCGGGCAAGCCCCATGTCAGAGAGGTCTGAACTTTGAAGATGCATTGCAGTAACTACAGGAAGTAACAGAGGTTCAGAAATCATACAGGGAACTGCAGAACTGCAGAATTCTGCAGCTTCCTGCAGATTTTTTTTGAAAC
>JAPTHN010000016.1:1043227-1050727 GCA_026936325.1 Platynereis dumerilii
GTGGTGGGGCATCTATTTTGTTTGGGTTGGAATTGGGGGGGTTGGGCAGGGGTGGATCCAGGATGCATCTTACAGAGGGGGTGGCAGCGTTCAGGGGTGCTTCCAGGAAATTTCTGAAGGGGGGAGTGTTCAGAGGTAGATTCTGGACATATGTGACAGTTGGGGGGGGGGGTTTGGATTCTGGAAATATCAATCTGGCAAAGGTTGCTCAGGGTGGATCCAGGAAATATATGGGTGGGGGGATCAGGGGTTGATCTTGTGGAGGGGGGGGCGGTTCAGGGTTGGATCTGGTGGTGGGGCATCTTCTTTGTTTGGGATGGAATTGGGGGGTTTTGCAGGGGTGGATCCAGGATATATCCTACAGAGGGGGCGGCAGTGTTCAGGGGTGGATCCAGCAAATTCTGAAAGGGGGGGGGGAGTGTTCAGGAGCAGATTCCGGAAATATCAATCTGACTAAGGTTGCTCAGGGGTAGATCCAGCAAATATATATATAGAATTTTATTGACATTAAAAGCATCAAACAGATACATATGTCGTCATAAAAGAAAAAAATAAATATATATATGAATGTGAAAAAGCATGAAATCTAACAACTACAAGCTACTGGGATATATAAGTAAATATAATCATATGTACAATTAATTTTAAAGTCATGGAATATACATCGGATACAAATTAATAAACATAATCAGCACACTTCAGGTTTTATATAGCAGCATAGTTAATAGCAACCAGCACACATTCAGGTTATATAGCACATCATGTAATATAAAGAATTAGAAACAGAGTTCAGTGTTTGGATTCAGAGCACCAAGTATTAATACTGTAAACTATCATATCATAATAGACAATGACATCCAAACATAGCAAAGATATTTACAGAATTATACAATGATATATATACACATTAGCATAGACCACAGGTCACGCGAGGGAAGTGTCAGTGCCATTAGTCATCCATCTTGAAGGGAGCTAAATTTATTTAAATAATATTGTCAGTTTTTAATACAGTATTTAAGAATCTACCTAGAGCAAATAAAACATCTTCATTTTTATGCGATACAAGCCTAAGGAACTGTTCATGATCACTAAGCACTGAAAAGTTGTCTATGCATTTATTTGCTACTTCAAATAGTTCTACCCTTATGTCTTTCCAATGGTTACACAACATTAAACAGTGGAATTCATCTTCGACACAATTAGAATCACATCTCTTACATATCCTATTCTCCGCAGGGATATAAGGGCGCTTATGTCGACCCAGTTCGATATGTAAATTATGGGAACTCAGTCTAAATCTGGCTATACTTTGGAAGATTGATTTTGGCAGGTTGAAATTAAGATAGGGTTCTAATCGTAAATCATTTTTGAATTGTTTGTAAGTTCGAAGTTTAGGATTTGAGTCACTGTCTTTTATTTCATGCATTATTTTTGTTTGAGCTTTCTTAAACAGAGATTCATTCATAGAAGCAACTGTAACACCTGCACTATTTAGACCATTTGAGATTTTACAGAGTTTGGATAACCAGCATTGGTGGTTTCTTTCATGTAGATCAACCTGGATATCGAAGCATGTTTTAAGAAGTTTAGGAGCATCATTACTTTTAAGCCTGTGCCAATATTTTAGAGCTGAAGCCTGCTGTCTGTATATCAGAGAGAATCTTCCTGTATCAGCTAAAATAGCAATTGTGGATGTTTGATTTCTTACACCTAGGAGGTTTTTAAGAAATTTAAGTTGTATTCTTTCTAAAATGTCAATCTCTTTAGTTTGGAACCAAATTTCACTGTTATATTCTAAAATGGGTAATATGTGAGTGTCAAACATTTTTAAGCTCAGGCTTGGCGGAAGGTACCCAACTGTAGATTTAATTTTCTCTTTAAGAGCATGCATTGCCTTTTGAGCCTGAGATGCTAGATGGTCATACATGAGTTTGTGGATATTAGATGAGTTACTTATTATGTGCCCAAGATATTTGTAGGAGTCAACTATTTCAAGTTTCTCATCCCCAATTTGGAATTCATAATCTGACATATTGCTTCTGTGTTTTGCATTTATAACCATAACTTTGCTTTTCTGAGAGTTAATCAGTAAATGCCACTTTTTGCAATATGCCTCAAGGTTACTTAATAGCACTTGCATGTCGCTAGCATTTTCAGACATTAGAACAAGATCATCTGCATACAATAAGTGTGTGAATGTGGTACCATTTACAGTCACTCCACATTTGTGGTCAAGGTATTCCTCCATATCAGCCAGGAATACATTAAAAAGTTTAGGACTAATGATTCCACCCTGGAGGACACCAAATGTACTATCAATTTTGGATCCCAGCTGGCCCTCCCATCTGACTCGGGCGCTAGATTTAGAGAATAGGCTACGAATTATTTTAAGCAATCTGCCACCATATCCCTGTTTAATAAGTTTGTAATACAGAAAAGTTCGATTGACAAAGTCGAAAGCCTTTGAGAAATCTATGAATGTAATGTACAGAGGTCTCTTTTTAGATTTGGAATAAGAAACCAAGGTGTCAATAATAAAGACATTGTCGCTAGTTCTACAGCCTTTTGTAAAGCCAAACTGATTGTGATCTACCAAATTATCTGCTTCACATTGAAAGGCTAATCTCTTATTAACTATTGATTCAAATATCTTTCCCATACAAGCCATAAGAGTCAATTTACGATAGTTATCAGGTTCATTTCTGTCGCCTTTTTTATGCAGGGGCTGAATTATTCTTTCTGACCATTTATCTGGAAAAGTTCCTTTTTCCCAGATGTAATTGAACAGGACAGTCAGAGGGCGTGTCATGTGTTTTGATAAATATTTATAAAATTCATTACTAATACCATCAATACCAGGGGCCTTGCCTAGTTTCAGACTCTTAAGTTCCAATTCTACCTCATGAACTGTGATAGGAGCATCAGTCATACATGTTTCATTGGAGTATTTATCAAAATTCTCCATAAACACTTCAATTTCCTCTAAAAATTTCATATCAAAATTCAGTTTGGCTTTCTCTGGCGGGGATTTGATACCATTAAAATAGTCATCAAATGATTGAAGCGATATAGTACCACTTATACCACTAATATATGGGTGGGGAGGATCAGGGGTTGATCTTGTGGATTGTGGAGGGGGGGGGCTCCAGGATGTAACTTACAAAGGGGGCGGCAGTGTTCAGGGGTGGATCCAGGTAATTTCTGAAGGGGGAAGTGTTCAGGAGTAGATTCTGGAAATATCAATCTGACAAAGGTTACTCAGGGGTGGATCCAGGAAATATATGGGTGGGGAGGATCAGGGGTTGATCTTGTGGAGGGGGGGGGCGGTTCAGGGTTGAATCTGGTGGTGAGCAACTATTTTGTTTCGGGTGGTATTGGGGGTTGTGCAGGGGTGGATCCAGGATATATCTAACAGAGGGGACAGCAGTGTTCAGGGGTTGATCCAGGAAATTTCTGAAGGGGGGGACTATTCAGGGGTAGATTCTGGACATATCTGACAGTGGGGGGGGGGGTTGGATTTAGGAAATATCAATCTCACAAAGGTTGCTCAGGGGTGGATCCAGGAAATATATGGGTTGGGGGGATCAGGAGTGGATCTTGTGGAGGGAGGGGGGAAAGATCAATCTGGCTAAAGGTTGCTCAGGGGTGGATCCAGGAAATATATGGGTGGGGAGGATCAGGGGTTGATCTTGTGGAGGGGGCGGGGAAATATTAATCTGGCAAAGGTTGCTCAGGGGTGGATCCCGGAAATATACGGGTGGGGGGGTTCAGGGTTGAATCTGGTGGTGGGGCATCTATTTTGTTTGGGGTGGAATTGGGGGGTTGCGCAGGAGATGGTCAAGGCAGAGTTCAGGGGTGGATCCAGCAAATTTCTAAAGGGGGAGTGTTCAGGAGTAGATTCTGGAAATATCAATCTGACAAAGGTTGCTCAGGGGTTGATCCAGGAAATATATGGGATCAGGGGTGGATCTTGTGGAGGGAGGGGGGGTCGGTTCGGTTTTGGATCTGGTGGTGGGGCATTCATTTTGTTTGGGTTTGAATTGGGGGGTTGTGCAGGGGTGGATCCAGGATATATCTTACAGAGGGGTCGGTAGTGTTCAGGGGCGGATCCGGCAAATTCTGAAGGGGGGGAGTGTTCAGGATTAGATTCCGGAAATATCAATCTCACAAAGGTTGCTCAGGGGTGGATCCAGCAAATATATGGGTGGGGGGGATCAGGGGTGGATCTTGTGGAGGGGGGGGGGCGGTTCAGGGTTGGATCTGGTGGTGGGGTATCTATTTTGTTTTCAGCAGCATTTTCATATGCCCAATCTATCCAACATGTTGCGTGTAGGCAGTGGAACTTTGGAAGCCTTAGGCCTGGTCTAACAATACCCAATTTCTGTGACAGAATGGCAACACTACACAGTGGGAAATGTGCTAAAGACCAAGTTTAGGACAAGACCTGGTTTAAGCTCACTTGGTGATATTTTATACCTATTTATGGCCTAAGTATGCTTAATTACAAACATATTTTTCATAATTTTAGCATCCTTTGGCTTTTTAATGCATAAAACATCACGTAAAGTGAATATGAAAGTACTTACTGTATGAATTAGCCCACTTTGGCAACTTTCATTTTGTACCATTTATGCGGCTCTATCTCAATTCGGTTAAAAGATATGGTCAAAAATGTGCCTAAAAGGGGGCGATTTTGACGAATTACGAACATAAAATATGACTAAACTTCAGGGCTCATGCGTCAATGCTTCCTATCATCTCAGACCAAAATGGTTGACATATTTGGCTTTCCCGTGTCCAAAAGCATGGGAAAAGTTACAGACAGGCATTGAAATCCAAAAAAGTCAAATTCTGGAGAGGTCTAACCAGCGGCGTTTATTCCAATGATGCACTAGGTTCGTAATTTGATGAATTATGTTAATAAAACAACAAATTAAAGTTCATCATATAAGACATCCTCAAAAGACAAAGCTAGTTCGTCACTTTTACAAACCTTGCTAATCAAATTTATTTTCAGTGATATACTTTCCAGTGGCACAGAGCTATACAAGCTCCGCTTTAGATCTGGTTTGGCTTGAAATATAGCATAATATGTGAGGTTTTCCGAAAAAGTATCAAGTAATCCAGGTCAGAAACTGGTTTCTGATAGTAAAATACAAAGATTGCATCCATGGAGCTTTTTTTTAATCTCCCTCAAATGACATAGAATAAATCAACACAATGTAGCCCTTATTGTCTTTGGTCTTCTTGGAACAAAATATGATGGTAACTCTTTTCTCAATAAATTTAATTGATTTACCCTGAACCATCCTTCGAGCTCTCTTTCAATTTTATAAAATGAGATCGGTTGATAATGGAGAAGCCACATTTTAAGTGAAGATCAATAGAAGGTTTGTTAGATTCCTCTATCCAACAATACGCATCATGACCCACACGGCCAAGCTTCTTAACCAATTCGTAAATGACAAATTTTGCTAAACCACGACCTCTGTGGCTCTGCATGACATATAATATTCCCATTGCCCCCGTGAAATAAGTTATTTCCCAGGCAATTAGGCTTCCATCTTCATTAGATCTGACTGCAACATTTGGAAAGTTTTTGATGTGATAACGAACAATGGGAAGACTGTCCTCGTTTGCAAATTCCCAGTGGGAAGTGACTAACTCTGCATCACTCTCTGTCAATTCACTAACTGTGTAACCATTTGGCAGAGAACTGAAGAAGAAAAAAACCCAATCACATAGAATTTTTTACATTAATGTTACAATATAATATAAATCTTCTTATAATGTTACATTAACCATAAGTCAGACTTCAATAAATAGATTGCTTTACGGTCGATATGCAGTAGAATGAAATATAATCAGTAAGAAAACATCGACAGTTTCCATAATTTGGTTTCAGGGCCAATTGGGGCCAGTTTACGTCTTATCTGTATCGTACCAACAGCCAAAAGCAGGTAACCCAGACATATTGATAGGGGTTTTCATATAGGGGAAAAGCAAATCCAAACATGCCATATTACATCAGTTTGTAATATATCAATTGAGACTAACTTTTCTTCACACTTTCTTCATTGGCGACAAGGGTCTCCAAGGTCATAGACACTATTAATGGAATATTCCATGTCTCCAGAACTTCCTTCAAGATCAATTTGTACTGAGAATAATAATCTGGAAAATATAGATAAACAAGATCACACTTATCAAATCCTGTATTTTGTATTTATTTTACATACCAAACAAATCAAGAGACCTCTAATGTCTTAAATCACAAGAATTTTCTGGCTATAATGAATGACAAAACTGACAAAGTAGAAGGGTCTACTTACTAAGGAATGAATTTGTTTTTTCAAGTGTATAATTTGACGATTCCAAAGGTGTGAAATTTTTTTTTGTGAGTGAAATATTCATCAATTTCTAAAGAGATACATTTTAAATATGAGGTTCGAAAGAAACACAAACTGAGTCTTGGAGCATCAACAAGATCGTTTTTTGGTTTTAAATAGTTAAAGATAGTCACTGGACAGCACTATACTAGAAATAGATAGAAAAATGATTGTGATGGCCAAAAGCTGCGTATAATAAAGGGTTAAGTAGATATAAACTTTTTGAACTGTTTATGTTATTTGTTTAATCAGAATGACGCATTCAAAAGTGGCCGAGAAACTTTTTTTTCTTCCGTTTTTCAGTGACTTTGTTGTGCTTAGAGGTCTTAAGTCTGTAACAAAGTTTGAGAAAAAAAATTAAAGAAGACCCATCATCAAATATATATCATCTAAGGATTATGGATTCCAAAAGTGTGAAAAAAAAAGTGATTTTTGACGAGATACATTTTAAACAGGCAGGTCAAAAGAAACACAAAAAGAGTTTGGACATCAGAATTCCAGCCCTTTTCTTAGCATTTGCCAAAAAGAAAAAACCATATGATATAACAGTTATTGCACATCACCTCGTGCAATATCAGTTTTTATGGCACCTCGGTGACTAATATTGCACTCGGGCTGCGCCCTCGTGCAATATTAGTCACCTCGGTGCCATAAAAACTGATATTGCACTCGGTGCTGTGCGATAACTGTATATTATGGCACCTCGGTGACTAATATTGCACTCAGGCTGCGCCCTCATGCAATATTAGTCACCTCGGTGCCATAAAAACTGATATTGAACTCGGTGCTGTGCGATAACTGTATATTATACCTTTCGACGCCTCTGTCAGCCAATCAAATTACAGTATTTCAGGGGAATAATTCCCATATTCTTTGTTGTCCAGTTATCCTCTCATGTTTGACTGTTTGACTGTTTGTCTCATGGCATAAGCCGGTTATTCACCATGGGATCAGGAATATGTGTTTATCACACCTTGGCCTAAAGGCCTCGGGTGATAAATCACATATTCCCTCTCCCGTGGTGAATAACCTTTACACATGTTACTGGAGCCATTGAAAGACTATTTCATCAAAACTCAGAAAATTTTCCCACTCGACAGATTCAGAATGT